>JAQNBH010000016.1:53742471-53775374 GCA_028752905.1 Cladorhizidae sp. MBARI D1340-BT2 | reverse complement strand
TATTACTGCATGTCTTCTATATTACTACATGTCTTCTATATTACTACATGTCTTCTATATTTACTACATGTCTTCTATATTACTGCATGTCTTCTATATTACTGCATGTCTTCTATATTACTGCATGTCTTCTATATTACTGCATGTCTTCTATATTACTACATGTCTTCTATATTACTGCATGTCTTCTATATTACTGCATGTCTTCTATATTACTACATGTCTTCTATATTACTACATGTCTCTATATTACTACATGTCTTCTATATTACTACATGTCTTCTATATTACTACATGTCTTCTATATTACTACATGTCTTCTATATTACTACATGTCTTCTATATTACTACATGTCTTCTATATTACTGCATGTCTTCTATATTACTGCATGTCTTCTATATTACTACATGTCTTCTATATTACTGCATGTCTTCTATATTACTACATGTCTTCTATATTACTGCATGTCTTCTATATTACTGCATGTCTTCTATATTACTACATGTCTTCTATATTACTGCATGTCTTCTATATTACTGCATGTCTTCTATATTACTACATGTCTTCTATATTACTACATGTCTTCTATATTACTACATGTCTTCTATATTACTACATGTCTTCTATATTACTACATGTCTTCTATATTACTACATGTCTTCTATATTACTACATGTCTTCTATATTACTACATGTCTTCTATATTACTACATGTCTTCTATATTACTACATGTCTTCTATATTACTGCATGTCTTCTATATTACTACATGTCTTCTATATTACTACATGTCTTCTATATTACTACATGTCTTCTATATTACTGCATGTCTTCTATATTACTACATGTCTTCTATATTACTACATGTCTTCTATATTACTACATGTCTTCTATATTACTGCATGTCTTCTATATTACTGCATGTCTTCTATATTACTACATGTCTTCTATATTACTACAGTCTTCTATATTACTACATGTCTTCTATATTACTGCATGTCTTCTATATTACTGCATGTCTTCTATATTACTACATGTCTTCTATATTACTACATGTCTTCTATATTACTGCATGTCTTCTATATTACTGCATGTCTTCTATATTACTGCATGTCTTCTATATTACTGCATGTCTTCTATATTACTGCATGTCTTCTATATTACTGCATGTCTTCTATATTACTACATGTCTTCTATATTACTGCATGTCTTCTATATTACTGCATGTCTTCTATATTACTACATGTCTTCTATATTACTACATGTCTTCTATATTACTACATGTCTTCTATATTACTACATGTCTTCTATATTACTACATGTCTTCTATATTACTACATGTCTTCTATATTACTACATGTCTTCTATATTACTACATGTCTTCTATATTACTACATGTCTTCTATATTACTACATGTCTTCTATATTACTGCATGTCTTCTATATTACTACATGTCTTCTATATTACTGCATGTCTTCTATATTACTACATGTCTTCTATATTACTGCATGTCTTCTATATTACTACATGTCTTCTATATTACTACATGTCTTCTATATTACTACATGTCTTCTATATTACTACATGTCTTCTATATTACTACATGTCTTCTATATTACTACATGTCTTCTATATTACTGCATGTCTTCTATATTACTGCATGTCTTCTATATTACTGCATGTCTTCTATATTACTACATGTCTTCTATATTACTACATGTCTTCTATATTACTACATGTCTTTCTATATTACTGCATGTCTTCTATATTACTGCATGTCTTCTATATTACTGCATGTCTTCTATATTACTACATGTCTTCTATATTACTGCATGTCTTCTATATTACTACATGTCTTCTATATTACTGCATGTCTTCTATATTACTACATGTCTTCTATATTACTGCATGTCTTCTATATTACTGCATGTCTTCTATATTACTACATGTCTTCTATATTACTACATGTCTTCTATATTACTGCATGTCTTCTATATTACTGCATGTCTTCTATATTACTACATGTCTTCTATATTACTACATGTCTTCTATATTACTACATGTCTTCTATATTACTGCATGTCTTCTATATTACTGCATGTCTTCTATATTACTGCATGTCTTCTATATTACTGCATGTCTTCTATATTACTACATGTCTTCTATATTACTGCATGTCTTCTATATTACTGCATGTCTTCTATATTACTACATGTCTTCTATATTACTACATGTCTTCTATATTACTACATGTCTTCTATATTACTACATGTCTTCTATATTACTACATGTCTTCTATATTACTACATGTCTTCTATATTACTACATGTCTTCTATATTACTACATGTCTTCTATATTACTGCATGTCTTCTATATTACTGCATGTCTTCTATATTACTACATGTCTTCTATATTACTACATGTCTTCTATATTACTACATGTCTTCTATATTACTGCATGTCTTCTATATTACTGCATGTCTTCTATATTACTACATGTCTTCTATATTACTACATGTCTTCTATATTACTGCATGTCTTCTATATTACTGCATGTCTTCTATATTACTACATGTCTTCTATATTACTGCATGTCTTCTATATTACTGCATGTCTTCTATATTACTACATGTCTTCTATATTACTGCATGTCTTCTATATTACTACATGTCTTCTATATTACTGCATGTCTTCTATATTACTGCATGTCTTCTATATTACTACATGTCTTCTATATTACTACATGTCTTCTATATTACTGCATGTCTTCTATATTACTGCATGTCTTCTATATTACTGCATGTCTTCTATATTACTACATGTCTTCTATATTACTGCATGTCTTCTATATTACTGCATGTCTTCTATATTACTACATGTCTTCTATATTACTGCATGTCTTCTATATTACTGCATGTCTTCTATATTACTGCATGTCTTCTATATTACTACATGTCTTCTATATTACTACATGTCTTCTATATTACTGCATGTCTTCTATATTACTGCATGTCTTCTATATTACTACATGTCTTCTATATTACTGCATGTCTTCTATATTACTACATGTCTTCTATATTACTGCATGTCTTCTATATTACTGCATGTCTTCTATATTACTACATGTCTTCTATATTACTGCATGTCTTCTATATTACTGCATGTCTTCTATATTACTACATGTCTTCTATATTACTACATGTCTTTTATATTACTACATGTCTTCTATATTACTGCATGTCTTCTATATTACTGCATGTCTTCTATATTACTACATGTCTTCTATATTACTGCATGTCTTCTATATTACTACATGTCTTCTATATTACTACATGTCTTCTATATTACTACATGTCTTCTATATTACTGCATGTCTTCTATATTACTACATGTCTTCTATATTACTACATGTCTTCTATATTACTGCATGTCTTCTATATTACTGCATGTCTTCTATATTACTACATGTCTTCTATATTACTCCATGTCTTCTATATTACTGCATGTCTTCTATATTACTGCATGTCTTCTATATTAATGCATGTCTTCTATATTACTACATGTCTTCTATATTACTACATGTCTTCTATATTACTGCATGTCTTCTATATTACTACATGTCTTCTATATTACTGCATGTCTTCTATATTACTACATGTCTTCTATATTACTGCATGTCTTCTATATTACTGCATGTCTTCTATATTACTGCATGTCTTCTATATTACTACATGTCTTCTATATTACTGCATGTCTTCTATATTACTACATGTCTTCTATATTACTACATGTCTTCTATATTACTACATGTCTTCTATATTACTGCATGTCTTCTATATTACTGCATGTCTTCTATATTACTGCATGTCTTCTATATTACTACATGTCTTCTATATTACTACATGCCTTCTATATTACTGCATGTCTTCTATATTACTACATGTCTTCTATATTACTACATGTCTTCTATATTACTACATGTCTTCTATATTACTACATGTCTTCTATATTACTACATGTCTTCTATATTACTACATGTCTTCTATATTACTACATGTCTTCTATATTACTGCATGTCTTCTATATTACTACATGTCTTCTATATTACTACATGTCTTCTATATTACTACATGTCTTCTATATTACTACATGTCTTCTATATTACTGCATGTCTTCTATATTACTACATGTCTTCTATATTACTACATGTCTTCTATATTACTGCATGTCTTCTATATTACTACATGTCTTCTATATTACTACATGTCTTCTATATTACTGCATGTCTTCTATATTACTACATGTCTTCTATATTACTACATGTCTTCTATATTACTGCATGTCTTCTATATTACTACATGTCTTCTATATTACTACATGTCTTCTATATTACTGCATGTCTTCTATATTACTACATGTCTTCTATATTACTACATGTCTTCTATATTACTACATGTCTTCTATATTACTACATGTCTTCTATATTACTACATGTCTTCTATATTACTACATGTCTTCTATATTACTGCATGTCTTCTATATTACTGCATGTATACTATATTACTGCATGTCTTCTATATTACTGCATGTCTTCTATATTACTGCATGTCTTCTATATTACTACATGTCTTCTATATTACTACATGTCTTCTATATTACTACATGTCTTCTATATTACTGCATGTCTTCTATATTACTGCATGTCTTCTATATTACTACATGTCTTCTATATTACTACATGTCTTCTATATTACTACATGTCTTCTATATTACTACATGTCTTCTATATTACTACATGTCTTCTATATTACTACATGTCTTCTATATTACTACATGTCTTCTATATTACTGCATGTCTTCTATATTACTACGTCTTCTATATTACTACATGTCTTCTATATTACTACATGTCTTCTATATTACTGCATGTCTTCTATATTACTACATGTCTTCTATATTACTACATGTCTTCTATATTACTACATGTCTTCTATATTACTACATGTCTTCTATATTACTGCATGTCTTCTATATTACTACATGTCTTCTATATTACTACATGTCTTCTATACTACTACATGTCTTCTATATTACTGCATGTCTTCTATATTACTACATGTCTTCTATATTACTGCATGTCTTCTATATTACTGCATGTCTTCTATATTACTGCATGTCTTCTATATTACTACATGTCTTCTATATTACTGCATGTCTTCTATATTACTGCATGTCTTCTATATTACTGCATGTCTTCTATATTACTGCATGTCTTCTATATTACTACATGTCTTCTAGATTACTGCATGTCTTCTATATTACTGCATGTCTTCTATATTACTACATGTCTTCTATATTACTCATGTCTTCTATATTACTACGTCTTCTATATTACTACATGTCTTCTATATTACTACATGTCTTCTATATTACTACATGTCTTCTATATTACTACATGTCTTCTATATTACTACTTGTCTTCTATATTACTACATGTCTTCTATATTACTACATGTCTTCTATATTACTACATGTCTTCTATATTACTACATGTCTTCTATATTACTGCATGTCTTCTATATTACTACATGTCTTCTATATTACTGCATGTCTTCTATATTACTGCATGTCTTCTATATTACTGCATGTCTTCTATATTACTGCATGTCTTCTATATTACTGCATGTCTTCTATATTACTACATGTCTTCTATATTACTTCATGTCTTCTATATTACTGCATGTCTTCTATATTACTACATGTCTTCTATATTACTACATGTCTTCTATATTACTGCATGTCTTCTATATTACTGCATGTCTTCTATATTACTGCATGTCTTCTATATTACTGCATGTCTTCTATATTACTGCATGTCTTCTATATTACTGCATGTCTTCTATATTACTGCATGTCTTCTATATTACTGCATGTCTACTATATTACTACATGTCTTCTATATTACTGCATGTCTTCTATATTACTGCATGTCTTCTATATTACTGCATGTCTTCTATATTACTGCATGTCTTCTATATTACTGCATGTCTTCTATATTACTACATGTCTTCTATATTACTACATGTCTTCTATATTACTACATGTCTTCTATATTACTACATGTCTTCTATATTACTGCATGTCTTCTATATTACTACATGTCTTCTATATTACTACATGTCTTCTATATTACTACATGTCTTCTATATTACTACATGTCTTCTATATTACTACATGTCTTCTATATTACTACATGTCTTCTATATTACTACATGTCTTCTATATTACTACATGTCTTCTATATTACTGCATGTCTTCTATATTACTACATGTCGTCTATATTACTACATGTCTTCTATATTACTACATGTCTTCTATATTACTACATGTCTTCTATATTACTACATGTCTTCTATATTACTACATGTCTTCTATATTACTGCATGTCTTCTATATTACTACATGTCTTCTATATTACTACATGTCTTCTATATTACTGCATGTCTTCTATATTACTGCATGTCTTCTATATTACTGCATGTCTTCTATATTACTGCATGTCTTCTATATTACTGCATGTCTTCTATATTACTGCATGTCTTCTATATTACTGCATGTCTTCTATATTACTGCATGTCTTCTATATTACTACATGTCTTCTATATCTACATGTCTTCTATATTACTGCATGTCTTCTATATTACTACATGTCTTCTATATTACTGCATGTCTTCTATATTACTACATGTCTTCTATATTACTACATGTCTTCTATATTACTACATGTCTTCTATATTACTACATGTCTTCTATATTACTGCATGTCTTCTATATTACTGCATGTCTTCTATATTACTACATGTCTTCTATATTACTACATGTCTTCTATATTACTACATGTCTTCTATATTACTGCATGTCTTCTATATTACTACATGTCTTCTATATTACTACATGTCTTCTATATTACTGCATGTCTTCTATATTACTGCATGTCTTCTATATTACTACATGTCTTCTATATTACTACATGTCTTCTATATTACTACATGTCTTCTATATTACTACATGTCTTCTATATTATATTACTGCATGTCTTCTATATTACTACATGTCTTCTATATTACTACATGTCTTCTATATTACTGCATGTCTTCTATATTACTACATGTCTTCTATATTACTACATGTCTTCTATATTACTGCATGTCTTCTATATTACTACATGTCTTCTATATTACTACATGTCTTCTATATTACTGCATGTCTTCTATATTACTACATGTCTTCTATATTACTACATGTCTTCTATATTACTACATGTCTTCTATATTACTACATGTCTTCTATATTACTGCATGTCTTCTATATTACTGCATGTCTTCTATATTACTACATGTCTTCTATATTACTGCATGTCTTCTATATTACTGCATGTCTTCTATATTACTGCATGTCTTCTATATTACTACATGTCTTCTATATTACTACATGTCTTCTATATTACTACATGTCTTCTATATTACTACATGTCTTCTATATTACTACATGTCTTCTATATTACTGCATGTCTTCTATATTACTACATGTCTTCTATATTACTACTTGTCTTCTATATTACTGCATGTCTTCTATATTACTACATGTCTTCTATATTACTACATGTCTTCTATATTACTACATGTCTTCTATATTACTACATGTCTTCTATATTACTACATGTCTTCTATATTACTACATGTCTTCTATATTACTACATGTCTTCTATATTACTACATGTCTTCTATATTACTGCATGTCTTCTATATTACTACATGTCTTCTATATTACTACATGTCTTCTATATTACTACATGTCTTCTATATTACTGCATGTCTTCTATATTACTACATGTCTTCTATATTACTACATGTCTTCTATATTACTACATGTCTTCTATATTACTACATGTCTTCTATATTACTACATGTCTTCTATATTACTGCATGTCTTCTATATTACTGCATGTCTTCTATATTACTGCATGTCTTCTATATTACTACATGTCTTCTATATTACTGCATGTCTTCTATATTACTGCATGTCTTCTATATTACTGCATGTCTTCTATATTACTACATGTCTTCTATATTACTGCATGTCTTCTATATTACTGCATGTCTTCTATATTACTGCATGTCTTCTATATTACTGCATGTCTTCTATATTACTACATGTCTTCTATATTACTGCATGTCTTCTATATTACTGCATGTCTTCTATATTACTGCATGTCTTCTATATTACTACATGTCTTCTATATTACTACATGTCTTCTATATTACTGCATGTCTTCTATATTACTACATGTCTTCTATATTACTACATGTCTTCTATATTACTGCATGTCTTCTATATTACTACATGTCTTCTATATTACTGCATGTCTTCTATATTACTACATGTCTTCTATATTACTACATGTCTTCTATATTACTGCATGTCTTCTATATTACTACATGTCTTCTATATTACTGCATGTCTTCTATATTACTGCATGTCTTCTATATTACTACATGTCTTCTCTCATCAGTTTGGAGGCTGAAGTATTTAGTCTCTCTAACTGCTGCGGAAATCGTTTTCCAACAATCCTGGGCAATAACTTTTAACACAGCTGTTGCTTTAGTCTTTATCAATAGAAGAACCAGGAAACATCAACTTGAATAGTGGTACAATGATCTCCCAATTGAAAGGCAAGAAGGTGCTCTCCAAGGAAATATGCGAAGAGTACTTCTGCACGGATTACAGACTCCTCTCTTATTGGCCCAAAGTAGGACTGTAGAGGCAGTACATCCACGCCATCTTTTTCTGAGTGTTTGTGTAATTTCGTTTCCTGATGTCTCCTGAGATCTCTAGTACCACCTCTTCCAAGGTTTATATCACGAGAGCACTTCATACAGAAGGCAAAAGAAGATCCCTTTCTCGAAGTTGTGGCCCATGGGAAAGTCTTTGCATACTGTCTATGAAAGACACAATCGCTTTTTTGCAGACTTAGAAGACCTGGTAGATGTCAAGATTTGACAATTTGTGAAACCTCATTATCAGAGTCAGAATCCATATCTGAAGAATCTTCTTCTGGTAACCTTGAAGTACTGGGTTCTGAAGATGCCATAGCTAACTCTCTCTGGCACTCACTGTGAAAGATTCTAACTCTTGCACAAATCAGGCTTTAAATACCCAACCAGATAGCGCATGCATGAGCATCCACATAGATCAAATGGTTCTGGCTCTGCAGGCATATTTCTGCACAGACCTGGGTGAACACAGGACAGTGCAGGAATATTCCTGCACAGACCAGGTGACCACATAACAACACAGTGCAGGAATATTCCTGCACAAACCAAGTGACCACATGAATATTCCTGCACAGACCAGGTGACCACAAAATGACCACACTCAGCTAATACCACAGAGTGGTTTTGAAGTAGGCAAACAATTTTCTAATGATAAAAAATCCAAACATTTATTGATAAAATCCAAACAGAAAATTTAAGAGTCAAAAATCCAATAAAATCCAACACCATGGCAACACTGAGTCTTTACTGTGATATGATAGAGCAATAGTGATTGATGAACGAATACAAAACCTTGTGGTTATGACTGGAGCTTCATGATCTGTGTGCTCACTTTTGATACTAAAATGTTGCATAGGTCCAAAGTTACATGCAACTTAAGTGGTGGTTACCTAAAAATCTGAGTGGCTACAGTTCAGTGGCTATATATATAGTGGTTTTGAAGTAGGCTGCACATGGTCTGATATGCATGAAATGTCAAACAATTTTCTAATGAAAAATCCAAACATTTATTGATAAAATCCAAACAGAAAATTTACTCTAAAGCGCGACGTTGCAGCATAGTTGAGCTATGTATCAAAAGAGAGCACACAGACTGAGAGGGAACTATCTTTTGGGTTCATACTGAGAGGGAACTATCTTTTGGGTTCATACTGAGAGGGAACTATCTTTTGGGTTCATACTGAGAGGGAACTATCTTTTGGGTTCATATAGTGAAGCTTGCAGATCCTTAAGTCTTGACTCACAATTTTTTTAAATCAATGCAGTTATTCTTTAGTTTGTACAATCAAGGTCGTTAGCCACTCAATACTTGATGATTGAAATTGTAATGGAGTCAGTGGGGGTGATTTCACTTCACATTTCAACCAAGAGTATAGCAGAAAGCACATTGAATGGGCTACATTTTGGTATATGAATCAAGACTAGCACGATGATTCACTTGGTCAGATCCCCCCCATATGTTGAGCTTGTCAAGGCCACCACATAACAATTAACGTAACTTGGACGAGTCTCAGAATGATCAAATAAATAGTCGAGAACAGCAGCTGCTGCCAATAAAAATTACATGTGTAATATATAGTAAATACAATTAACAACATTGCACCTACTTTTAATGGAACCAATATATATGCATTTTTAAAGAGCAACTATGTCAACACAGTAAAGGAGTTCTCTGATGATGATATACTTTCAGTTGACATCACTGCAGTCTCTAGACCTGCTTCTCTTGTTTCTGTTAAGTTGTTCTGCCTTTTATCCTTCCCACCCACTGATTTCTCTGCTTCCACCCTTCCCTTCTCTGCAGTCTTCTTGGCTTCCTTCACTTCTCCCTTTTCATGTTTTCTTGTTGGGTTGGGTGAGATGAAAGAGAGCTCCACATGGGCGAGTTTTCTAGATCCAGATGATTGCGATGGAGATAGTCTTGATGTCGGCATTGTTGTTGTTGTTTTAACTGCTGCTGATATTGACTCTCCAGCATTGAAAGACTTCCTCATGCTTGTAGCTCTGGCTTCTTGCCCTATGTGACACACACACCACCACCACGCACACACACAATTATACAAACAAATATTGGAATGACCTCTTAGAACAAACTGGAGCCCATTTGACTAGAACCAGTTAGATGACCCTTTACCATTTAATGGTAAAGGTCGCCTAACTGGTTGAGGGCAACATCAATTCTGATTTCTATATTTTTTAGGTCAACATTTTCCAGCATTTTTGCTTAATTAAGCATTGGAATACTACTCCGACTCAGAGCTAATGTTGTTGTTAAACCACACATATAGCAATGCCATGTCTTGTTGCTCTATTGCTGACTGTACCCGTGTAGGACCAGCTACAATTCTTTGAAGGACTTTGTAAAAGTTGCTAGGAGAATGCCACCAGCAAATTCGTAAACATTCAATGCACAGGATTATTAGTGGTAATCCAACTAGCACTTGTTAATACTAAGCCACCTCATACAGCATTAGAGGTAATACCAACTAGCACTGGCTAATACTAAGGCATGCACAGCATTAGGGGCAATGCCAACTAGCACTAAGACACCTCATGCACAGCATTAGAGGTAATGCCAACTAGCACTTGCTAATACTAAGACATCTCATGCACAGCATTAGGGGCAATGCCAACTTGCACTTGGACATCTCATGCACAACATTAGGGCAATGCCAACTAGCACTGGCTAATACTAAGACACCTGATGCACAACATTAGGGGCAATGCCAACTAGCACTTGCTAATACTAAGACATCTCATGCACAGCATTAGGGGCAATGCCAACTTGCACTTGGACATCTCATGCACAACATTAGGGCAATGCCAACTAGCACTGGCTAATACTAAGACACCTGATGCACAACATTAGGGGCAATGCCAACTAGCACTGGCTAATACTAATCCATCTCATGCACAGCATTAGAGGTAATGCCAACTAGCACTTGCTAATACTAAGCCACCTCATGCACAACATTAGGGGTAATGCCAACTAGCACTTGCTAATACTAAGCCACCTCATGCACAACATTAGGGGTAATGCCAACTAGCACTGGCTAATACTAAGCCACCTCATGCACAACATTAGGGGCAATGCCAACTAGCACTGGCTAATACTAAGACATCTCATGCACACCATTAGGGGTAATGCCAACTAGCACTGGCTAATACTAAGCCACCTCATGCACAACATTAGGGGCAATGCCAACTAGCACTGGCTAATACTAAGCCACCTCATGCACAACATTAGAGGTAATGCCAACTAGCACTGGCTAATACTAAGCCACCTCATGCACAGCATTAGGAGCAATGCCAACTAGCACTGGCTAATACTAAGGCACCTCATGCACAACATTAGGGGCAATGCCAACTAGCACTTGCTAATACTAAGACACCCCATGCACAACATTAGGGGCAATGCCAACTAGCACTTGCTAATACTAAGCCACTTCATGCACACCATTAGAGGCAATGCCAACTAGCACTTGCTGATATTAAGGCAACCCAAATGAACAGAACAAAACAAGACCCAACCTCTGACACAGGACGGTAATGAGGAGGAGGAGGAAGAGGAGAAATAAAAAAAGAAACTAAACAAGAACAACAGGACAGACAATAATACATGTCTTCTATATTACTACATGTCTTCTATATTACTGCATGTCTTCTATATTACTACATGTCTTCTATATTACTACATGTCTTCTATATTACTACATGTCTTCTATATTACTGCATGTCTTCTATATTACTGCATGTCTTCTATATTACTACATGTCTTCTATATTACTACATGTCTTCTATATTACTACATGTCTTCTGTCTTCTATATTACTGCATGTCTTCTATATTACTACATGTCTTCTATATTACTACATGTCTTCTATATTACTACATGTCTTCTATATTACTACATGTCTTCTATATTACTGCATGTCTTCTATATTACTACATGTCTTCTATATTACTACATGTCTTCTATATTACTACATGTCTTCTATATTACTGCATGTCTTCTATATTACTGCATGTCTTCTATATTACTGCATGTCTTCTATATTACTGCATGTCTTCTATATTACTGCATGTCTTCTATATTACTACATGTCTTCTATATTACTACATGTCTTCTATATTACTGCATGTCTTCTATATTACTGCATGTCTTCTATATTACTGCATGTCTTCTATATTACTGCATGTCTTCTATATTACTACATGTCTTCTATATTACTGCATGTCTTCTATATTACTGCATGTCTTCTATATTACTACATGTCTTCTATATTACTACATGTCTTCTATATTACTGCATGTCTTCTATATTACTGCATGTCTTCTATATTACTGCATGTCTTCTATATTACTGCATGTCTTCTATATTACTGCATGTCTTCTATATTACTGCATGTCTTCTATATTACTACATGTCTTCTATATTACTACATGTCTTCTATATTACTACATGTCTTCTATATTACTGCATGTCTTCTATATTACTGCATGTCTTCTATATTACTGCATGTCTTCTATATTACTGCATGTCTTCTATATTACTGCATGTCTTCTATATTACTGCATGTCTTCTATATTACTGCATGTCTTCTATATTACTGCATGTCTTCTATATTACTGCATGTCTTCTATATTACTGCATGTCTTCTATATTACTGCATGTCTTCTATATTACTGCATGTCTTCTATATTACTACATGTCTTCTATATTACTACATGTCTTCGATATTACTGCATGTCTTCTATATTACTGCATGTCTTCTATATTACTGCATGTCTTCTATATTACTGCATGTCTTCTATATTACTGCATGTCTTCTATATTACTGCATGTCTTCTATATTACTACATGTCTTCTATATTACTGCATGTCTTCTATATTACTGCATGTCTTCTATATTACTGCATGTCTTCTATATTACTGCATGTCTTCTATATTACTACATGTCTTCTATATTACTACATGTCTTCTATATTACTACATGTCTTCTATATTACTACATGTCTTCTATATTACTGCATGTCTTCTATATTACTGCATGTCTTCTATATTACTACATGTCTTCTATATTACTACATGTCTTCTATATTACTGCATGTCTTCTATATTACATGTCTTCTATATTACTACATGTCTTCTATATTACTACATGTCTTCTATATTACTGCATGTCTTCTATATTACATGTCTTCTATATTACTACATGTCTTCTATATTACTACATGTCTTCTATATTACTGCTTGTCTTCTATATTACTGCATGTCTTCTATATTACTACATGTCTTCTATATTACTACGTCTTCTATATTACTACATGTCTTCTATATTACTGCATGTCTTCTATATTACTGCATGTCTTCTATATTACTGCATGTCTTCTATATTACTACATGTCTTCTATATTACTACATGTCTTCTATATTACTGCATGTCTTCTATATTACTGCATGTCTTCTATATTACTGCATGTCTTCTATATTACTGCTTGTCTTCTATATTACTGCATGTCTTCTATATTACTGCATGTCTTCTATATTACTGCATGTCTTCTATATTACTGCATGTCTTCTATATTACTGCATGTCTTCTATATTACTGCATGTCTTCTATATTACTACATGTCTTCTATATTACTACATGTCTTCTATATTACTACATGTCTTCTATATTACTACATGTCTTCTATATTACTACATGTCTTGTATATTACTGCATGTCTTCTATATTACTACATGTCTTCTATATTACTACATGTCTTCTATATTACTACATGTCTTCTATATTACTACATGTCTTCTATATTACTGCATGTCTTCTATATTACTACATGTCTTCTATATTACTGCATGTCTTCTATATTACTACATGTCTTCTATATTACTGCATGTCTTCTATATTACTACATGTCTTCTATATTACTACATGTCTTCTATATTACTACATGTCTTCTATATTACTACACGTCTTCTATAATTACTACATGTCTTCTATAATTACTGCATGTCTTCTATATTACTGCATGTCTTCTATATTACTGCATGTCTTCTATATTACTGCATGTCTTCTATATTACTGCATGTCTTCTATATTACTACATGTCTTCTATATTACTGCATGTCTTCTATATTACTACATGTCTTCTATATTACTGCATGTCTTCTATATTACTGCATGTCTTCTATATTACTACATGTCTTCTATATTACTGCATGTCTTCTATATTACTGCATGTCTTCTATATTACTGCATGTCTTCTATATTACTACATGTCTTCTATATTACTACATGTCTTCTATATTACTACATGTCTTCTATATTACTGCATGTCTTCTATATTACTGCATGTCTTCTATATTACTGCATGTCTTCTATATTACTGCATGTCTTCTATATTACTACATGTCTTCTATATTACTACATGTCTTCTATATTACTGCATGTCTTCTATATTACTACATGTCTTCTATATTACTACATGTCTTCTATATTACTACATGTCTTCTATATTACTACATGTCTTCTATATTACTGCATGTCTTCTATATTACTGCATGTCTTCTATATTACATGTCTTCTATATTACTACATGTCTTCTATATTACTACATGTCTTCTATATTACTACATGTCTTCTATATTACTACATGTCTTCTATATTACTACATGTCTTCTATATTACTACATGTCTTCTATATTACTACATGTCTTCTATATTACTGCATGTCTTCTATATTACTGCATGTCTTCTATATTACTACATGTCTTCTATATTACTACATGTCTTCTATATTACTACATGTCTTCTATATTACTGCATGTCTTCTATATTACTGCATGTCTTCTATATTACTGCATGTCTTCTATATTACTGCATGTCTTCTATATTACTACATGTCTTCTATATTACTACATGTCTTCTATATTACTGCATGTCTTCTATATTACTGCATGTCTTCTATATTACTACATGTCTTCTATATTACTACATGTCTTCTATATTACTGCATGTCTTCTATATTACTGCATGTCTTCTATATTACTGCATGTCTTCTATATTACTGCATGTCTTCTATATTACTGCATGTCTTCTATATTACTGCATGTCTTCTAATTACTACATGTCTTCTATATTACTGCATGTCTTCTATATTACTGCATGTCTTCTATATTACTGCATGTCTTCTATATTACTGCATGTCTTCTATATTACTACATGTCTTCTATATTACTACATGTCTTCTATATTACTACATGTCTTCTATATTACTACATGTCTTCTATATTACTACATGTCTTCTATATGACTACATGTCTTCTATATTACTGCATGTCTTCTATATTACTGCATGTCTTCTATATTACTACATGTCTTCTATATTACTACATGTCTTCTATATTACTGCATGTCTTCTATATTACATGTCTTCTATATTACTACATGTCTTCTATATTACTACATGTCTTCTATATTACTGCACGTCTTCTATATTACATGTCTTCTATATTACTACATGTCTTCTATATTACTACATGTCTTCTATATTACTACATGTCTTCTATATTACTGCTTGTCTTCTATATTACTGCATGTCTTCTATATTACTACATGTCTTCTATATTACTACGTCTTCTATATTACTACATGTCTTCTATATTACTGCATGTCTTCTATATTACTGCATGTCTTCTATATTACTACATGTCTTCTATATTACTACATGTCTTCTATATAACTGCATGTCTTCTATATTACTGCTTGTCTTCTATATTACTGCATGTCTTCTATATTACTGCATGTCTTCTATATTACTGCATGTCTTCTATATTACTGCATGTCTTCTATATTACTGCATGTCTTCTATATTACTACATGTCTTCTATATTACTGCATGTCTTCTATATTACTGCATGTCTTCTATATTACTGCATGTCTTCTATATTACTACATGTCTTCTATATTACTACATGTCTTCTATATTACTACATGTCTTCTATATTACTACATGTCTTCTATATTACTACATGTCTTCTATATTACTACATGTCTTCTATATTACTACATGTCTTCTATATTACTACATGTCTTCTATATTACTACATGTCTTCTATATTACTACATGTCTTCTATATTACTGCATGTCTTCTATATTACTGCATGTCTTCTATATTACTGCATGTCTTCTATATTACTGCATGTCTTCTATATTACTGCATGTCTTCTATATTACTGCATGTCTTCTATATTACTACATGTCTTCTATATTACTACATGTCTTCTATATTACTACATGTCTTCTATAATTACTACATGTCTTCTATAATTACTGCATGTCTTCTATATTACTGCATGTCTTCTATATTACTGCATGTCTTCTATATTACTGCATGTCTTCTATATTACTACATGTCTTCTATATTACTACATGTCTTCTATATTACTACATGTCTTCTATATTACTGCATGTCTTCTATATTACTGCATGTCTTCTATATTACTGCATGTCTTCTATATTACTACATGTCTTCTATATTACTGCATGTCTTCTATATTACTACATGTCTTCTATATTACTGCATGTCTTCTATATTACTACATGTCTTCTATATTACTGCATGTCTTCTATATTACTGCATGTCTTCTATATTACTACATGTCTTCTATATTACTACATGTCTTCTATATTACTGCATGTCTTCTATATTACTGCATGTCTTCTATATTACTACATGTCTTCTATATTACTACATGTCTTCTATATTACTACATGTCTTCTATATTACTGCATGTCTTCTATATTACTGCATGTCTTCTATATTACTGCATGTCTTCTATATTACTGCATGTCTTCTATATTACTACATGTCTTCTATATTACTGCATGTCTTCTATATTACTGCATGTCTTCTATATTACTACATGTCTTCTATATTACTACATGTCTTCTATATTACTACATGTCTTCTATATTACTACATGTCTTCTATATTACTACATGTCTTCTATATTACTACATGTCTTCTATATTACTACATGTCTTCTATATTACTACATGTCTTCTATATTACTGCATGTCTTCTATATTACTGCATGTCTTCTATATTACTGCATGTCTTCTATATTACTTCATGTCTTCTATATTACTGCATGTCTTCTATATTACTGCATTTCTTCTATATTACTGCATGTCTTCTATATTACTGCATGTCTTCTATATTACTACATGTCTTCTATATTACTGCATGTCTTCTATATTACTGCATGTCTTCTATATTACTGCATGTCTTCTATATTACTGCATGTCTTCTATATTACTGCATGTCTTCTATATTACTGCATGTCTTCTATATTACTGCATGTCTTCTATATTACTGCATGTCTTCTATATTACTGCATGTCTTCTATATTACTGCATGTCTTCTATATTACTACATGTCTTCTATATTACTACATGTCTTCTATATTACTGCATGTCTTCTATATTACTGCATGTCTTCTATATTACTGCATGTCTTCTATATTACTACATGTCTTCTATATTACTGCATGTCTTCTATATTACTGCATGTCTTCTATATTACTACATGTCTTCTATATTACTGCATGTCTTCTATATTACTGCATGTCTTCTATATTACTGCATGTCTTCTATATTACTACATGTCTTCTATATTACTACATGTCTTCTATATTACTGCATGTCTTCTATATTACTGCATGTCTTCTATATTACTACATGTCTTCTATATTACTGCATGTCTTCTATATTACTACATGTCTTCTATATTACTGCATGTCTTCTATATTACTGCATGTCTTCTATATTACTACATGTCTTCTATATTACTGCATGTCTTCTATATTACTGCATGTCTTCTATATTACTACATGTCTTCTATATTACTGCATGTCTTCTATATTACTACATGTCTTCTATATTACTACATGTCTTCTATATTACTACATGTCTTCTATATTACTGCATGTCTTCTATATTACTACATGTCTTCTATATTACTACATGTCTTCTATATTACTGCATGTCTTCTATATTACTGCATGTCTTCTATATTACTACATGTCTTCTATATTACTCCATGTCTTCTATATTACTGCATGTCTTCTATATTACTGCATGTCTTCTATATTAATGCATGTCTTCTATATTACTACATGTCTTCTATATTACTACATGTCTTCTATATTACTGCATGTCTTCTATATTACTACATGTCTTCTATATTACTGCATGTCTTCTATATTACTGCATGTCTTCTATATTACTACATGTCTTCTATATTACTGCATGTCTTCTATATTACTGCATGTCTTCTATATTACTACATGTCTTCTATATTACTGCATGTCTTCGATATTACTGCATGTCTTCTATATTACTGCATGTCTTCTATATTACTACATGTCTTCTATATTACAGCATGTCTTCTATATTACTACATGTCTTCTATATTACTGCATGTCTTCTATATTACTGCATGTCTTCTATATTACTGCATGTCTTCTATATTACTGCATGTCTTCTATATTACTGCATGTCTTCTATATTACTACATGTCTTCTATATTACTACATGCCTTCTATATTACTGCATGTCTTCTATATTACTACATGTCTTCTATATTACTACATGTCTTCTATATTACTACATGTCTTCTATATTACTACATGTCTTCTATATTACTACATGTCTTCTATATTACTACATGTCTTCTATATTACTACATGTCTTCTATATTACTGCATGTCTTCTATATTACTACATGTCTTCTATATTACTACATGTCTTCTATATTACTACATGTCTTCTATATTACTACATGTCTTCTATATTACTGCATGTCTTCTATATTACTACATGTCTTCTATATTACTACATGTCTTCTATATTACTGCATGTCTTCTATATTACTACATGTCTTCTATATTACTACATGTCTTCTATATTACTGCATGTCTTCTATATTACTACATGTCTTCTATATTACTACATGTCTTCTATATTACTGCATGTCTTCTATATTACTACATGTCTTCTATATTACTACATGTTTTCTATATTACTACATGTCTTCTATATTACTGCATGTCTTCTATATTACTACATGTCTTCTATATTACTACATGTCTTCTATATTACTACATGTCTTCTATATTACTACATGTCTTCTATATTACTACATGTCTTCTATATTACTACATGTCTTCTATATTACTGCATGTCTTCTATATTACTGCATGTCTACTATATTACTGCATGTCTTCTATATTACTGCATGTCTTCTATATTACTGCATGTCTTCTATATTACTACATGTCTTCTATATTACTGCATGTCTTCTATATTACTGCATGTCTACTATATTACTGCATGTCTTCTATATTACTACATGTCTTCTATATTACTACATGTCTTCTATATTACTACATGTCTTCTATATTACTGCATGTCTTCTATATTACTGCATGTCTTCTATATTACTACATGTCTTCTATATTACTACATGTCTTCTATATTACTACATGTCTTCTATATTACTACATGTCTTCTATATTACTACATGTCTTCTATATTACTACATGTCTTCTATATTACTACATGTCTTCTATATTACTGCATGTCTTCTATATTACTACGTCTTCTATATTACTACATGTCTTCTATATTACTACATGTCTTCTATATTACTGCATGTCTTCTATATTACTACATGTCTTCTATATTACTACATGTCTTCTATATTACTACATGTCTTCTATATTACTGCATGTCTTCTATATTACTGCATGTCTTCTATATTACTACATGTCTTCTATATTACTACATGTCTTCTATATTACTACATGTCTTCTATATTACTGCATGTCTTCTATATTACTACATGTCTTCTATATTACTGCATGTCTTCTATATTACTGCATGTCTTCTATATTACTGCATGTCTTCTATATTACTACATGTCTTCTATATTACTGCATGTCTCCTATATTACTACATGTCTTCTATATTACTACATGTCTTCTATATTACTGCATGTCTTCTATATTACTACATGTCTTCTATATTACTGCATGTCTTCTATATTACTGCATGTCTTCTATATTACTGCATGTCTTCTATATTACTGCATGTCTTCTATATTACTACATGTCTTCTATATTACTGCATGTCTTCTATATTACTGCATGTCTTCTATATTACTACATGTCTTCTATATTACTCATGTCTTCTATATTACTACATGTCTTCTATATTACTACATGTCTTCTATATTACTACATGTCTTCTATATTACTACATGTCTTCTATATTACTGCATGTCTTCTATATTACTGCATGTCTTCTATATTACTGCATGTCTTCTATATTACTACATGTCTTCTATATTACTACATGTCTTCTATATTACTATATGTCTTCTATATTACTACATGTCTTCTATATTACTACATGTCTTCTATATTACTACATGTCTTCTATATTACTGCATGTCTTCTATATTACTGCATGTCTTCTATATTACTGCATGTCTTCTATATTAATACATGTCTTCTATATTACTACATGTCTTCTATATTACTGCATGTCTTCTATATTACTGCATGTCTTCTATATTACTGCATGTCTTCTATATTACTGCATGTCTTCTATATTACTACATGTCTTCTATATTACTACATGTCTTCTATATTACTACATGTCTTCTATATTACTACATGCCTTCTATATTACTACATGTCTTCTATATTACTGCATGTCTTCTATATTACTACATGTCTTCTATATTACTGCATGTCTTCTATATTACTGCATGTCTTCTATATTACTGCATGTCTTCTATATTACTGCATGTCTTCTATATTACTGCATGTCTTCTATATTACTACATGTCTTCTATATTACTGCATGTCTTCTATATTACTGCATGTCTTCTATATTACTGCATGTCTTCTATATTACTACATGTCTTCTATATTACTGCATGTCTTCTATATTACTGCATGTCTTCTATATTACTGCATGTCTTCTATATTACTGCATGTCTTCTATATTACTACATGTCTTCTATATTACTGCATGTCTTCTATATTACTGCATGTCTTCTATATTACTGCATGTCTTCTATATTACTACATGTCTTCTATATTACTACATGTCTTCTATATTACTGCATGTCTTCTATATTACTACATGTCTTCTATATTACTACATGTCTTCTATATTACTGCATGTCTTCTATATTACTACATGTCTTCTATATTACTGCATGTCTTCTATATTACTACATGTCTTCTATATTACTACATGTCTTCTATATTACTGCATGTCTTCTATATTACTACATGTCTTCTATATTACTGCATGTCTTCTATATTACTGCATGTCTTCTATATTACTACATGTCTTCTCTCATCAGTTTGGAGGCTGAAGTATTTAGTCTCTCTAACTGCTGCGGAAATCGTTTTCCAACAATCCTGGGCAATAACTTTTAACACAGCTGTTGCTTTAGTCTTTATCAATAGAAGAACCAGGAAACATCAACTTGAATAGTGGTACAATGATCTCCCAATTGAAAGGCAAGAAGGTGCTCTCCAAGGAAATATGCGAAGAGTACTTCTGCACGGATTACAGACTCCTCTCTTATTGGCCCAAAGTAGGACTGTAGAGGCAGTACATCCACGCCATCTTTTTCTGAGTGTTTGTGTAATTTCGTTTCCTGATGTCTCCTGAGATCTCTAGTACCACCTCTTCCAAGGTTTATATCACGAGAGCACTTCATACAGAAGGCAAAAGAAGATCCCTTTCTCGAAGTTGTGGCCCATGGGAAAGTCTTTGCATACTGTCTATGAAAGACACAATCGCTTTTTTGCAGACTTAGAAGACCTGGTAGATGTCAAGATTTGACAATTTGTGAAACCTCATTATCAGAGTCAGAATCCATATCTGAAGAATCTTCTTCTGGTAACCTTGAAGTACTGGGTTCTGAAGATGCCATAGCTAACTCTCTCTGGCACTCACTGTGAAAGATTCTAACTCTTGCACAAATCAGGCTTTAAATACCCAACCAGATAGCGCATGCATGAGCATCCACATAGATCAAATGGTTCTGGCTCTGCAGGCATATTTCTGCACAGACCTGGGTGAACACAGGACAGTGCAGGAATATTCCTGCACAGACCAGGTGACCACATAACAACACAGTGCAGGAATATTCCTGCACAAACCAAGTGACCACATGAATATTCCTGCACAGACCAGGTGACCACAAAATGACCACACTCAGCTAATACCACAGAGTGGTTTTGAAGTAGGCAAACAATTTTCTAATGATAAAAAATCCAAACATTTATTGATAAAATCCAAACAGAAAATTTAAGAGTCAAAAATCCAATAAAATCCAACACCATGGCAACACTGAGTCTTTACTGTGATATGATAGAGCAATAGTGATTGATGAACGAATACAAAACCTTGTGGTTATGACTGGAGCTTCATGATCTGTGTGCTCACTTTTGATACTAAAATGTTGCATAGGTCCAAAGTTACATGCAACTTAAGTGGTGGTTACCTAAAAATCTGAGTGGCTACAGTTCAGTGGCTATATATATAGTGGTTTTGAAGTAGGCTGCACATGGTCTGATATGCATGAAATGTCAAACAATTTTCTAATGAAAAATCCAAACATTTATTGATAAAATCCAAACAGAAAATTTACTCTAAAGCGCGACGTTGCAGCATAGTTGAGCTATGTATCAAAAGAGAGCACACAGACTGAGAGGGAACTATCTTTTGGGTTCATACTGAGAGGGAACTATCTTTTGGGTTCATACTGAGAGGGAACTATCTTTTGGGTTCATACTGAGAGGGAACTATCTTTTGGGTTCATACTGAGAGGGAACTATCTTTTGGGTTCATATAGTGAAGCTTGCAGATCCTTAAGTCTTGACTCACAATTTTTTTAAATCAATGCAGTTATTCTTTAGTTTGTACAATCAAGGTCGTTAGCCACTCAATACTTGATGATTGAAATTGTAATGGAGTCAGTGGGGGTGATTTCACTTCACATTTCAACCAAGAGTATAGCAGAAAGCACATTGAATGGGCTACATTTTGGTATATGAATCAAGACTAGCACGATGATTCACTTGGTCAGATCCCCCCCATATGTTGAGCTTGTCAAGGCCACCACATAACAATTAACGTAACTTGGACGAGTCTCAGAATGATCAAATAAATAGTCGAGAACAGCAGCTGCTGCCAATAAAAATTACATGTGTAATATATAGTAAATACAATTAACAACATTGCACCTACTTTTAATGGAACCAATATATATGCATTTTTAAAGAGCAACTATGTCAACACAGTAAAGGAGTTCTCTGATGATGATATACTTTCAGTTGACATCACTGCAGTCTCTAGACCTGCTTCTCTTGTTTCTGTTAAGTTGTTCTGCCTTTTATCCTTCCCACCCACTGATTTCTCTGCTTCCACCCTTCCCTTCTCTGCAGTCTTCTTGGCTTCCTTCACTTCTCCCTTTTCATGTTTTCTTGTTGGGTTGGGTGAGATGAAAGAGAGCTCCACATGGGCGAGTTTTCTAGATCCAGATGATTGCGATGGAGATAGTCTTGATGTCGGCATTGTTGTTGTTGTTTTAACTGCTGCTGATATTGACTCTCCAGCATTGAAAGACTTCCTCATGCTTGTAGCTCTGGCTTCTTGCCCTATGTGACACACACACCACCACCACGCACACACACAATTATAAAAACAAATATTGGAATGACCTCTTAGAACAAACTGGAGCCCATTTGACTAGAACCAGTTAGATGACCCTTTACCATTTAATGGTAAAGGTCGCCTAACTGGTTGAGGGCAACATCAATTCTGATTTCTATATTTTTTAGGTCAACATTTTCCAGCATTTTTGCTTAATTAAGCATTGGAATACTACTCCGACTCAGAGCTAATGTTGTTGTTAAACCACACATATAGCAATGCCATGTCTTGTTGCTCTATTGCTGACTGTACCCGTGTAGGACCAGCTACAATTCTTTGAAGGACTTTGTAAAAGTTGCTAGGAGAATGCCACCAGCAAATTCGTAAACATTCAATGCACAGGATTATTAGTGGTAATCCAACTAGCACTTGTTAATACTAAGCCACCTCATACAGCATTAGAGGTAATACCAACTAGCACTGGCTAATACTAAGGCATGCACAGCATTAGGGGCAATGCCAACTAGCACTAAGACACCTCATGCACAGCATTAGAGGTAATGCCAACTAGCACTTGCTAATACTAAGACATCTCATGCACAGCATTAGGGGCAATGCCAACTTGCACTTGGACATCTCATGCACAACATTAGGGCAATGCCAACTAGCACTGGCTAATACTAAGACACCTGATGCACAACATTAGGGGCAATGCCAACTAGCACTTGCTAATACTAAGACATCTCATGCACAGCATTAGGGGCAATGCCAACTTGCACTTGGACATCTCATGCACAACATTAGGGCAATGCCAACTAGCACTGGCTAATATTAAGACACCTGATGCACAACATTAGGGGCAATGCCAACTAGCACTGGCTAATACTAATCCATCTCATGCACAGCATTAGAGGTAATGCCAACTAGCACTTGCTAATACTAAGCCACCTCATGCACAACATTAGGGGTAATGCCAACTAGCACTGGCTAATACTAAGCCACCTCATGCACAACATTAGGGGCAATGCCAACTAGCACTGGCTAATACTAAGACATCTCATGCACACCATTAGGGGTAATGCCAACTAGCACTGGCTAATACTAAGCCACCTCATGCACAACATTAGGGGCAATGCCAACTAGCACTGGCTAATACTAAGCCACCTCATGCACAACATTAGAGGTAATGCCAACTAGCACTGGCTAATACTAAGCCACCTCATGCACAGCATAAGGAGCAATGCCAACTAGCACTGGCTAATACTAAGGCACCTCATGCACAACATTAGGGGCAATGCCTACTAGCACTTGCTAATACTAAGACACCCCATGCACAACATTAGGGGCAATGCCAACTAGCACTTGCTAATACTAAGCCACTTCATGCACAGCATTAGAGGCAATGCCAACTAGCACTTGCTGATATTAAGGCAACCCAAATGAACAGAACAAAACAAGACCCAACCTCTGACACAGGACGGTAATGAGGAGGAGGAGGAAGAGGAGAAATAAAAAAAGAAACTAAACAAGAACAACAGGACAGACAATAATACATGTCTTCTATATTACTACATGTCTTCTATATTACTGCATGTCTTCTATATTACTACATGTCTTCTATATTACTACATGTCTTCTATATTACTACATGTCTTCTATATTACTGCATGTCTTCTATATTACTGCATGTCTTCTATATTACTACATGTCTTCTATATTACTACATGTCTTCTATATTACTACATGTCTTCTGTCTTCTATATTACTGCATGTCTTCTATATTACTACATGTCTTCTATATTACTACATGTCTTCTATATTACTACATGTCTTCTATATTACTACATGTCTTCTATATTACTGCATGTCTTCTATATTACTGCATGTCTTCTATATTACTACATGTCTTCTATATTACTACATGTCTTCTATATTACTGCATGTCTTCTATATTACTGCATGTCTTCTATATTACTGCATGTCTTCTATATTACTACATGTCTTCTATATTACTGCATGTCTTCTATATTACTGCATGTCTTCTATATTACTGCATGTCTTCTATATTACTGCATGTCTTCTATATTACTGCATGTCTTCTATATTACTACATGTCTTCTATATTACTGCATGTCTTCTATATTACTGCATGTCTTCTATATTACTGCATGTCTTCTATATTACTGCATGTCTTCTATATTACTACATGTCTTCTATATTACTACATGTCTTCTATATTACTACATGTCTTCTATATTACTACATGTCTTCTATATTACTGCATGTCTTCTATATTACTGCATGTCTTCTATATTACTACATGTCTTCTATATTACTACATGTCTTCTATATTACTGCATGTCTTCTATATTACATGTCTTCTATATTACTACATGTCTTCTATATTACTACATGTCTTCTATATTACTGCATGTCTTCTATATTACTACATGTCTTCTATATTACTACATGTCTTCTATATTACTACATGTCTTCTATATTACTGCATGTCTTCTATATTACTGCATGTCTTCTATATTACTACATGTCTTCTATATTACTGCATGTCTTCTATATTACTACATGTCTTCTATATTACTGCATGTCTTCTATATTACTGCATGTCTTCTATATTACTACATGTCTTCTATATTACTGCATGTCTTCTATATTACTGCATGTCTTCTATATTACTACATGTCTTCTATATTACTACATGTCTTCTATATTACTACATGTCTTCTATATTACTGCATGTCTTCTATATTACTGCATGTCTTCTATATTACTGCATGTCTTCTATATTACTACATGTCTTCTATATTACTACATGTCTTCTATATTACTACATGTCTTCTATATTACTACATGTCTTCTATATTACTGCATGTCTTCTATATTACTGCATGTCTTCTATATTACTGCATGTCTTCTATATTACTGCATGTCTTCTATATTACTGCATGTCTTCTATATTACTGCATGTCTTCTATATTACTACATGTCTTCTATATTACTGCATGTCTTCTATATTACTGCATGTCTTCTATATTACTGCATGTCTTCTATATTACTACATGTCTTCTATATTACTACATGTCTTCTATATTACTACATGTCTTCTATATTACTACATGTCTTCTATATTACTACATGTCTTCTATATTACTACATGTCTTCTATATTACTACATGTCTTCTATATTACTGCATGTCTTCTATATTACTGCATGTCTTCTATATTACTACATGTCTTCTATATTACTACATGTCTTCTATATTACTGCATGTCTTCTATATTACATGTCTTCTATATTACTACATGTCTTCTATATTACTACATGTCTTCTATATTACTGCACGTCTTCTATATTACATGTCTTCTATATTACTACATGTCTTCTATATTACTACATGTCTTCTATATTACTACATGTCTTCTATATTACTGCATGTCTTCTATATTACTGCATGTCTTCTATATTACTACATGTCTTCTATATTACTACATGTCTTCTATATTACTGCATGTCTTCTATATTACATGTCTTCTATATTACTACATGTCTTCTATATTACTACATGTCTTCTATATTACTGCACGTCTTCTATATTACATGTCTTCTATATTACTACATGTCTTCTATATTACTACATGTCTTCTATATTACTACATGTCTTCTATATTACTGCTTGTCTTCTATATTACTGCATGTCTTCTATATTACTACATGTCTTCTATATTACTGCACGTCTTCTATATTACTACATGTCTTCTATATTACTGCATGTCTTCTATATTACTGCATGTCTTCTATATTACTACATGTCTTCTATATTACTACATGTCTTCTATATTACTACATGTCTTCTATATTACTGCATGTCTTCTATATTACTGCATGTCTTCTATATTACTGCATGTCTTCTATATTACTGCATGTCTTCTATATTACTGCATGTCTTCTATATTACTGCATGTCTTCTATATTACTGCATGTCTTCTATATTACTGCATGTCTTCTATATTACTGCATGTCTTCTATATTACTGCATGTCTTCTATATTACTGCATGTCTTCTATATTACTGCATGTCTTCTATATTACTGCATGTCTTCTATATTACTGAATGTCTTCTATATTACTGCATGTCTTCTATATTACTGCATGTCTTCTATATTACTGCATGTCTTCTATATTACTGCATGTCTTCTATATTACTGCATGTCTTCTATATTACTGCATGTCTTCTATATTACTGCATGTCTTCTATATTACTGCATGTCTTCTATATTACTGCATGTCTTCTATATTACTACATGTCTTCTATATTACTACATGTCTTCTATATTACTACATGTCTTCTATATTACTACATGTCTTCTATATTACTACATGTCTTCTATATTACTACATGTCTTCTATATTACTACATGTCTTCTATATTACTACATGTCTTCTATATTACTGCATGTCTTCTATATTACTGCATGTCTTCTATATTACTACATGTCTTCTATATTACTACATGTCTTCTATATTACTGCATGTCTTCTATATTACTGCATGTCTTCTATATTACTGCATGTCTTCTATATTACTACATGTCTTCTATATTACTACATGTCTTCTATATTACTACATGTCTTCTATATTACTACATGTCTTCTATATTACTGCATGTCTTCTATATTACTACATGTCTTCTATATTACTGCATGTCTTCTATATTACTACATGTCTTCTATATTACTACATGTCTTCTATATTACTGCATGTCTTCTATATTACTACATGTCTTCTATATTACTGCATGTCTTCTATATTACTGCATGTCTTCTATATTACTACATGTCTTCTCTCATCAGTTTGGAGGCTGAAGTATTTAGTCTCTCTAACTGCTGCGGAAATCGTTTTCCAACAATCCTGGGCAATAACTTTTAACACAGCTGTTGCTTTAGTCTTTATCAATAGAAGAACCAGGAAACATCAACTTGAATAGTGGTACAATGATCTCCCAATTGAAAGGCAAGAAGGTGCTCTCCAAGGAAATATGCGAAGAGTACTTCTGCACGGATTACAGACTCCTCTCTTATTGGCCCAAAGTAGGACTGTAGAGGCAGTACATCCACGCCATCTTTTTCTGAGTGTTTGTGTAATTTCGTTTCCTGATGTCTCCTGAGATCTCTAGTACCACCTCTTCCAAGGTTTATATCACGAGAGCACTTCATACAGAAGGCAAAAGAAGATCCCTTTCTCGAAGTTGTGGCCCATGGGAAAGTCTTTGCATACTGTCTATGAAAGACACAATCGCTTTTTTGCAGACTTAGAAGACCTGGTAGATGTCAAGATTTGACAATTTGTGAAACCTCATTATCAGAGTCAGAATCCATATCTGAAGAATCTTCTTCTGGTAACCTTGAAGTACTGGGTTCTGAAGATGCCATAGCTAACTCTCTCTGGCACTCACTGTGAAAGATTCTAACTCTTGCACAAATCAGGCTTTAAATACCCAACCAGATAGCGCATGCATGAGCATCCACATAGATCAAATGGTTCTGGCTCTGCAGGCATATTTCTGCACAGACCTGGGTGAACACAGGACAGTGCAGGAATATTCCTGCACAGACCAGGTGACCACATAACAACACAGTGCAGGAATATTCCTGCACAAACCAAGTGACCACATGAATATTCCTGCACAGACCAGGTGACCACAAAATGACCACACTCAGCTAATACCACAGAGTGGTTTTGAAGTAGGCAAACAATTTTCTAATGATAAAAAATCCAAACATTTATTGATAAAATCCAAACAGAAAATTTAAGAGTCAAAAATCCAATAAAATCCAACACCATGGCAACACTGAGTCTTTACTGTGATATGATAGAGCAATAGTGATTGATGAACGAATACAAAACCTTGTGGTTATGACTGGAGCTTCATGATCTGTGTGCTCACTTTTGATACTAAAATGTTGCATAGGTCCAAAGTTACATGCAACTTAAGTGGTGGTTACCTAAAAATCTGAGTGGCTACAGTTCAGTGGCTATATATATAGTGGTTTTGAAGTAGGCTGCACATGGTCTGATATGCATGAAATGTCAAACAATTTTCTAATGAAAAATCCAAACATTTATTGATAAAATCCAAACAGAAAATTTACTCTAAAGCGCGACGTTGCAGCATAGTTGAGCTATGTATCAAAAGAGAGCACACAGACTGAGAGGGAACTATCTTTTGGGTTCATACTGAGAGGGAACTATCTTTTGGGTTCATACTGAGAGGGAACTATCTTTTGGGTTCATACTGAGAGGGAACTATCTTTTGGGTTCATACTGAGAGGGAACTATCTTTTGGGTTCATATAGTGAAGCTTGCAGATCCTTAAGTCTTGACTCACAATTTTTTTTAATCAATGCAGTTATTCTTTAGTTTGTACAATCAAGGTCGTTAGCCACTCAATACTTGATGATTGAAATTGTAATGGAGTCAGTGGGGGTGATTTCACTTCACATTTCAACCAAGAGTATAGCAGAAAGCACATTGAATGGGCTACATTTTGGTATATGAATCAAGACTAGCACGATGATTCACTTGGTCAGATCCCCCCCATATGTTGAGCTTGTCAAGGCCACCACATAACAATTAACGTAACTTGGACGAGTCTCAGAATGATCAAATAAATAGTCGAGAACAGCAGCTGCTGCCAATAAAAATTACATGTGTAATATATAGTAAATACAATTAACAACATTGCACCTACTTTTAATGGAACCAATATATATGCATTTTTAAAGAGCAACTATGTCAACACAGTAAAGGAGTTCTCTGATGATGATATACTTTCAGTTGACATCACTGCAGTCTCTAGACCTGCTTCTCTTGTTTCTGTTAAGTTGTTCTGCCTTTTATCCTTCCCACCCACTGATTTCTCTGCTTCCACCCTTCCCTTCTCTGCAGTCTTCTTGGCTTCCTTCACTTCTCCCTTTTCATGTTTTCTTGTTGGGTTGGGTGAGATGAAAGAGAGCTCCACATGGGCGAGTTTTCTAGATCCAGATGATTGCGATGGAGATAGTCTTGATGTCGGCATTGTTGTTGTTGTTTTAACTGCTGCTGATATTGACTCTCCAGCATTGAAAGACTTCCTCATGCTTGTAGCTCTGGCTTCTTGCCCTATGTGACACACACACCACCACCACGCACACACACAATTATACAAACAAATATTGGAATGACCTCTTAGAACAAACTGGAGCCCATTTGACTAGAACCAGTTAGATGACCCTTTACCATTTAATGGTAAAGGTCGCCTAACTGGTTGAGGGCAACATCAATTCTGATTTCTATATTTTTTAGGTCAACATTTTCCAGCATTTTTGCTTAATTAAGCATTGGAATACTACTCCGACTCAGAGCTAATGTTGTTGTTAAACCACACATATAGCAATGCCATGTCTTGTTGCTCTATTGCTGACTGTACCCGTGTAGGACAAGCTACAATTCTTTGAAGGACTTTGTAAAAGTTGCTAGGAGAATGCCACCAGCAAATTCGTAAACATTCAATGCACAGTATTAGTGGTAATCCAACTAGCACTTGTTAATACTAAGCCACCTCATACAGCATTAGAGGTAATACCAACTAGCACTGGCTAATACTAAGGCATGCACAGCATTAGGGGCAATGCCAACTAGCACTAAGACACCTCATGCACAGCATTAGAGGTAATGCCAACTAGCACTTGCTAATACTAAGACATCTCATGCACAGCATTAGGGGCAATGCCAACTTGCACTTGGACATCTCATGCACAACATTAGGGCAATGCCAACTAGCACTGGCTAATACTAAGACACCTGAATCACAACATTAGGGGCAATGCCAACTAGCACTTGCTAATACTAAGACATCTCATGCACAGCATTAGGGGCAATGCCAACTTGCACTTGGACATCTCATGCACAACATTAGGGCAATGCCAACTAGCACTGGCTAATACTAAGACACCTGATGCACAACATTAGGGGCAATGCCAACTAGCACTGGCTAATACTAATCCATCTCATGCACAGCATTAGAGGTAATGCCAACTAGCACTTGCTAATACTAAGCCACCTCATGCACAACATTAGGGGTAATGCCAACTAGCACTGGCTAATACTAAGCCACCTCATGCACAACATTAGGGGCAATGCCAACTAGCACTGGCTAATACTAAGACATCTCATGCACACCATTAGGGGTAATGCCAACTAGCACTGGCTAATACTAAGGCACCTCATGCACAACATTAGGGGCAATGCCAACTAGCACTGG
>JAQNBH010000016.1:53724427-53742371 GCA_028752905.1 Cladorhizidae sp. MBARI D1340-BT2 | reverse complement strand
ATTACTACATGTCTTCTATATTACTGCATGTCTTCTATATTACTACATGTCTTCTATATTACTACATGTCTTCTATATTACTGCATGTCTTCTATATTACTACATGTCTTCTATATTACTACATGTCTTCTATATTACTGCATGTCTTCTATATTACTACATGTCTTCTATATTACTGCATGTCTTCTATATTACTGCATGTCTTCTATATTACTACATGTCTTCTATATTACTGCATGTCTTCTATATTACTGCATGTCTTCTATATTACTGCATGTCTTCTATATTACTGCATGTCTTCTATATTACTACATGTCTTCTATATTACTGCATGTCTTCTATATTACTGCATGTCTTCTATATTACTGCATGTCTTCTATATTACTACATGTCTTCTATATTACTACATGTCTTCTATATTACTGCATGTCTTCTATATTACTACATGTCTTCTATATTACTACATGTCTTCTATATTACTGCATGTCTTCTATATTACTACATGTCTTCTATATTACTGCATGTCTTCTATATTACTACATGTCTTCTATATTACTACATGTCTTCTATATTACTGCATGTCTTCTATATTACTACATGTCTTCTATATTACTGCATGTCTTCTATATTACTGCATGTCTTCTATATTACTACATGTCTTCTCTCATCAGTTTGGAGGCTGAAGTATTTAGTCTCTCTAACTGCTGCGGAAATCGTTTTCCAACAATCCTGGGCAATAACTTTTAACACAGCTGTTGCTTTAGTCTTTATCAATAGAAGAACCAGGAAACATCAACTTGAATAGTGGTACAATGATCTCCCAATTGAAAGGCAAGAAGGTGCTCTCCAAGGAAATATGCGAAGAGTACTTCTGCACGGATTACAGACTCCTCTCTTATTGGCCCAAAGTAGGACTGTAGAGGCAGTACATCCACGCCATCTTTTTCTGAGTGTTTGTGTAATTTCGTTTCCTGATGTCTCCTGAGATCTCTAGTACCACCTCTTCCAAGGTTTATATCACGAGAGCACTTCATACAGAAGGCAAAAGAAGATCCCTTTCTCGAAGTTGTGGCCCATGGGAAAGTCTTTGCATACTGTCTATGAAAGACACAATCGCTTTTTTGCAGACTTAGAAGACCTGGTAGATGTCAAGATTTGACAATTTGTGAAACCTCATTATCAGAGTCAGAATCCATATCTGAAGAATCTTCTTCTGGTAACCTTGAAGTACTGGGTTCTGAAGATGCCATAGCTAACTCTCTCTGGCACTCACTGTGAAAGATTCTAACTCTTGCACAAATCAGGCTTTAAATACCCAACCAGATAGCGCATGCATGAGCATCCACATAGATCAAATGGTTCTGGCTCTGCAGGCATATTTCTGCACAGACCTGGGTGAACACAGGACAGTGCAGGAATATTCCTGCACAGACCAGGTGACCACATAACAACACAGTGCAGGAATATTCCTGCACAAACCAAGTGACCACATGAATATTCCTGCACAGACCAGGTGACCACAAAATGACCACACTCAGCTAATACCACAGAGTGGTTTTGAAGTAGGCAAACAATTTTCTAATGATAAAAAATCCAAACATTTATTGATAAAATCCAAACAGAAAATTTAAGAGTCAAAAATCCAATAAAATCCAACACCATGGCAACACTGAGTCTTTACTGTGATATGATAGAGCAATAGTGATTGATGAACGAATACAAAACCTTGTGGTTATGACTGGAGCTTCATGATCTGTGTGCTCACTTTTGATACTAAAATGTTGCATAGGTCCAAAGTTACATGCAACTTAAGTGGTGGTTACCTAAAAATCTGAGTGGCTACAGTTCAGTGGCTATATATATAGTGGTTTTGAAGTAGGCTGCACATGGTCTGATATGCATGAAATGTCAAACAATTTTCTAATGAAAAATCCAAACATTTATTGATAAAATCCAAACAGAAAATTTACTCTAAAGCGCGACGTTGCAGCATAGTTGAGCTATGTATCAAAAGAGAGCACACAGACTGAGAGGGAACTATCTTTTGGGTTCATACTGAGAGGGAACTATCTTTTGGGTTCATACTGAGAGGGAACTATCTTTTGGGTTCATACTGAGAGGGAACTATCTTTTGGGTTCATACTGAGAGGGAACTATCTTTTGGGTTCATATAGTGAAGCTTGCAGATCCTTAAGTCTTGACTCACAATTTTTTTAAATCAATGCAGTTATTCTTTAGTTTGTACAATCAAGGTCGTTAGCCACTCAATACTTGATGATTGAAATTGTAATGGAGTCAGTGGGGGTGATTTCACTTCACATTTCAACCAAGAGTATAGCAGAAAGCACATTGAATGGGCTACATTTTGGTATATGAATCAAGACTAGCACGATGATTCACTTGGTCAGATCCCCCCCATATGTTGAGCTTGTCAAGGCCACCACATAACAATTAACGTAACTTGGACGAGTCTCAGAATGATCAAATAAATAGTCGAGAACAGCAGCTGCTGCCAATAAAAATTACATGTGTAATATATAGTAAATACAATTAACAACATTGCACCTACTTTTAATGGAACCAATATATATGCATTTTTAAAGAGCAACTATGTCAACACAGTAAAGGAGTTCTCTGATGATGATATACTTTCAGTTGACATCACTGCAGTCTCTAGACCTGCTTCTCTTGTTTCTGTTAAGTTGTTCTGCCTTTTATCCTTCCCACCCACTGATTTCTCTGCTTCCACCCTTCCCTTCTCTGCAGTCTTCTTGGCTTCCTTCACTTCTCCCTTTTCATGTTTTCTTGTTGGGTTGGGTGAGATGAAAGAGAGCTCCACATGGGCGAGTTTTCTAGATCCAGATGATTGCGATGGAGATAGTCTTGATGTCGGCATTGTTGTTGTTGTTTTAACTGCTGCTGATATTGACTCTCCAGCATTGAAAGACTTCCTCATGCTTGTAGCTCTGGCTTCTTGCCCTATGTGACACACACACCACCACCACGCACACACACAATTATACAAACAAATATTGGAATGACCTCTTAGAACAAACTGGAGCCCATTTGACTAGAACCAGTTAGATGACCCTTTACCATTTAATGGTAAAGGTCGCCTAACTGGTTGAGGGCAACATCAATTCTGATTTCTATATTTTTTAGGTCAACATTTTCCAGCATTTTTGCTTAATTAAGCATTGGAATACTACTCCGACGCAGAGCTAATGTTGTTGTTAAACCACACATATAGCAATGCCATGTCTTGTTGCTCTATTGCTGACTGTACCCGTGTAGGACAAGCTACAATTCTTTGAAGGACTTTGTAAAAGTTGCTAGGAGAATGCCACCAGCAAATTCGTAAACATTCAATGCACAGGATTATTAGTGGTAATCCAACTAGCACTTGTTAATACTAAGCCACCTCATACAGCATTAGAGGTAATACCAACTAGCACTGGCTAATACTAAGGCATGCACAGCATTAGGGGCAATGCCAACTAGCACTAAGACACCTCATGCACAGCATTAGAGGTAATGCCAACTAGCACTTGCTAATACTAAGACATCTCATGCACAGCATTAGGGGCAATGCCAACTTGCACTTGGACATCTCATGCACAACATTAGGGCAATGCCAACTAGCACTGGCTAATACTAAGACACCTGATGCACAACATTAGGGGCAATGCCAACTAGCACTTGCTAATACTAAGACATCTCATGCACAGCATTAGGGGCAATGCCAACTTGCACTTGGACATCTCATGCACAACATTAGGGCAATGCCAACTAGCACTGGCTAATACTAAGACACCTGATGCACAACATTAGGGGCAATGCCAACTAGCACTGGCTAATACTAATCCATCTCATGCACAGCATTAGAGGTAATGCCAACTAGCACTTGCTAATACTAAGCCACCTCATGCACAACATTAGGGGTAATGCCAACTAGCACTGGCTAATACTAAGCCACCTCATGCACAACATTAGGGGCAATGCCAACTAGCACTGGCTAATACTAAGACATCTCATGCACACCATTAGGGGTAATGCCAACTAGCACTGGCTAATACTAAGCCACCTCATGCACAACATTAGGGGCAATGCCAACTAGCACTGGCTAATACTAAGCCACCTCATGCACAACATTAGAGGTAATGCCAACTAGCACTGGCTAATACTAAGCCACCTCATGCACAGCATTAGGAGCAATGCCAACTAGCACTGGCTAATACTAAGGCACCTCATGCACAACATTAGGGGCAATGCCAACTAGCACTTGCTAATACTAAGACACCCCATGCACAACATTAGGGGCAATGCCAACTAGCACTTGCTAATACTAAGCCACTTCATGCACAGCATTAGAGGCAATGCCAACTAGCACTTGCTGATATTAAGGCAACCCAAATGAACAGAACAAAACAAGACCCAACCTCTGACACAGGACGGTAATGAGGAGGAGGAGGAAGAGGAGAAATAAAAAAAGAAACTAAACAAGAACAACAGGACAGACAATAATACATGTCTTCTATATTACTACATGTCTTCTATATTACTGCATGTCTTCTATATTACTACATGTCTTCTATATTACTACATGTCTTCTATATTACTACATGTCTTCTATATTACTGCATGTCTTCTATATTACTGCATGTCTTCTATATTACTACATGTCTTCTATATTACTACATGTCTTCTATATTACTACATGTCTTCTGTCTTCTATATTACTGCATGTCTTCTATATTACTACATGTCTTCTATATTACTACATGTCTTCTATATTACTACATGTCTTCTATATTACTACATGTCTTCTATATTACTGCATGTCTTCTATATTACTACATGTCTTCTATATTACTGCATGTCTTCTATATTACTGCATGTCTTCTATATTACTACATGTCTTCTCTCATCAGTTTGGAGGCTGAAGTATTTAGTCTCTCTAACTGCTGCGGAAATCGTTTTCCAACAATCCTGGGCAATAACTTTTAACACAGCTGTTGCTTTAGTCTTTATCAATAGAAGAACCAGGAAACATCAACTTGAATAGTGGTACAATGATCTCCCAATTGAAAGGCAAGAAGGTGCTCTCCAAGGAAATATGCGAAGAGTACTTCTGCACGGATTACAGACTCCTCTCTTATTGGCCCAAAGTAGGACTGTAGAGGCAGTACATCCACGCCATCTTTTTCTGAGTGTTTGTGTAATTTCGTTTCCTGATGTCTCCTGAGATCTCTAGTACCACCTCTTCCAAGGTTTATATCACGAGAGCACTTCATACAGAAGGCAAAAGAAGATCCCTTTCTCGAAGTTGTGGCCCATGGGAAAGTCTTTGCATACTGTCTATGAAAGACACAATCGCTTTTTTGCAGACTTAGAAGACCTGGTAGATGTCAAGATTTGACAATTTGTGAAACCTCATTATCAGAGTCAGAATCCATATCTGAAGAATCTTCTTCTGGTAACCTTGAAGTACTGGGTTCTGAAGATGCCATAGCTAACTCTCTCTGGCACTCACTGTGAAAGATTCTAACTCTTGCACAAATCAGGCTTTAAATACCCAACCAGATAGCGCATGCATGAGCATCCACATAGATCAAATGGTTCTGGCTCTGCAGGCATATTTCTGCACAGACCTGGGTGAACACAGGACAGTGCAGGAATATTCCTGCACAGACCAGGTGACCACATAACAACACAGTGCAGGAATATTCCTGCACAAACCAAGTGACCACATGAATATTCCTGCACAGACCAGGTGACCACAAAATGACCACACTCAGCTAATACCACAGAGTGGTTTTGAAGTAGGCAAACAATTTTCTAATGATAAAAAATCCAAACATTTATTGATAAAATCCAAACAGAAAATTTAAGAGTCAAAAATCCAATAAAATCCAACACCATGGCAACACTGAGTCTTTACTGTGATATGATAGAGCAATAGTGATTGATGAACGAATACAAAACCTTGTGGTTATGACTGGAGCTTCATGATCTGTGTGCTCACTTTTGATACTAAAATGTTGCATAGGTCCAAAGTTACATGCAACTTAAGTGGTGGTTACCTAAAAATCTGAGTGGCTACAGTTCAGTGGCTATATATATAGTGGTTTTGAAGTAGGCTGCACATGGTCTGATATGCATGAAATGTCAAACAATTTTCTAATGAAAAATCCAAACATTTATTGATAAAATCCAAACAGAAAATTTACTCTAAAGCGCGACGTTGCAGCATAGTTGAGCTATGTATCAAAAGAGAGCACACAGACTGAGAGGGAACTATCTTTTGGGTTCATACTGAGAGGGAACTATCTTTTGGGTTCATACTGAGAGGGAACTATCTTTTGGGTTCATATAGTGAAGCTTGCAGATCCTTAAGTCTTGACTCACAATTTTTTTTAATCAATGCAGTTATTCTTTAGTTTGTACAATCAAGGTCGTTAGCCACTCAATACTTGATGATTGAAATTGTAATGGAGTCAGTGGGGGTGATTTCACTTCACATTTCAACCAAGAGTATAGCAGAAAGCACATTGAATGGGCTACATTTTGGTATATGAATCAAGACTAGCACGATGATTCACTTGGTCAGATCCCCCCCATATGTTGAGCTTGTCAAGGCCACCACATAACAATTAACGTAACTTGGACGAGTCTCAGAATGATCAAATAAATAGTCGAGAACAGCAGCTGCTGCCAATAAAAATTACATGTGTAATATATAGTAAATACAATTAACAACATTGCACCTACTTTTAATGGAAATATATGCATTTTTAAAGAGCAACTATGTCAACACAGTAAAGGAGTTCTCTGATGATGATATACTTTCAGTTGACATCACTGCAGTCTCTAGACCTGCTTCTCTTGTTTCTGTTAAGTTGTTCTGCCTTTTATCCTTCCCACCCACTGATTTCTCTGCTTCCACCCTTCCCTTCTCTGCAGTCTTCTTGGCTTCCTTCACTTCTCCCTTTTCATGTTTTCTTGTTGGGTTGGGTGAGATGAAAGAGAGCTCCACATGGGCGAGTTTTCTAGATCCAGATGATTGCGATGGAGATAGTCTTGATGTCGGCATTGTTGTTGTTGTTTTAACTGCTGCTGATATTGACTCTCCAGCATTGAAAGACTTCCTCATGCTTGTAGCTCTGGCTTCTTGCCCTATGTGACACACACACCACCACCACGCACACACACAATTATACAAACAAATATTGGAATGACCTCTTAGAACAAACTGGAGCCCATTTGACTAGAACCAGTTAGATGACCCTTTACCATTTAATGGTAAAGGTCGCCTAACTGGTTGAGGGCAACATCAATTCTGATTTCTATATTTTTTAGGTCAACATTTTCCAGCATTTTTGCTTAATTAAGCATTGGAATACTACTCCGACTCAGAGCTAATGTTGTTGTTAAACCACACATATAGCAATGCCATGTCTTGTTGCTCTATTGCTGACTGTACCCGTGTAGGACCAGCTACAATTCTTTGAAGGACTTTGTAAAAGTTGCTAGGAGAATGCCACCAGCAAATTCGTAAACATTCAATGCACAGGATTATTAGTGGTAATCCAACTAGCACTTGTTAATACTAAGCCACCTCATACAGCATTAGAGGTAATACCAACTAGCACTGGCTAATACTAAGGCATGCACAGCATTAGGGGCAATGCCAACTAGCACTAAGACACCTCATGCACAGCATTAGAGGTAATGCCAACTAGCACTTGCTAATACTAAGACATCTCATGCACAGCATTAGGGGCAATGCCAACTTGCACTTGGACATCTCATGCACAACATTAGGGCAATGCCAACTAGCACTGGCTAATACTAAGACACCTGATGCACAACATTAGGGGCAATGCCAACTAGCACTTGCTAATACTAAGACATCTCATGCACAGCATTAGGGGCAATGCCAACTTGCACTTGGACATCTCATGCACAACATTAGGGCAATGCCAACTAGCACTGGCTAATACTAAGACACCTGATGCACAACATTAGGGGCAATGCCAACTAGCACTGGCTAATACTAATCCATCTCATGCACAGCATTAGAGGTAATGCCAACTAGCACTTGCTAATACTAAGCCACCTCATGCACAACATTAGGGGTAATGCCAACTAGCACTTGCTAATACTAAGCCACCTCATGCACAACATTAGGGGTAATGCCAACTAGCACTGGCTAATACTAAGCCACCTCATGCACAACATTAGGGGCAATGCCAACTAGCACTGGCTAATACTAAGACATCTCATGCACACCATTAGGGGTAATGCCAACTAGCACTGGCTAATACTAAGCCACCTCATGCACAACATTAGGGGCAATGCCAACTAGCACTGGCTAATACTAAGCCACCTCATGCACAACATTAGAGGTAATGCCAACTAGCACTGGCTAATACTAAGCCACCTCATGCACAGCATTAGGAGCAATGCCAACTAGCACTGGCTAATACTAAGGCACCTCATGCACAACATTAGGGGCAATGCCAACTAGCACTTGCTAATACTAAGACACCCCATGCACAACATTAGGGGCAATGCCAACTAGCACTTGCTAATACTAAGCCACTTCATGCACAGCATTAGAGGCAATGCCAACTAGCACTTGCTGATATTAAGGCAACCCAAATGAACAGAACAAAACAAGACCCAACCTCTGACACAGGACGGTAATGAGGAGGAGGAGGAAGAGGAGAAATAAAAAAAGAAACTAAACAAGAACAACAGGACAGACAATAATACATGTCTTCTATATTACTACATGTCTTCTATATTACTGCATGTCTTCTATATTACTACATGTCTTCTATATTACTACATGTCTTCTATATTACTACATGTCTTCTATATTACTGCATGTCTTCTATATTACTGCATGTCTTCTATATTACTACATGTCTTCTATATTACTACATGTCTTCTATATTACTACATGTCTTCTGTCTTCTATATTACTGCATGTCTTCTATATTACTACATGTCTTCTATATTACTACATGTCTTCTATATTACTACATGTCTTCTATATTACTACATGTCTTCTATATTACTGCATGTCTTCTATATTACTACATGTCTTCTATATTACTACATGTCTTCTATATTACTACATGTCTTCTATATTACTGCATGTCTTTTATATTACTGCATGTCTTCTATATTACTGCATGTCTTCTATATTACTGCATGTCTTCTATATTACTGCATGTCTTCTATATTACTACATGTCTTCTATATTACTACATGTCTTCTATATTACTGCATGTCTTCTATATTACTGCATGTCTTCTATATTACTGCATGTCTTCTATATTACTGCATGTCTTCTATATTACTACATGTCTTCTATATTACTGCATGTCTTCTATATTACTGCATGTCTTCTATATTACTACATGTCTTCTATATTACTACATGTCTTCTATATTACTGCATGTCTTCTATATTACTGCATGTCTTCTATATTACTGCATGTCTTCTATATTACTGCATGTCTTCTATATTACTGCATGTCTTCTATATTACTGCATGTCTTCTATATTACTACATGTCTTCTATATTACTACATGTCTTCTATATTACTACATGTCTTCTATATTACTGCATGTCTTCTATATTACTGCATGTCTTCTATATTACTGCATGTCTTCTATATTACTGCATGTCTTCTATATTACTGCATGTCTTCTATATTACTGCATGTCTTCTATATTACTGCATGTCTTCTATATTACTGCATGTCTTCTATATTACTGCATGTCTTCTATATTACTGCATGTCTTCTATATTACTGCATGTCTTCTATATTACTGCATGTCTTCTATATTACTACATGTCTTCTATATTACTACATGTCTTCGATATTACTGCATGTCTTCTATATTACTGCATGTCTTCTATATTACTGCATGTCTTCTATATTACTGCATGTCTTCTATATTACTGCATGTCTTCTATATTACTGCATGTCTTCTATATTACTGCATGTCTTCTATATTACTGCATGTCTTCTATATTACTGCATGTCTTCTATATTACTGCATGTCTTCTATATTACTGCATGTCTTCTATATTACTACATGTCTTCTATATTACTACGTCTTCTATATTACTACATGTCTTCTATATTACTGCATGTCTTCTATATTACTGCATGTCTTCTATATTACTACATGTCTTCTATATTACTACATGTCTTCTATATTACTGCATGTCTTCTATATTACTGCTTGTCTTCTATATTACTGCATGTCTTCTATATTACTGCATGTCTTCTATATTACTGCATGTCTTCTATATTACTGCATGTCTTCTATATTACTACATGTCTTCTATATTACTACATGTCTTCTATATTACTACATGTCTTCTATATTACTACATGTCTTCTATATTACTACATGTCTTCTATATTACTACATGTCTTCTATATTACTACATGTCTTCTATATTACTACATGTCTTCTATATTACTACATGTCTTCTATATTACTACATGTCTTCTATATTACTGCATGTCTTCTATATTACTGCATGTCTTCTATATTACTGCATGTCTTCTATATTACTGCATGTCTTCTATATTACTGCATGTCTTCTATATTACTGCATGTCTTCTATATTACTACATGTCTTCTATATTACTACATGTCTTCTATATTACTACATGTCTTCTATAATTACTACATGTCTTCTATAATTACTGCATGTCTTCTATATTACTGCATGTCTTCTATATTACTGCATGTCTTCTATATTACTGCATGTCTTCTATATTACTACATGTCTTCTATATTACTACATGTCTTCTATATTACTACATGTCTTCTATATTACTGCATGTCTTCTATATTACTGCATGTCTTCTATATTACTGCATGTCTTCTATATTACTACATGTCTTCTATATTACTGCATGTCTTCTATATTACTACATGTCTTCTATATTACTGCATGTCTTCTATATTACTACATGTCTTCTATATTACTGCATGTCTTCTATATTACTGCATGTCTTCTATATTACTACATGTCTTCTATATTACTGCATGTCTTCTATATTACTGCATGTCTTCTATATTACTGCATGTCTTCTATATTACTACATGTCTTCTATATTACTACATGTCTTCTATATTACTACATGTCTTCTATATTACTGCATGTCTTCTATATTACTGCATGTCTTCTATATTACTACATGTCTTCTATATTACTACATGTCTTCTATATTACTGCATGTCTTCTATATTACTACATGTCTTCTATATTACTACATGTCTTCTATATTACTGCATGTCTTCTATATTACTACATGTCTTCTATATTACTGCATGTCTTCTATATTACTACATGTCTTCTATATTACTACATGTCTTCTATATTACTGCATGTCTTCTATATTACTACATGTCTTCTATATTACTGCATGTCTTCTATATTACTGCATGTCTTCTATATTACTACATGTCTTCTCTCATCAGTTTGGAGGCTGAAGTATTTAGTCTCTCTAACTGCTGCGGAAATCGTTTTCCAACAATCCTGGGCAATAACTTTTAACACAGCTGTTGCTTTAGTCTTTATCAATAGAAGAACCAGGAAACATCAACTTGAATAGTGGTACAATGATCTCCCAATTGAAAGGCAAGAAGGTGCTCTCCAAGGAAATATGCGAAGAGTACTTCTGCACGGATTACAGACTCCTCTCTTATTGGCCCAAAGTAGGACTGTAGAGGCAGTACATCCACGCCATCTTTTTCTGAGTGTTTGTGTAATTTCGTTTCCTGATGTCTCCTGAGATCTCTAGTACCACCTCTTCCAAGGTTTATATCACGAGAGCACTTCATACAGAAGGCAAAAGAAGATCCCTTTCTCGAAGTTGTGGCCCATGGGAAAGTCTTTGCATACTGTCTATGAAAGACACAATCGCTTTTTTGCAGACTTAGAAGACCTGGTAGATGTCAAGATTTGACAATTTGTGAAACCTCATTATCAGAGTCAGAATCCATATCTGAAGAATCTTCTTCTGGTAACCTTGAAGTACTGGGTTCTGAAGATGCCATAGCTAACTCTCTCTGGCACTCACTGTGAAAGATTCTAACTCTTGCACAAATCAGGCTTTAAATACCCAACCAGATAGCGCATGCATGAGCATCCACATAGATCAAATGGTTCTGGCTCTGCAGGCATATTTCTGCACAGACCTGGGTGAACACAGGACAGTGCAGGAATATTCCTGCACAGACCAGGTGACCACATAACAACACAGTGCAGGAATATTCCTGCACAAACCAAGTGACCACATGAATATTCCTGCACAGACCAGGTGACCACAAAATGACCACACTCAGCTAATACCACAGAGTGGTTTTGAAGTAGGCAAACAATTTTCTAATGATAAAAAATCCAAACATTTATTGATAAAATCCAAACAGAAAATTTAAGAGTCAAAAATCCAATAAAATCCAACACCATGGCAACACTGAGTCTTTACTGTGATATGATAGAGCAATAGTGATTGATGAACGAATACAAAACCTTGTGGTTATGACTGGAGCTTCATGATCTGTGTGCTCACTTTTGATACTAAAATGTTGCATAGGTCCAAAGTTACATGCAACTTAAGTGGTGGTTACCTAAAAATCTGAGTGGCTACAGTTCAGTGGCTATATATATAGTGGTTTTGAAGTAGGCTGCACATGGTCTGATATGCATGAAATGTCAAACAATTTTCTAATGAAAAATCCAAACATTTATTGATAAAATCCAAACAGAAAATTTACTCTAAAGCGCGACGTTGCAGCATAGTTGAGCTATGTATCAAAAGAGAGCACACAGACTGAGAGGGAACTATCTTTTGGGTTCATACTGAGAGGGAACTATCTTTTGGGTTCATACTGAGAGGGAACTATCTTTTGGGTTCATACTGAGAGGGAACTATCTTTTGGGTTCATACTGAGAGGGAACTATCTTTTGGGTTCATATAGTGAAGCTTGCAGATCCTTAAGTCTTGACTCACAATTTTTTTAAATCAATGCAGTTATTCTTTAGTTTGTACAATCAAGGTCGTTAGCCACTCAATACTTGATGATTGAAATTGTAATGGAGTCAGTGGGGGTGATTTCACTTCACATTTCAACCAAGAGTATAGCAGAAAGCACATTGAATGGGCTACATTTTGGTATATGAATCAAGACTAGCACGATGATTCACTTGGTCAGATCCCCCCCATATGTTGAGCTTGTCAAGGCCACCACATAACAATTAACGTAACTTGGACGAGTCTCAGAATGATCAAATAAATAGTCGAGAACAGCAGCTGCTGCCAATAAAAATTACATGTGTAATATATAGTAAATACAATTAACAACATTGCACCTACTTTTAATGGAACCAATATATATGCATTTTTAAAGAGCAACTATGTCAACACAGTAAAGGAGTTCTCTGATGATGATATACTTTCAGTTGACATCACTGCAGTCTCTAGACCTGCTTCTCTTGTTTCTGTTAAGTTGTTCTGCCTTTTATCCTTCCCACCCACTGATTTCTCTGCTTCCACCCTTCCCTTCTCTGCAGTCTTCTTGGCGTCCTTCACTTCTCCCTTTTCATGTTTTCTTGTTGGGTTGGGTGAGATGAAAGAGAGCTCCACATGGGCGAGTTTTCTAGATCCAGATGATTGCGATGGAGATAGTCTTGATGTCGGCATTGTTGTTGTTGTTTTAACTGCTGCTGATATTGACTCTCCAGCATTGAAAGACTTCCTCATGCTTGTAGCTCTGGCTTCTTGCCCTATGTGACACACACACCACCACCACGCACACACACAATTATACAAACAAATATTGGAATGACCTCTTAGAACAAACTGGAGCCCATTTGACTAGAACCAGTTAGATGACCCTTTACCATTTAATGGTAAAGGTCGCCTAACTGGTTGAGGGCAACATCAATTCTGATTTCTATATTTTTTAGGTCAACATTTTCCAGCATTTTTGCTTAATTAAGCATTGGAATACTACTCCGACTCAGAGCTAATGTTGTTGTTAAACCACACATATAGCAATGCCATGTCTTGTTGCTCTATTGCTGACTGTACCCGTGTAGGACAAGCTACAATTCTTTGAAGGACTTTGTAAAAGTTGCTAGGAGAATGCCACCAGCAAATTCGTAAACATTCAATGCACAGGATTATTAGTGGTAATCCAACTAGCACTTGTTAATACTAAGCCACCTCATACAGCATTAGAGGTAATACCAACTAGCACTGGCTAATACTAAGGCATGCACAGCATTAGAGGTAATGCCAACTAGCACTTGCTAATACTAAGACATCTCATGCACAGCATTAGGGGCAATGCCAACTTGCACTTGGACATCTCATGCACAACATTAGGGTAATGCCAACTAGCACTGGCTAATACTAAGACACCTGATGCACAACATTAGGGGCAATGCCAACTAGCACTTGCTAATACTAAGACATCTCATGCACAGCATTAGGGGCAATGCCAACTTGCACTTGGACATCTCATGCACAACATTAGGGCAATGCCAACTAGCACTGGCTAATACTAAGACACCTGATGCACAACATTAGGGGCAATGCCAACTAGCACTGGCTAATACTAATCCATCTCATGCACAGCATTAGAGGTAATGCCAACTAGCACTTGCTAATACTAAGCCACCTCATGCACAACATTAGGGGTAATGCCAACTAGCACTGGCTAATACTAAGCCACCTCATGCACAACATTAGGGGCAATGCCAACTAGCACTGGCTAATACTAAGACATCTCATGCACACCATTAGGGGTAATGCCAACTAGCACTGGCTAATACTAAGGCACCTCATGCACAACATTAGGGGCAATGCCAACTAGCACTGGCTAATACTAAGACATCTCATGCACACCATTAGGGGTAATGCCAACTAGCACTGGCTAATACTAAGACATCTCATGCACACCATTAGGGGTAATGCCAACTAGCACTGGCTAATACTAAGCCACCTCATGCACAACATTAGGGGCAATGCCAACTAGCACTGGCTAATACTAAGCCACCTCATGCACAACATTAGAGGTAATGCCAACTAGCACTGGCTAATACTAAGCCACCTCATGCACAGCATTAGGAGCAATGCCAACTAGCACTGGCTAATACTAAGGCACCTCATGCACAACATTAGGGGCAATGCCAACTAGCACTTGCTAATACTAAGACACCCCATGCACAACATTAGGGGCAATGCCAACTAGCACTTGCTAATACTAAGCCACTTCATGCACAGCATTAGAGGCAATGCCAACTAGCACTTGCTGATATTAAGGCAACCCAAATGAACAGAACAAAACAAGACCCAACCTCTGACACAGGACGGTAATGAGGAGGAGGAGGAAGAGGAGAAATAAAAAAAGAAACTAAACAAGAACAACAGGACAGACAATAATACATGTCTTCTATATTATTACATGTCTTCTATATTACTGCATGTCTTCTATATTACTACATGTCTTCTATATTACTGCATGTCTTCTATATTACTACATGTCTTCTATATTACTACATGTCTTCTATATTACTACATGTCTTCTATATTACTGCATGTCTTCTATATTACTGCATGTCTTCTATATTACTACATGTCTTCTATATTACTACATGTCTTCTATATTACTACATGTCTTCTATATTACTGCATGTCTTCTATATTACTGCATGTCTTCTATATTACTACATGTCTTCTATATTACTACATGTCTTCTATATTACTACATGTCTTCTATATTACTACATGTCTTCTATATTACTGCATGTCTTCTATATTACTACATGTCTTCTATATTACTACATGTCTTCTATATTACTACATGTCTTCTATATTACTGCATGTCTTCTATATTACTGCATGTCTTCTATATTACTGCATGTCTTCTATATTACTGCATGTCTTCTATATTACTGCATGTCTTCTATATTACTACATGTCTTCTATATTACTACATGTCTTCTATATTACTGCATGTCTTCTATATTACTGCATGTCTTCTATATTACTGCATGTCTTCTATATTACTGCATGTCTTCTATATTACTACATGTCTTCTATATTACTGCATGTCTTCTATATTACTGCATGTCTTCTATATTACTACATGTCTTCTATATTACTACATGTCTTCTATATTACTGCATGTCTTCTATATTACTGCATGTCTTCTATATTACTGCATGTCTTCTATATTACTGCATGTCTTCTATATTACTGCATGTCTTCTATATTACTGCATGTCTTCTATATTACTACATGTCTTCTATATTACTACATGTCTTCTATATTACTACATGTCTTCTATATTACTGCATGTCTTCTATATTACTGCATGTCTTCTATATTACTGCATGTCTTCTATATTACTACATGTCTTCTATATTACTGCATGTCTTCTATATTACTGCATGTCTTCTATATTACTGCATGTCTTCTATATTACTGCATGTCTTCTATATTACTGCATGTCTTCTATATTACTACATGTCTTCTATATTACTGCATGTCTTCTATATTACTGCATGTCTTCTATATTACTGCATGTCTTCTATATTACTGCATGTCTTCTATATTACTACATGTCTTCTATATTACTACATGTCTTCTATATTACTACATGTCTTCTATATTACTACATGTCTTCTATATTACTGCATGTCTTCTATATTACTGCATGTCTTCTATATTACTACATGTCTTCTATATTACTACATGTCTTCTATATTACTGCATGTCTTCTATATTACATGTCTTCTATATTACTACATGTCTTCTATATTACTACATGTCTTCTATATTACTGCATGTCTTCTATATTACTACATGTCTTCTATATTACTACATGTCTTCTATATTACTACATGTCTTCTATATTACTGCATGTCTTCTATATTACTGCATGTCTTCTATATTACTACATGTCTTCTATATAACTGCATGTCTTCTATATTACTACATGTCTTCTATATTACTGCATGTCTTCTATATTACTGCATGTCTTCTATATTACTACATGTCTTCTATATTACTGCATGTCTTCTATATTACTGCATGTCTTCTATATTACTACATGTCTTCTATATTACTACATGTCTTCTATATTACTACATGTCTTCTATATTACTGCATGTCTTCTATATTACTGCATGTCTTCTATATTACTGCATGTCTTCTATATTACTACATGTCTTCTATATTACTACATGTCTTCTATATTACTACATGTCTTCTATATTACTACATGTCTTCTATATTACTGCATGTCTTCTATATTACTGCATGTCTTCTATATTACTGCATGTCTTCTATATTACTGCATGTCTTCTATATTACTGCATGTCTTCTATATTACTACATGTCTTCTATATTACTACATGTCTTCTATATTACTGCATGTCTTCTATATTACTGCATGTCTTCTATATTACTGCATGTCTTCTATATTACTACATGTCTTCTATATTACTACATGTCTTCTATATTACTACATGTCTTCTATATTACTACATGTCTTCTATATTACTACATGTCTTCTATATTACTACATGTCTTCTATATTACTACATGTCTTCTATATTACTGCATGTCTTCTATATTACTGCATGTCTTCTATATTACTACATGTCTTCTATATTACTACATGTCTTCTATATTACTGCATGTCTTCTATATTACATGTCTTCTATATTACTACATGTCTTCTATATTACTACATGTCTTCTATATTACTGCACGTCTTCTATATTACATGTCTTCTATATTACTACATGTCTTCTATATTACTACATGTCTTCTATATTACTACATGTCTTCTATATTACTGCTTGTCTTCTATATTACTGCATGTCTTCT
>JAQNBH010000016.1:53445770-53724327 GCA_028752905.1 Cladorhizidae sp. MBARI D1340-BT2 | reverse complement strand
ACTACATGTCTTCTATATTACTGCATGTCTTCTATATTACTGCATGTCTTCTATATTACTACATGTCTTCTATATTACTACATGTCTTCTATATTACTACATGTCTTCTATATTACTGCATGTCTTCTATATTACTGCATGTCTTCTATATTACTGCATGTCTTCTATATTACTACATGTCTTCTATATTACTACATGTCTTCTATATTACTACATGTCTTCTATATTACTACATGTCTTCTATATTACTGCATGTCTTCTATATTACTGCATGTCTTCTATATTACTGCATGTCTTCTATATTACTGCATGTCTTCTATATTACTGCATGTCTTCTATATTACTGCATGTCTTCTATATTACTACATGTCTTCTATATTACTGCATGTCTTCTATATTACTGCATGTCTTCTATATTACTGCATGTCTTCTATATTACTGCATGTCTTCTATATTACTACATGTCTTCTATATTACTACATGTCTTCTATATTACTACATGTCTTCTATATTACTACATATCTTCTATATTACTACATGTCTTCTATATTACTACATGTCTTCTATATTACTGCATGTCTTCTATATTACTGCATGTCTTCTATATTACTACATGTCTTCTATATTACTACATGTCTTCTATATTACTGCATGTCTTCTATATTACATGTCTTCTATATTACTACATGTCTTCTATATTACTACATGTCTTCTATATTACTGCACGTCTTCTATATTACATGTCTTCTATATTACTACATGTCTTCTATATTACTACATGTCTTCTATATTACTACATGTTTCTATATTACTGCTTGTCTTCTATATTACTGCATGTCTTCTATATTACTACATGTCTTCTATATTACTACGTCTTCTATATTACTACATGTCTTCTATATTACTGCATGTCTTCTATATTACTGCATGTCTTCTATATTACTACATGTCTTCTATATTACTACATGTCTTCTATATTACTGCATGTCTTCTATATTACTGCATGTCTTCTATATTACTGCATGTCTTCTATATTACTGCATGTCTTCTATATTACTGCATGTCTTCTATATTACTGCATGTCTTCTATATTACTGCATGTCTTCTATATTACTGCATGTCTTCTATATTACTGCATGTCTTCTATATTACTGCATGTCTTCTATATTACTACATGTCTTCTATATTACTACATGACTTCTATATTACTACATGTCTTCTATATTACTACATGTCTTCTATATTACTACATGTCTTCTATATTACTACATGTCTTCTATATTACTACATGTCTTCTATATTACTGCATGTCTTCTATATTACTACATGTCTTCTATATTACTGCATGTCTTCTATATTACTGCATGTCTTCTATATTACTACATGTCTTCTATATTACTGCATGTCTTCTATATTACTGCATGTCTTCTATATTACTGCATGTCTTCTATATTACTGCATGTCTTCTATATTACTGCATGTCTTCTATATTACTACATGTCTTCTATATTACTACATGTCTTCTATATTACTACATGTCTTCTATATTACTGCATGTCTTCTATATTACTGCATGTCTTCTATATTACTGCATGTCTTCTATATTACTACATGTCTTCTATATTACTGCATGTCTTCTATATTACTACATGTCTTCTATATTACTGCATGTCTTCTATATTACTACATGTCTTCTATATTACTGCATGTCTTCTATATTACTGCATGTCTTCTATATTACTACATGTCTTCTATATTACTGCATGTCTTCTATATTACTGCATGTCTTCTATATTACTACATGTCTTCTATATTACTGCATGTCTTCTATATTACTACATGTCTTCTATATTACTACATGTCTTCTATATTACTACATGTCTTCTATATTACTGCATGTCTTCTATATTACTGCATGTCTTCTATATTACTACATGTCTTCTATATTACTACATGTCTTCTATATTACTACATGTCTTCTATATTACTACATGTCTTCTATATTACTACATGTCTTCTATATTACTACATGTCTTCTATATTACTACATGTCTTCTATATTACTACATGTCTTCTATATTACTGCATGTCTTCTATATTACTGCATGTCTTCTATATTACTGCATGTCTTCTATATTACTACATGTCTTCTATATTACTGCATGTCTTCTATATTACTACATGTCTTCTATATTACTGCATGTCTTCTATATTACTACATGTCTTCTATATTACTGCATGTCTTCTATATTACTACATGTCTTCTATATTACTACATGTCTTCTATATTACTACATGTCTTCTATATTACTACATGTCTTCTATATTACTACATGTCTTCTATATTACTACATGTCTTCTATATTACTACAAGTCTTCTATATTACTGCATGTCTTCTATATTACTGCATGTCTTCTATATTACTACATGTCTTCTATATTACTGCATGTCTTCTATATTACTACATGTCTTCTATATTACTACATGTCTTCTATATTACTACATGTCTTCTATATTACTGCATGTCTTCTATATTACTGCATGTCTTCTATATTACTACATGTCTTCTATATTACTACATGTCTTCTATATTACTACATGTCTTCTATATTACTACATGTCTTCTATATTACTACATGTCTTCTATATTACTACATGTCTTCTATATTACTACATGTCTTCTATATAACTGCATGTCTTCTATATTACTACATGTCTTCTATATTACTGCATGTCTTCTATATTACTACATGTCTTCTATATTACTACATGTCTTCTATATTACTACATGTCTTCTATATTACTACATGTCTTCTATATAACTGCATGTCTTCTATATTACTACATGTCTTCTATATTACTACATGTCTTCTATATTACTACATGTCTTCTATATTACTGCATGTCTTCTATATTACTACATGTCTTCTATATTACTACATGTCTTCTATATTACTACATGTCTTCTATATTACTACATGTCTTCTATATTACTGCATGTCTTCTATATTACTGCATGTCTTCTATATTACTGCATGTCTTCTATATTACTACATGTCTTCTATATTACTGCATGTCTTCTATATTACTGCATGTCTTCTATATTACTGCATGTCTTCTATATTACTACATGTCTTCTATATTACTGCATGTCTTCTATATTACTACATGTCTTCTATATTACTGCATGTCTTCTATATTACTGCATGTCTTCTATATTACTGCATGTCTTCTATATTACTGCATTTCTTCTATATTACTGCATGTCTTCTATATTACTACATGTCTTCTATATTACTGCATGTCTTCTATATTACTACATGTCTTCTATATTACTGCATGTCTTCTATATTACTGCATGTCTTCTATATTACTGCATGTCTTCTATATTACTGCATGTCTTCTATATTACTGCATGTCTTCTATATTACTACATGTCTTCTATATTACTGCATGTCTTCTATATTACTGCATGTCTTCTATATTACTGCATGTCTTCTATATTACTACATGTCTTCTATATTACTACATGTCTTCTATATTACTGCATGTCTTCTATATTACTACATGTCTTCTATATTACTACATGTCTTCTATATTACTGCATGTCTTCTATATTACTACATGTCTTCTATATTACTGCATGTCTTCTATATTACTACATGTCTTCTCTCATCAGTTTGGAGGCTGAAGTATTTAGTCTCTCTAACTGCTGCGGAAATCGTTTTCCAACAATCCTGGGCAATAACTTTTAACACAGCTGTTGCTTTAGTCTTTATCAATAGAAGAACCAGGAAACATCAACTTGAATAGTGGTACAATGATCTCCCAATTGAAAGGCAAGAAGGTGCTCTCCAAGGAAATATGCGAAGAGTACTTCTGCACGGATTACAGACTCCTCTCTTATTGGCCCAAAGTAGGACTGTAGAGGCAGTACATCCACGCCATCTTTTTCTGAGTGTTTGTGTAATTTCGTTTCCTGATGTCTCCTGAGATCTCTAGTACCACCTCTTCCAAGGTTTATATCACGAGAGCACTTCATACAGAAGGCAAAAGAAGATCCCTTTCTCGAAGTTGTGGCGCATGGGAAAGTCTTTGCATACTGTCTATGAAAGACACAATCGCTTTTTTGCAGACTTAGAAGACCTGGTAGATGTCAAGATTTGACAATTTGTGAAACCTCATTATCAGAGTCAGAATCCATATCTGAAGAATCTTCTTCTGGTAACCTTGAAGTACTGGGTTCTGAAGATGCCATAGCTAACTCTCTCTGGCACTCACTGTGAAAGATTCTAACTCTTGCACAAATCAGGCTTTAAATACCCAACCAGATAGCGCATGCATGAGCATCCACATAGATCAAATGGTTCTGGCTCTGCAGGCATATTTCTGCACAGACCTGGGTGAACACAGGACAGTGCAGGAATATTCCTGCACAGACCAGGTGACCACATAACAACACAGTGCAGGAATATTCCTGCACAAACCAAGTGACCACATGAATATTCCTGCACAGACCAGGTGACCACAAAATGACCACACTCAGCTAATACCACAGAGTGGTTTTGAAGTAGGCAAACAATTTTCTAATGATAAAAAATCCAAACATTTATTGATAAAATCCAAACAGAAAATTTAAGAGTCAAAAATCCAATAAAATCCAACACCATGGCAACACTGAGTCTTTACTGTGATATGATAGAGCAATAGTGATTGATGAACGAATACAAAACCTTGTGGTTATGACTGGAGCTTCATGATCTGTGTGCTCACTTTTGATACTAAAATGTTGCATAGGTCCAAAGTTACATGCAACTTAAGTGGTGGTTACCTAAAAATCTGAGTGGCTACAGTTCAGTGGCTATATATATAGTGGTTTTGAAGTAGGCTGCACATGGTCTGATATGCATGAAATGTCAAACAATTTTCTAATGAAAAATCCAAACATTTATTGATAAAATCCAAACAGAAAATTTACTCTAAAGCGCGACGTTGCAGCATAGTTGAGCTATGTATCAAAAGAGAGCACACAGACTGAGAGGGAACTATCTTTTGGGTTCATACTGAGAGGGAACTATCTTTTGGGTTCATACTGAGAGGGAACTATCTTTTGGGTTCATACTGAGAGGGAACTATCTTTTGGGTTCATACTGAGAGGGAACTATCTTTTGGGTTCATATAGTGAAGCTTGCAGATCCTTAAGTCTTGACTCACAATTTTTTTAAATCAATGCAGTTATTCTTTAGTTTGTACAATCAAGGTCGTTAGCCACTCAATACTTGATGATTGAAATTGTAATGGAGTCAGTGGGGGTGATTTCACTTCACATTTCAACCAAGAGTATAGCAGAAAGCACATTGAATGGGCTACATTTTGGTATATGAATCAAGACTAGCACGATGATTCACTTGGTCAGATCCCCCCCATATGTTGAGCTTGTCAAGGCCACCACATAACAATTAACGTAACTTGGACGAGTCTCAGAATGATCAAATAAATAGTCGAGAACAGCAGCTGCTGCCAATAAAAATTACATGTGTAATATATAGTAAATACAATTAACAACATTGCACCTACTTTTAATGGAACCAATATATATGCATTTTTTAAAGAGCAACTATGTCAACAAAGTAAAGGAGTTCTCTGATGATGATATACTTTCAGTTGACATCACTGCAGTCTCTAGACCTGCTTCTCTTGTTTCTGTTAAGTTGTTCTGCCTTTTATCCTTCCCACCCACTGATTTCTCTGCTTCCACCCTTCCCTTCTCTGCAGTCTTCTTGGCTTCCTTCACTTCTCCCTTTTCATGTTTTCTTGTTGGGTTGGGTGAGATGAAAGAGAGCTCCACATGGGCGAGTTTTCTAGATCCAGATGATTGCGATGGAGATAGTCTTGATGTCGGCATTGTTGTTGTTGTTTTAACTGCTGCTGATATTGACTCTCCAGCATTGAAAGACTTCCTCATGCTTGTAGCTCTGGCTTCTTGCCCTATGTGACACACACACCACCACCACGCACACACACAATTATACAAACAAATATTGGAATGACCTCTTAGAACAAACTGGAGCCCATTTGACTAGAACCAGTTAGATGACCCTTTACCATTTAATGGTAAAGGTCGCCTAACTGGTTGAGGGCAACATCAATTCTGATTTCTATATTTTTTAGGTCAACATTTTCCAGCATTTTTGCTTAATTAAGCATTGGAATACTACTCCGACTCAGAGCTAATGTTGTTGTTAAACCACACATATAGCAATGCCATGTCTTGTTGCTCTATTGCTGACTGTACCCGTGTAGGACAAGCTACAATTCTTTGAAGGACTTTGTAAAAGTTGCTAGGAGAATGCCACCAGCAAATTCGTAAACATTCAATGCACAGGATTATTAGTGGTAATCCAACTAGCACTTGTTAATACTAAGCCACCTCATACAGCATTAGAGGTAATACCAACTAGCACTGGCTAATACTAAGGCATGCACAGCATTAGGGGCAATGCCAACTAGCACTAAGACACCTCATGCACAGCATTAGAGGTAATGCCAACTAGCACTTGCTAATACTAAGACATCTCATGCACAGCATTAGGGGCAATGCCAACTTGCACTTGGACATCTCATGCACAACATTAGGGCAATGCCAACTAGCACTGGCTAATACTAAGACACCTGATGCACAACATTAGGGGCAATGCCAACTAGCACTTGCTAATACTAAGACATCTCATGCACAGCATTAGGGGCAATGCCAACTTACACTTGGACATCTCATGCACAACATTAGGGCAATGCCAACTAGCACTGGCTAATACTAAGACACCTGATGCACAACATTAGGGGCAATGACAACTAGCACTGGCTAATACTAATCCATCTCATGCACAGCATTAGAGGTAATGCCAACTAGCACTTGCTAATACTAAGCCACCTCATGCACAACATTAGGGGTAATGCCAACTAGCACTGGCTAATACTAAGCCACCTCATGCACAACATTAGGGGCAATGCCAACTAGCACTGGCTAATACTAAGACATCTCATGCACACCATTAGGGGTAATGCCAACTAGCACTGGCTAATACTAAGCCACCTCATGCACAACATTAGGGGCAATGCCAACTAGCACTGGCTAATACTAAGCCACCTCATGCACAACATTAGAGGTAATGCCAACTAGCACTGGCTAATACTAAGCCACCTCATGCACAGCATTAGGAGCAATGCCAACTAGCACTGGCTAATACTAAGGCACCTCATGCACAACATTAGGGGCAATGCCAACTAGCACTTGCTAATACTAAGACACCCCATGCACAACATTAGGGGCAATGCCAACTAGCACTTGCTAATACTAAGCCACTTCATGCACAGCATTAGAGGCAATGCCAACTAGCACTTGCTGATATTAAGGCAACCCAAATGAACAGAACAAAACAAGACCCAACCTCTGACACAGGACGGTAATGAGGAGGAGGAGGAAGAGGAGAAATAAAAAAAGAAACTAAACAAGAACAACAGGACAGACAATAATACATGTCTTCTATATTACTACATGTCTTCTATATTACTGCATGTCTTCTATATTACTACATGTCTTCTATATTACTACATGTCTTCTATATTACTACATGTCTTCTATATTACTGCATGTCTTCTATATTACTGCATGTCTTCTATATTACTACATGTCTTCTATATTACTACATGTCTTCTATATTACTACATGTCTTCTGTCTTCTATATTACTGCATGTCTTCTATATTACTACATGTCTTCTATATTACCACATGTCTTCTATATTACTACATGTCTTCTATATTACTACATGTCTTCTATATTACTGCATGTCTTCTATATTACTACATGTCTTCTATATTACTACATGTCTTCTATATTACTACATGTCTTCTATATTACTGCATGTCTTCTATATTACTGCATGTCTTCTATATTACTGCATGTCTTCTATATTACTACATGTCTTCTATATTACTACATGTCTTCTATATTACTACATGTCTTCTATATTACTGCATGTCTTCTATATTACTGCATGTCTTCTATATTACTGCATGTCTTCTATATTACTGCATGTCTTCTATATTACTGCATGTCTTCTATATTACTACATGTCTTCTATATTACTACATGTCTTCTATATTACTGCATGTCTTCTATATTACTACATGTCTTCTATATTACTACATGTCTTCTATATTACTACATGTCTTCTATATTACTGCATGTCTTCTATATTACTACATGTCTTCTATATTACTACATGTCTTCTATATTACTGCATGTCTTCTATATTACTACATGTCTTCTATATTACTACATGTCTTCTATATTACTGCATGTCTTCTATATTACTACATGTCTTCTATATTACTGCATGTCTTCTATATTACTACATGTCTTCTATATTACTACATGTCTTCTATATTACTACATGTCTTCTATATTACTACATGTCTTCTATATTACTACATGTCTTCTATATTACTGCATGTCTTCTATATTACTGCATGTCTTCTATATTACTGCATGTCTTCTATATTACTACATGTCTTCTATATTACTACATGTCTTCTATATTACTACATGTCTTCTATATTACTGCATGTCTTCTATATTACTGCATGTCTTCTATATTACTGCATGTCTTCTATATTACTGCATGTCTTCTATATTACTGCATGTCTTCTATATTACTACATGTCTTCTATATTACTACATGTCTTCTATATTACTGCATGTCTTCTATATTACTACATGTCTTCTATATTACTAACATGTCTTCTATATTACTACATGTCTTCTATATTACTGCATGTCTTCTATATTACTACATGTCTTCTATATTACTACATGTCTTCTATATTACTGCATGTCTTCTATATTACTACATGTCTTCTATATTACTACATGTCTTCTATATTACTGCATGTCTTCTATATTACTACATGTCTTCTATATTACTGCATGTCTTCTATATTACTACATGTCTTCTATATTACTACATGTCTTCTATATTACTACATGTCTTCTATATTACTGCATGTCTTCTATATTACTGCATGTCTTCTATATTACTGCATGTCTTCTATATTACTGCATGTCTTCTATATTACTGCATGTCTTCTATATTACTGCATGTCTTCTATATTACTACATGTCTTCTATATTACTGCATGTCTTCTATATTACTGCATGTCTTCTATATTACTACATGTCTTCTATATTACTACATGTCTTCTATATTACTGCATGTCTTCTATATTACTGCATGTCTTCTATATTACTACATGTCTTCTATATTACTGCATGTCTTCTATATTACTGCATGTCTTCTATATTACTGCATGTCTTCTATATTACTGCATGTCTTCTATATTACTGCATGTCTTCTATATTACTGCATGTCTTCTATATTACTACATGTCTTCTATATTACTACATGTCTTCTATATTACTGCATGTCTTCTATATTACTGCATGTCTTCTATATTACTGCATGTCTTCTATATTACTGCATGTCTTCTATATTACTGCATGTCTTCTATATTACTGCATGTCTTCTATATTACTACATGTCTTCTATATTACTACATGTCTTCTATATTACTACATGTCTTCTATATTACTGCATGTCTTCTATATTACTGCATGTCTTCTATATTACTGCATGTCTTCTATATTACTGCATGTCTTCTATATTACTACATGTCTTCTATATTACTGCATGTCTTCTATATTACTACATGTCTTCTATATTACTGCATGTCTTCTATATTACTACATGTCTTCTATATTACTGCATGTCTTCTATATTACTGCATGTCTTCTATATTACTACATGTCTTCTATATTACTACATGTCTTCTATATTACTACATGTCTTCTATATTACTGCATGTCTTCTATATTACTGCATGTCTTCTATATTACTACATGTCTTCTATATTACTGCATGTCTTCTATATTACTGCATGTCTTCTATATTACTACATGTCTTCTATATTACTACATGTCTTCTATATTACTACATGTCTTCTATATTACTGCATGTCTTCTATATTACTACATGTCTTCTATATTACTGCATGTCTTCTATATTACTACATGTCTTCTATATTACTACATGTCTTCTATATTACTGCATGTCTTCTATATTACTGCATGTCTTCTATATTACTGCATGTCTTCTATATTACTGCATGTCTTCTATATTACTACATGTCTTCTATATTACTGCATGTCTTCTATATTACTACATGTCTTCTATATTACTACATGTCTTCTATATTACTGCATGTCTTCTATATTACTGCATGTCTTCTATATTACTACATGTCTTTTATATTACTACATGTCTTCTATATTACTACATGTCTTCTATATTACTACATGTCTTCTATATTACTACATGTCTTCTATATTACTACATGTCTTCTATATTACTACATGTCTTCTATATTACTGCATGTCTTCTATATTACTGCATGTCTTCTATATTACTGCATGTCTTCTATATTACCTACATGTCTTCTATATTACTACATGTCTTCTATATTACTACATGTCTTCTATATTACTGCATGTCTTCTATATTACTGCATGTCTTCTATATTACTACATGTCTTCTATATTACTACATGTCTTCTATATTACTACATGTCTTCTATATTACTACATGTCTTCTATATTACTGCATGTCTTCTATATTACTGCATGTCTTCTATATTACTACATGTCTTCTATATTACTGCATGTCTTCTATATTACTACATGTCTTCTATATTACTACATGTCTTCTATATTACTACATGTCTTCTATATTACTGCATGTCTTCTATATTACTACATGTCTTCTATATTACTACATGTCTTCTATATTACTACATGTCTTCTATATTACTGCATGTCTTCTATATTACTGCATGTCTTCTATATTACTACATGTCTTCTATATTACTGCATGTCTTCTATATTACTACATGTCTTCTATATTACTACATGTCTTCTATATTACTGCATGTCTTCTATATTACTACATGTCTTCTATATTACTGCATGTCTTCTATATTACTACATGTCTTCTATATTACTACATGTCTTCTATATTACTACATGTCTTCTATATTACTACATGTCTTCTATATTACTACATGTCTTCTATATTACTGCATGTCTTCTATATTACTACATGTCTTCTATATTACTACATGTCTTCTATATTACTACATGTCTTCTATATTACTGCATGTCTTCCATGTCTTCTATATTACTACATGTCTTCTATATTACTACATGTCTTCTATATTACTGCATGTCTTCTATATTACTACATGTCTTCTATATTACTACATGTCTTCTATATTACTACATGTCTTCTATATTACTACATGTCTTCTATATTACTGCATGTCTTCTATATTACTGCATGTCTTCTATATTACTACATGTCTTCTATATTACTACATGTCTTCTATATTACTACATGTCTTCTATATTACTACATGTCTTCTATATTACTGCATGTCTTCTATATTACTGCATGTCTTCTATATTACTACATGTCTTCTATATTACTGCATGTCTTCTATATTACTGCATGTCTTCTATATTACTACATGTCTTCTATATTACTGCATGTCTTCTATATTACTACATGTCTTCTATATTACTACATGTCTTCTATATTACTGCATGTCTTCTATATTACTACATGTCTTCTATATTACTGCATGTCTTCTATATTACTACATGTCTTCTATATTACTACATGTCTTCTATATTACTACATGTCTTCTATATTACTACATGTCTTCTATATTACTACATGTCTTCTATATTACTGCATGTCTTCTATATTACTGCATGTCTTCTATATTACTACATGTCTTCTATATTACTACATGTCTTCTATATTACTGCATGTCTTCTATATTACATGTCTTCTATATTACTACATGTCTTCTATATTACTACATGTCTTCTATATTACTGCATGTCTTCTATATTACATGTCTTCTATATTACTGCATGTCTTCTATATTACTACATGTCTTCTATATTACTACGTCTTCTATATTACTACATGTCTTCTATATTACTGCATGTCTTCTATATTACTGCATGTCTTCTATATTACTACATGTCTTCTATATTACTGCATGTCTTCTATATTACTGCATGTCTTCTATATTACTACATGTCTTCTATATTACTACATGTCTTCTATATTACTGCATGTCTTCTATATTACTGCATGTCTTCTATATTACTGCTTGTCTTCTATATTACTGCATGTCTTCTATATTACTACATGTCTTCTATATTACTGCATGTCTTCTATATTACTGCATGTCTTCTATATTACTGCATGTCTTCTATATTACTGCATGTCTTCTATATTACTACATGTCTTCTATATTACTACATGTCTTCTATATTACTGCATGTCTTCTATATTACTACATGTCTTCTATATTACTAAATGTCTTCTATATTACTACATGTCTTCTATATTACTATATGTCTTCTATATTACTACATGTCTTCTATATTACTACATGTCTTCTATATTACTACATGTCTTCTATATTACTACATGTCTTCTATATTACTACATGTCTTCTATATTACTACATGTCTTCTATATTACTGCATGTCTTCTATATTACTGCATGTCTTCTATATTACTACATGTCTTCTATATTACTGCATGTCTTCTATATTACTACATGTCTTCTATATTACTACATGTCTTCTATATTACTACATGTCTTCTATATTACTACATGTCTTCTATAATTACTACATGTCTTCTATAATTACTGCATGTCTTCTATATTACTGCATGTCTTCTATATTACTACATGTCTTCTATATTACTGCATGTCTTCTATATTACTGCATGTCTTCTATATTACTACATGTCTTCTATATTACATGTCTTCTATATTACTGCATGTCTTCTATATTACTACATGTCTTCTATATTACTACATGTCTTCTATATTACTGCATGTCTTCTATATTACTACATGTCTTCTATATTACTGCATGTCTTCTATATTACTGCATGTCTTCTATATTACTACATGTCTTCTATATTACTGCATGTCTTCTATATTACTACATGTCTTCTATATTACTACATGTCTTCTATATTACTACATGTCTTCTATATTACTGCATGTCTTCTATATTACTGCATGTCTTCTATATTACTACATGTCTTCTATATTACTACATGTCTTCTATATTACTGCATGTCTTCTATATTACTGCATGTCTTCTATATTACTACATGTCTTCTATATTACTGCATGTCTTCTATATTACTGCATGTCTTCTATATTACTGCATGTCTTCTATATTACTACATGTCTTCTATATTACTACATGTCTTCTATATTACTACATGTCTTCTATATTACTGCATGTCTTCTATATTACTACATGTCTTCTATATTACTACATGTCTTCTATATTACTACATGTCTTCTATATTACTACATGTCTTCTATATTACTGCATGTCTTCTATATTACTGCATGTCTTCTATATTACTGCATGTCTTCTATATTACTACATGTCTTCTATATTACTACATGTCTTCTATATTACTGCATGTCTTCTATATTACTACATGTCTTCTATATTACTGCATGTCTTCTATATTACTGCATGTCTTCTATATTACTACATGTCTTCTATATTACTACATGTCTTCTATATTACTGCATGTCTTCTATATTACTACATGTCTTCTATATTACTGCATGTCTTCTATATTACTGCATGTCTTCTATATTACTGCATGTCTTCTATATTACTACATGTCTTCTATATTACTACATGTCTTCTATATTACTGCATGTCTTCTATATTACTACATGTCTTCTATATTACTACATGTCTTCTATATTACTACATGTCTTCTATATTACTACATGTCTTCTATATTACTGCATGTCTTCTATATTACTACATGTCTTCTATATTACTGCATGTCTTCTATATTACTGCATGTCTTCTATATTACTACATGTCTTCTATATTACTACATGTCTTCTATATTACTGCATGTCTTCTATATTACTACATGTCTTCTATATTACTGCATGTCTTCTATATTACTGCATGTCTTCTATATTACTGCATGTCTTCTATATTACTACATGTCTTCTATATTACTACATGTCTTCTATATTACTGCATGTCTTCTATATTACTACATGTCTTCTATATTACTACATGTCTTCTATATTACTACATGTCTTCTATATTACTACATGTCTTCTATATTACTACATGTCTTCTATATTACTGCATGTCTTCTATATTACTACATGTCTTCTATATTACTACATGTCTTCTATATTACTGCATGTCTTCTATATTACTACATGTCTTCTATATTACTGCATGTCTTCTATATTACTGCATGTCTTCTATATTACTGCATGTCTTCTATATTACTACATGTCTTCTATATTACTACATGTCTTCTATATTACTGCATGTCTTCTATATTACTACATGTCTTCTATATTACTACATGTCTTCTATATTACTACATGTCTTCTATATTACTGCATGTCTTCTATATTACTACATGTCTTCTATATTACTACATGTCTTCTATATTACTGCATGTCTTCTATATTACTGCATGTCTTCTATATTACTACATGTCTTCTATATTACTACATGTCTTCTATATTACTACATGTCTTCTATATTACTACATGTCTTCTATATTACTACATGTCTTCTATATTACTACATGTCTTCTATATTACTACATGTCTTCTATATTACTACATGTCTTCTATATTACTGCATGTCTTCTATATTACTGCATGTCTTCTATATTACTACATGTCTTCTATATTACTACATGTCTTCTATATTACTGCATGTCTTCTATATTACTGCATGTCTTCTATATTACTACATGTCTTCTATATTACTACATGTCTTCTATATTACTACATGTCTTCTATATTACTGCATGTCTTCTATATTACTGCATGTCTTCTATATTACTACATGTCTTCTATATTACTACATGTCTTCTATATTACTGCATGTCTTCTATATTACTGCATGTCTTCTATATTACTACATGTCTTCTATATTACTACATGTCTTCTATATTACTGCATGTCTTCTATATTACTGCATGTCTTCTATATTACTACATGTCTTCTATATTACTGCATGTCTTCTATATTACTGCATGTCTTCTATATTACTACATGTCTTCTATATTACTACATGTCTTCTATATTACTACATGTCTTCTATATTACTGCATGTCTTCTATATTACTGCATGTCTTCTATATTACTGCATGTCTTCTATATTACTGCATGTCTTCTATATTACTGCATGTCTTCTATATTACTGCATGTCTTCTATATTACTACATGTCTTCTATATTACTACATGTCTTCTATATTACTGCATGTCTTCTATATTACTGCATGTCTTCTATATTACTGCATGTCTTCTATATTACTGCATGTCTTCTATATTACTGCATGTCTTCTATATTACTGCATGTCTTCTATATTACTGCATGTCTTCTATATTACTGCATGTCTTCTATATTACTGCATGTCTTCTATATTACTGCATGTCTTCTATATTACTGCATGTCTTCTATATTACTACATGTCTTCTATATTACTACATGTCTTCTATATTACTGCATGTCTTCTATATTACTGCATGTCTTCTATATTACTGCATGTCTTCTATATTACTGCATGTCTTCTATATTACTGCATGTCTTCTATATTACTGCATGTCTTCTATATTACTGCATGTCTTCTATATTACTGCATGTCTTCTATATTACTGCATGTCTTCTATATTACTACATGTCTTCTATATTACTGCATGTCTTCTATATTACTGCATGTCTTCTATATTACTGCATGTCTTCTATATTACTGCATGTCTTCTATATTACTACATGTCTTCTATATTACTACATGTCTTCTATATTACTGCATGTCTTCTATATTACTGCATGTCTTCTATATTACTACATGTCTTCTATATTACTGCATGTCTTCTTTATTACTGCATGTCTTCTATATTACTACATGTCTTCTATATTACTACATGTCTTCTATATTACTACATGTCTTCTATATAACTACATGTCTTCTATATTACTACATGTCTTCTATATTACTACATGTCTTCTATATTACTGCATGTCTTCTATATTACTGCATGTCTTCTATATTACTGCATGTCTTCTATATTACTACATGTCTTCTATATTACTGCATGTCTTCTATATTACTACATGTCTTCTATATTACTGCACGTCTTCTATATTACATGTCTTCTATATTACTACATGTCTTCTATATTACTACATGTCTTCTATATTACTACATGTCTTCTATATTACTACATGTCTTCTATATTACTGCATGTCTTCTATATTACATGTCTTCTATATTACTACATGTCTTCTATATTACTACATGTCTTCTATATTACTGCTTGTCTTCTATATTACTGCATGTCTTCTATATTACTACATGTCTTCTATATTACTACGTCTTCTATATTACTACATGTCTTCTATATTACTGCATGTCCTATATTACTACATGTCTTCTATATTACTGCATGTCTTCTATATTACTGCTTGTCTTCTATATTACTGCATGTCTTCTATATTACTGCATGTCTTCTATATTACTGCATGTCTTCTATATTACTGCATGTCTTCTATATTACTGCATGTCTTCTATATTACTGCATGTCTTCTATATTACTACATGTCTTCTATATTACTACATGTCTTCTATATTACTACATGTCTTCTATATTACTACATGTCTTCTATATTACTGCATGTCTTCTATATTACTGCATGTCTTCTATATTACTGCATGTCTTCTATATTACTGCATGTCTTCTATATTACTACATGTCTTCTATATTACTACATGTCTTCTATATTACTACATGTCTTCTATATTACTACATGTCTTCTATATTACTACATGTCTTCTATATTACTACATGTCTTCTATATTACTACATGTCTTCTATATTACTACATGTCTTCTATATTACTACATGTCTTCTATATTACTACATGTCTTCTATATTACTACATGTCTTCTATATTACTACATGTCTTCTATATTACTACATGTCTTCTATATTACTACATGTCTTCTATATTACTACATGTCTTCTATATTACTGCATGTCTTCTATATTACTACATGTCTTCTATATTACTGCATGTCTTCTATATTACTACATGTCTTCTATATTACTGCATGTCTTCTATATTACTACATGTCTTCTACATGTCTTCTATATTACTACATGTCTTCTATATTACTACATGTCTTCTATAATTACTACATGTCTTCTATAATTACTGCATGTCTTCTATATTACTGCATGTCTTCTATATTACTGCATGTCTTCTATATTACTGCATGTCTTCTATATTACTGCATGTCTTCTATATTACTACATGTCTTCTATATTACTGCATGTCTTCTATATTACTACATGTCTTCTATATTACTACATGTCTTCTATATTACTACATGTCTTCTATATTACTGCATGTCTTCTATATTACTGCATGTCTTCTATATTACTACATGTCTTCTATATTACTACATGTCTTCTATATTACTACATGTCTTCTATATTACTGCATGTCTTCTATATTACTGCATGTCTTCTATATTACTGCATGTCTTCTATATTACTGCATGTCTTCTATATTACTGCATGTCTTCTATATTACTGCATGTCTTCTATATTACTACATGTCTTCTATATTACTACATGTCTTCTATATTACTACATGTCTTCTATATTACTACATATCTTCTATATTACTACATGTCTTCTATATTACTACATGTCTTCTATATTACTACATGTCTTCTATATTACTACATGTCTTCTATATTACTACATGTCTTCTATATTACTGCATGTCTTCTATATTACTGCATGTCTTCTATATTACTACATGTCTTCTATATTACTGCATGTCTTCTATATTACTGCATGTCTTCTATATTACTGCATGTCTTCTATATTACTGCATGTCTTCTATATTACTACATGTCTTCTATATTACTGCATGTCTTCTATATTACTGCATGTCTTCTATATTACTACATGTCTTCTATATTACTACATGTCTTCTATATTACTACATGTCTTCTATATTACTACATGTCTTCTATATTACTACATGTCTTCTATATTACTACATGTCTTCTATATTACTACATGTCTTCTATATTACTACATGTCTTCTATATTACTACATGTCTTCTATATTACTGCATGTCTTCTATATTACTACATGTCTTCTATATTACTACATGTCTTCTATATTACTGCATGTCTTCTATATTACTGCATGTCTTCTATATTACTACATGTCTTCTATATTACTACATGTCTTCTATATTACTACATGTCTTCTATATTACTACATGTCTTCTATATTACTACATGTCTTCTATATTACTGCATGTCTTCTATATTACTACATGTCTTCTATATTACTGCATGTCTTCTATATTACTACATGTCTTCTATATTACTGCATGTCTTCTATATTACTACATGTCTTCTACATGTCTTCTATATTACTACATGTCTTCTATATTACTACATGTCTTCTATAATTACTACATGTCTTCTATAATTACTGCATGTCTTCTATATTACTGCATGTCTTCTATATTACTGCATGTCTTCTATATTACTGCATGTCTTCTATATTACTGCATGTCTTCTATATTACTACATGTCTTCTATATTACTGCATGTCTTCTATATTACTACATGTCTTCTATATTACTGCATGTCTTCTATATTACTGCATGTCTTCTATATTACTACATGTCTTCTATATTACTACATGTCTTCTATATTACTGCATGTCTTCTATATTACTGCATGTCTTCTATATTACTGCATGTCTTCTATATTACTGCATGTCTTCTATATTACTGCATGTCTTCTATATTACTGCATGTCTTCTATATTACTGCATGTCTTCTATATTACTGCATGTCTTCTATATTACTGCATGTCTTCTATATTACTGCATGTCTTCTATATTACTGCATGTCTTCTATATTACTACATGTCTTCTATATTACTGCATGTCTTCTATATTACTACATGTCTTCTATATTACTACATGTCTTCTATATTACTACATGTCTTCTATATTACTACATGTCTTCTATATTACTACATGTCTTCTATATTACTACATGTCTTCTATATTACTACATGTCTTCTATATTACTGCATGTCTTCTATATTACTGCATGTCTTCTATATTACTACATGTCTTCTATATTACTGCATGTCTTCTATATTACTACATGTCTTCTATATTACTACATGTCTTCTATATTACTGCATGTCTTCTATATTACTACATGTCTTCTATATTACTGCATGTCTTCTATATTACTGCATGTCTTCTATATTACTACATGTCTTCTATATTACTGCATGTCTTCTATATTACTGCATGTCTTCTATATTAGTACATGTCTTCTATATTACTACATGTCTTCTATATTACTGCATGTCTTCTATATTACTGCATGTCTTCTATATTACTACATGTCTTCTATATTACTGCATGTCTTCTATATTACTGCATGTCTTCTATATTACTGCATGTCTTCTATATTACTACATGTCTTCTATATTACTACATGTCTTCTATATTACTGCATGTCTTCTATATTACTGCATGTCTTCTATATTACTGCATGTCTTCTATATTACTACATGTCTTCTATATTACTACATGTCTTCTATATTACTACATGTCTTCTATATTACTACATGTCTTCTATATTACTACATGTCTTCTATATTACTACATGTCTTCTATATTACTACATGTCTTCTATATTACTGCATGTCTTCTATATTACTGCATGTCTTCTATATTACTACATGTCTTCTATATTACTACATGTCTTCTATATTACTGCATGTCTTCTATATTACATGTCTTCTATATTACTACATGTCTTCTATATTACTACATGTCTTCTATATTACTGCACGTCTTCTATATTACATGTCTTCTATATTACTACATGTCTTCTATATTACTACATGTCTTCTATATTACTGCTTGTCTTCTATATTACTGCATGTCTTCTATATTACTACATGTCTTCTATATTACTACATGTCTTCTATATTACTGCATGTCTTCTATATTACTGCATGTCTTCTATATTACTGCATGTCTTCTATATTACTACATGTCTTCTATATTACTGCATGTCTTCTATATTACTGCATGTCTTCTATATTACTGCATGTCTTCTATATTACTGCATGTCTTCTATATTACTGCATGTCTTCTATATTACTACATGTCTTCTATATTACTGCATGTCTTCTATATTACTACATGTCTTCTATATTACTGCATGTCTTCTATATTACTACGTCTTCTATATTACTGCATGTCTTCTATATTACTGCATGTCTTCTATATTACTGCATGTCTTCTATATTACTGCATGTCTTCTATATTACTACATGTCTTCTATATTACTGCATGTCTTCTATATTACTGCATGTCTTCTATATTACTACATGTCTTCTATATTACTACATGTCTTCTATATTACTACATGTCTTCTATATTACTACATGTCTTCTATATTACTGCATGTCTTCTATATTACTACATGTCTTCTATATTACTGCATGTCTTCTATATTACTACATGTCTTCTATATTACTACATGTCTTCTATATTACTACATGTCTTCTATATTACTACATGTCTTCTATATTACTACATGTCTTCTATATTACTGCATGTCTTCTATATTACTACATGTCTTCTATATTACTGCATGTCTTCTATATTACTGCATGTCTTCTATATTACTGCATGTCTTCTATATTACTACATGTCTTCTATATTACTACATGTCTTCTATATTACTGCATGTCTTCTATATTACTGCATGTCTTCTATATTACTACATGTCTTCTATATTACTACATGTCTTCTATATTACTACATGTCTTCTATATTACTACATGTCTTCTATATTACTGCATGTCTTCTATATTACTGCATGTCTTCTATATTACTACATGTCTTCTATATTACTACATGTCTTCTATATTACTGCATGTCTTCTATATTACTGCATGTCTTCTATATTACTACATGTCTTCTATATTACTACATGTCTTCTATATTACTGCATGTCTTCTATATTACTACATGTCTTCTATATTACTACATGTCTTCTATATTACTGCATGTCTTCTATATTACTACATGTCTTCTATATTACTACATGTCTTCTATATTACTGCATGTCTTCTATATTACTGCATGTCTTCTATATTACTACATGTCCTCTATATTACTACATGTCTTCTATATTACTACATGTCTTCTATATTACTACATGTCTTCTATATTACTGCATGTCTTCTATATTACTGCTTGTCTTCTATATTACTGCATGTCTTCTATATTACTGCATGTCTTCTATATTACTGCATGTCTTCTATATTACTGCATGTCTTCTATATTACTACATGTCTTCTATATTACTGCATGTCTTCTATATTACTGCATGTCTTCTATATTACTACATGTCTTCTATATTACTACATGTCTTCTATATTACTGCATGTCTTCTATATTACTGCATGTCTTCTATATTACTACATGTCTTCTATATTACTACATGTCTTCTATATTACTACATGTCTTCTATATTACTGCATGTCTTCTATATTACTGCATGTCTTCTATATTACTGCATGTCTTCTATATTACTGCATGTCTTCTATATTACTGCATGTCTTCTATATTACTACATGTCTTCTATATTACTACATGTCTTCTATATTACTGCATGTCTTCTATATTACTGCATGTCTTCTATATTACTACATGTCTTCTATATTACTACATGTCTTCTATATTACTGCATGTCTTCTATATTACTGCATGTCTTCTATATTACTGCATGTCTTCTATATTACTACATGTCTTCTATATTACTACATGTCTTCTATATTACTGCATGTCTTCTATATTACTACATGTCTTCTATATTACTGCATGTCTTCTATATTACTGCATGTCTTCTATATTACTACATGTCTTCTATATTACTGCATGTCTTCTATATTACTGCATGTCTTCTATATTACTACATGTCTTCTATATTACTGCATGTCTTCTATATTACTGCATGTCTTCTATATTACTGCATGTCTTCTATATTACTACATGTCTTCTATATTACTACATGTCTTCTATATTACTACATGTCTTCTATATTACTGCATGTCTTCTATATTACTACATGTCTTCTATATTACTGCATGTCTTCTATATTACTGCATGTCTTCTATATTACTGCATGTCTTCTATATTACTGCATGTCTTCTATATTACTACATGTCTTCTATATTACTGCATGTCTTCTATATTACTGCATGTCTTCTATATTACTACATGTCTTCTATATTACTACATGTCTTCTATATTACTGCATGTCTTCTATATTACTACATGTCTTCTATATTACTACATGTCTTCTATATTACTGCATGTCTTCTATATTACTGCATGTCTTCTATATTACTACATGTCTTCTATATTACTACATGTCTTCTATATTACTGCATGTCTTCTATATTACTACATGTCTTCTATATTACTGCATGTCTTCTATATTACTGCATGTCTTCTATATTACTACATGTCTTCTATATTACTGCATGTCTTCTATATTACTACATGTCTTCTATATTACTACATGTCTTCTATATTACTGCATGTCTTCTATATTACTGCATGTCTTCTATATTACTGCATGTCTTCTATATTACTACATGTCTTCTATATTACTACATGTCTTCTATATTACTACATGTCTTCTATATTACTACATGTCTTCTATATTACTACATGTCTTCTATATTACTACATGTCTTCTATATTACTACATGTCTTCTATATTACTACATGTCTTCTATATTACTGCATATCTTCTATATTACTACATGTCTTCTATATTACTGCATGTCTTCTATATTACTGCATGTCTTCTATATTACTACATGTCTTCTATATTACTACATGTCTTCTATATTACTACATGTCTTCTATATTACTGCATGTCTTCTATATTACTGCATGTCTTCTATATTACTACATGTCTTCTATATTACTGCATGTCTTCTATATTACTGCATGTCTTCTATATTACTACATGTCTTCTATATTACTACATGTCTTCTATATTACTGCATGTCTTCTATATTACTACATGTCTTCTATATTACTACATGTCTTCTATATTACTGCATGTCTTCTATATTACTGCATGTCTTCTATATTACTACATGTCTTCTATATTACTACATGTCTTCTATATTACTGCATGTCTTCTATATTACTACATGTCTTCTATATTACTACATGTCTTCTATATTACTGCATGTCTTCTATATTACTACATGTCTTCTATATTACTACATGTCTTCTATATTACTACATGTCTTCTATATTACTACATGTCTTCTATATTACTACATGTCTTCTATATTACTGCATGTCTTCTATATTACTGCATGTCTTCTATATTACTGCATGTCTTCTATATTACTGCATGTCTTCTATATTACTACATGTCTTCTATATTACTGCATGTCTTCTATATTACTACATGTCTTCTATATTACTACATGTCTTCTATATTACTGCATGTCTTCTATATTACTACATGTCTTCTATATTACTACATGTCTTCTATATTACTACATGTCTTCTATATTACTACATGTCTTCTATATTACTACATGTCTTCTATATTACTACATGTCTTCTATATTACTGCATGTCTTCTATATTACTGCATGTCTTCTATATTACTGCATGTCTTCTATATTACTACATGTCTTCTATATTACTACATGTCTTCTATATTACTGCATGTCTTCTATATTACTACATGTCTTCTATATTACTACATGTCTTCTATATTACTACATGTCTTCTATATTACTACATGTCTTCTATATTACTACATGTCTTCTATATTACTGCATGTCTTCTATATTACTGCATGTCTTCTATATTACTACATGTCTTCTATATTACTACATGTCTTCTATATTACTACATGTCTTCTATATTACTGCATGTCTTCTATATTACTACATGTCTTCTATATTACTACATGTCTTCTATATTACTGCATGTCTTCTATATTACTGCATGTCTTCTATATTACTACATGTCTTCTATATTACTACATGTCTTCTATATTACTGCATGTCTTCTATATTACTACATGTCTTCTATATTACTGCATGTCTTCTATATTACTACATGTCTTCTATATTACTACATGTCTTCTATATTACTACATGTCTTCTATATTACTGCATGTCTTCTATATTACTGCATGTCTTCTATATTACTGCATGTCTTCTATATTACCACATGTCTTCTATATTACTGCATGTCTTCTATATTACTGCATGTCTTCTATATTACTGCATGTCTTCTATATTACTACATGTCTTTTATATTACTACATGTCTTCTATATTACTGCATGTCTTCTATATTACTGCATGTCTTCTATATTACTGCATGTCTTCTATATTACTGCATGTCTTCTATATTACTGCATGTCTTCTATATTACTACATGTCTTCTATATTACTGCATGTCTTCTATATTACTGCATGTCTTCTATATTACTACATGTCTTCTATATTACTGCATGTCTTCTATATTACTGCATGTCTTCTATATTACTACATGTCTTCTATATTACTGCATGTCTTCTATATTACTACGTCTTCTATATTACTGCATGTCTTCTATATTACTACGTCTTCTATATTACTGCATGTCTTCTATATTACTGCATGTCTTCTATATTACTGCATGTCTTCTATATTACTGCATGTCTTCTATATTACTGCATGTCTTCTATATTACTACATGTCTTCTATATTACTACATGTCTTCTATATTACTGCATGTCTTCTATATTACTACATGTCTTCTATATTACTGCATGTCTTCTATATTACTGCATGTCTTCTATATTACTGCATGTCTTCTATATTACTGCATGTCTTCTATATTACTGCATGTCTTCTATATTACTACATGTCTTCTATATTACTGCATGTCTTCTATATTACTGCATGTCTTCTATATTACTACATGTCTTCTATATTACTACATGTCTTCTATATTACTACATGTCTTCTATATTACTGCATGTCTTCTATATTACTGCATGTCTTCTATATTACTACATGTCTTCTATATTACTACATGTCTTCTATATTACTACATGTCTTCTATATTACTACATGTCTTCTATATTACTGCATGTCTTCTATATTACTACATGTCTTCTATATTACTACATGTCTTCTATATTACTACATGTCTTCTATATTACTACATGTCTTCTATATTACTACATGTCTTCTATATTACTGCATGTCTTCTATATTACTGCATGTCTTCTATATTACTACATGTCTTCTATATTACTACATGTCTTCTATATTACTACATGTCTTCTATATTACTACATGTCTTCTATATTACTACATGTCTTCTATATTACTGCATGTCTTCTATATTACTGCATGTCTTCTATATTACTGCATGTCTTCTATATTACTACATGTCTTCTATATTACTACATGTCTTCTATATTACTGCATGTCTTCTATATTACTACATGTCTTCTATATTACTGCATGTCTTCTATATTACTGCATGTCTTCTATATTACTACATGTCTTCTATATTACTACATGTCTTCTATATTACTACATGTCTTCTATATTACTACATGTCTTCTATATTACTACATGTCTTCTATATTACTACATGTCTTCTATATTACTACATGTCTTCTATATTACTGCATGTCTTCTATATTACTGCATGTCTTCTATATTACTACATGTCTTCTATATTACTGCATGTCTTCTATATTACTGCATGTCTTCTATATTACTACATGTCTTCTATATTACTACATGTCTTCTATATTACTACATGTCTTCTATATTACTACATGTCTTCTATATTACTACATGTCTTCTATATTACTACATGTCTTCTATATTACTGCACGTCTTCTATATTACATGTCTTCTATATTACTGCATGTCTTCTATATTACTGCATGTCTTCTATATTACTACATGTCTTCTATATTACTGCATGTCTTCTATATTACTACATGTCTTCTATATTACTGCATGTCTTCTATATTACTACATGTCTTCTATATTACTACATGTCTTCTATATTACTACATGTCTTCTATATTACTGCATGTCTTCTATATTACTACATGTCTTCTATATTACTACATGTCTTCTATATTACTACATGTCTTCTATATTACTGCATGTCTTCTATATTACTACATGTCTTCTATATTACTGCATGTCTTCTATATTACTGCATGTCTTCTATATTACTACATGTCTTCTATATTACTACATGTCTTCTATATTACTACATGTCTTCTATATTACTGCATGTCTTCTATATTACTGCATGTCTTCTATATTACTGCATGTCTTCTATATTACTGCATGTCTTCTATATTACTGCATGTCTTCTATATTACTACATGTCTTCTATATTACTACATGTCTTCTATATTACTACATGTCTTCTATATTACTACATGTCTTCTATATTACTACATGTCTTCTATATTACTGCATGTCTTCTATATTACTGCATGTCTTCTATATTACTACATGTCTTCTATATTACTACATGTCTTCTATATTACTGCATGTCTTCTATATTACTGCATGTCTTCTATATTACTACATGTCTTCTATATTACTACATGTCTTCTATATTACTACATGTCTTCTATATTACTGCATGTCTTCTATATTACTGCATGTCTTCTATATTACTGCATGTCTTCTATATTACTGCATGTCTTCTATATTACTGCATGTCTTCTATATTACTACATGTCTTCTATATTACTACATGTCTTCTATATTACTACATGTCTTCTATATTACTTCATGTCTTCTATATTACTGCATGTCTTCTATATTACTGCATGTCTTCTATATTACTACATGTCTTCTATATTACTGCATGTCTTCTATATTACTACATGTCTTCTATATTACTACATGTCTTCTATATTACTACATGTCTTCTATATTACTACATGTCTTCTATATTACTGCATGTCTTCTATATTACTACATGTCTTCTATATTACTACATGTCTTCTATATTACTACATGTCTTCTATATTACTGCATGTCTTCTATATTACTACATGTCTTCTATATTACTACATGTCTTCTATATTACTACATGTCTTCTATATTACTGCATGTCTTCTATATTACTACATGTCTTCTATATTACTACATGTCTTCTATATTACTACATGTCTTCTATATTACTACATGTCTTCTATATTACTACATGTCTTCTATATTACTACATGTCTTCTATATTACTACATGTCTTCTATATTACTACATGTCTTCTATATTACTGCATGTCTTCTATATTACTACATGTCTTCTATATTACTACATGTCTTCTATATTACTGCATGTCTTCTATATTACTGCATGTCTTCTATATTACTGCATGTCTTCTATATTACTGCATGTCTTCTATATTACTGCATGTCTTCTATATTACTACATGTCTTCTATATTACTACATGTCTTCTATATTACTACATGTCTTCTATATTACTACATGTCTTCTATATTACTGCATGTCTTCTATATTACTGCATGTCTTCTATATTACTGCATGTCTTCTATATTACTACATGTCTTCTATATTACTGCATGTCTTCTATATTACTACATGTCTTCTATATTACTACATGTCTTCTATATTACTGCATGTCTTCTATATTACTACATGTCTTCTATATTACTACATGTCTTCTATATTACTGCATGTCTTCTATATTACTACATGTCTTCTATATTACTACATGTCTTCTATATTACTACATGTCTTCTATATTACTGCATGTCTTCTATATTACTACATGTCTTCTATATTACTACATGTCTTCTATATTACTGCATGTCTTCTATATTACTGCATGTCTTCTATATTACTACATGTCTTCTATATTACTGCATGTCTTCTATATTACTGCATGTCTTCTATATTACTGCATGTCTTCTATATTACTACATGTCTTCTATATTACTACATGTCTTCTATATTACTACATGTCTTCTATATTACTGCATGTCTTCTATATTACTGCATGTCTTCTATATTACTACATGTCTTCTATATTACTGCATGTCTTCTATATTACTGCATGTCTTCTATATTACTGCATGTCTTCTATATTACTGCATGTCTTCGATATTACTGCATGTCTTCTATATTACTGCATGTCTTCTATATTACTGCATGTCTTCTATATTACTGCATGTCTTCTATATTACTGCATGTCTTCTATATTACTACATGTCTTCTATATTACTACATGTCTTCTATATTACTACATGTCTTCTATATTACTGCATGTCTTCTATATTACTGCATGTCTTCTATATTACTGCATGTCTTCTATATTACTGCATGTCTTCTATATTACTACATGTCTTCTATATTACTGCATGTCTTCTATATTACTACATGTCTTCTATATTACTGCATGTCTTCTATATTACTGCATGTCTTCTATATTACTGCATGTCTTCTATATTACTACATGTCTTCTATATTACTGCATGTCTTCTATATTACTGCATGTCTTCTATATTACTACATGTCTTCTATATTACTGCATGTCTTCTATATTACTACATGTCTTCTATATTACTACATGTCTTCTATATTACTACATGTCTTCTATATTACTGCACGTCTTCTATATTACATGTCTTCTATATTACTACATGTCTTCTATATTACTACATGTCTTCTATATTACTACATGTCTTCTATATTACTACATGTCTTCTATATTACTACATGTCTTCTATATTACTACATGTCTTCTACATGTCTTCTATATTACTACATGTCTTCTATATTACTACATGTCTTCTATATATAGCTGTTCTTTTTTTAAAGGCAAGGTTAGAGTTCAAAGAAACAATGTTATCAGGCAAAGCATTCCATAGGGAACAACACCGACAAAGAATGAGTTAAGATGTTAGCAGAGGATCAGCTACAGCCTCCTTTGGACTTGGTAACAGTTGCCCAGGAGTGAGAACTCCACAAACCAAACAGCAGAACTGGGTGTGGATGTTAGTTTACAGCATGTGCATTAGCTCGATTGTGTCATCGAAATTACTCACAAACTGATCTATTCATTTCACAGCTGAGAAATGTAGCAACCGTGGATGTGCATTGAAACTTTCTGGTAATCAAGTCTCTATAAACGGATTCATGTATGCAAGTTAAGAGATTGTGAAAAAGAGCCAGATGCAAAGATCTTGAAGATGAATTTCAAAACTTTTTCCCACATTTCCTTTAGTTTTTGAGGGTCTGCCAATTTACTTCAGCGAAATATTCAAGACTTCATGGGAACCTTTTTGGAGCTTGCATTTAGGCAGCCAAGAAGCAGCCCATACTGTGAGTTAGCTGAGATGAGCTTTGGCTATTTGGATGTTTCTTCTTGTTGCCACTGGCATCTTGAAATAGGTACATACATAGACGTCAAACCAACATGCTGTAGGGAGTACTATGGCAGTCGCACAGGGAGAGCAAGCAAGTCAGGACTATATACAACAACATCCTGTAGGCAGTCGCACAGGGAGAGCAAGCAAGTCAGGACTATATACAACAACATCCTGTAGGGAGTACTATGGCAGTCGCACAGGGAGAGCAAGCAAGTCAGGACTATATACAACAACATGTTGTAGGGAGTACTATGGCAGTCGCACAGGGAGAGCAAGCAAGTCAGGACTATATACAACAACATGCTGTAGGGAGTACTATGGCAGTCGCACAGGGAGAGCAAGCAAGTCAGGACTATACACAACAACATCCTGTAGGGAGTACTATGGCAGTCGCACAGGGAGAGCAAGCAAGTCAGGACTATATACAACAACATGTTGTAGGGAGTACTATGGCAGTCGCACAGGGAGAGCAAGCAAGTCAGGACTATATACAACAACATGCTGTAGGGAGTACTATGGCAGTCGCACAGGGAGAGCAAGCAAGTCAGGACTATATACAACAAATCGGCCATGTTTGCACCTGTATGCACCTCACCACCCCCTTCCTCATCACATACACACACAACACACCTCCCTCACTACACCCATTACGCCTCCACCCCATCCTTCTCACCACTCACTCTCCAATAGGATCCTCTCCTTCTCTGCTGGTAAAGTGTACCTCATGGCCACATACTTCTCCGTGATAAATTCGTGACGGCCGTCAGCCTTCCTCACCAGGGACTTGTCGAACTCCTTGGGGAGGAGAGCTTCGTAAAGGGCGTTGGCCTTACTGTTGCCCACACTCTGCAGGTGACGTACCCACATGGGTTTCACGGAATCCAACGTGAGAGAGCGGACTTGAGAGATGTACACACCTAAGCTTCGGTGCACACCTGAACACTCGATACAGATAAGTAATCCGAGGTTGACACTGGAGAGAGAGAGAGAGTCCCATAAAAACATACAACACAAGATCCTACGGAGATGATCATGTGCTAATATTGTATCAGCAGTATGCAGAACAAGTGGAGAAGAGTGATGACCAGTAATGACCTTCCCCAGGACACCCCAGATTGCTGGGATACTTGAACTCTCCTGGAGAGGACCCACGCCAAGAACACCTCTAACCCCTGGTCCTAGTCATAAACCATAGCCCTGGAGTATCCTAGCCTTAGTTCTGGGCCCAGAATAACCCAGCCCTGGTTCTTGAATCTCCTAGCCCTAGCCATAGAACACTCTAAGCCCTTGCCTTAGAATTGCCATGGCTCTGATTTCAGAATCCATGATGAATGGCCACTCAAACCCTCACCAGGAATATGCCGGTAACCGTGGGAACAAAGACCCAGGACGTCCTAGGAAAGGTCGGTACTGGACACATGTAAACACATGAGCATTCACACCCAACCAAGTGCTAATACAAGGAACTGTTCATGCTGACTCCTCACAAAAATAAATAAATAAATAAATAAATAAATAAATAAATAAATAAATAAATAAATAAATAAATAAATAAATAAATAAATAAATAAATAAATAAATAAATAAATAAATAAATAAATAAATAAATAAATAAAAATAAAAAACTTCACTAAGCCTTTAAGATTGGGCAGGGCTTGCTCGACCAGTTGGTATTCACCTTGCCCATTTAGGCTTGCTGGCGTTGCAGTCTGCACACACCTCATTACCCGGAATGGTGCCGAGATCCTTCAATGAGTTAGACTTACGACGAGGAGGCCTGCTATGGGATATAGAGAAGGGGAGAGAAGCATGTAGAGGAAGGGAGAATGGAAAGAGAAGAAATAAGTACCTGATCATTTGACATCACAGACTCACACACATAGGATTGAAGTCCTCCCCACTGGACACCAGCGAGCCATTGGTGCGGTCTCCTCGTCTTCCTATCCCGTCACTAGAAGGAACTGCATTGCTGTGATGAGGAGAAGCAGTGTGGATGGCAAGCGCTATGGCACAGTTCAGCGTCTCCATCCAGTCTTGCATCTCCAGGGAGCCCTCTGCTTGCAGGAGCAGAACGCGCATGGGAGAGGTCACCTTGAAGGCAAAGTTGCGCTCTGTTTCCTGCACTTCTGCAGGCTTCAGGACAACGGAGATGAGGGTAACAAATTACATGATCCAATTACTTCACATTATGACAGAGCCACACTTAAATAAATATCACTTCATAGTCATGTGATGATCACCTCTTAGTCATGTGACTGTCACTCATACTCTCTTACTTTGATAGAGGCACACTTATGTAAATATCACTTCATAGTCATGTGATGATCACCTCTTAGTCATGTGACTGTCACTCATACTCTCTTACTTTGATAGAGGTACACTTATGTAAATATCACTTCATAGTCATGTGATGATCACCTCTTAGTCATGTGACTGTCACTCACACTCTCTTACCTTGACATTGCAGAGGTTCAGGCTGAGGGAGATGGGCACCTTGACTCTTGAAGACTACACAAAACAGAAACAAAGATCAAGTCGTCGAACATGACATTGATGTCTCGTCACCTCTGAGAGGAGCATTCCTTTCTTTATGTAGATGTAAAGCCGTATCCAGTGAGTGCCGAAGGTACGCGGCTCAGCGTACCACATGTAGCCAGCCTTGGTAGAGGTCGGGCTGGAGAGTCTGACTGGAAGCTGCAGCGAACGACTTTGCAGCACCGTAGATGCCGGTCGAGTGATGAGTAGATGCTGGCTGAGGAGGATAGGAAGGGAGAGGGGGGAGGAGGAGGGGGAGAGGAGGAGGGAGGGGGAGGGAGAGAGGGACAAGAAGAAGAGTACAAGAAGGGAAGAAGAGGAAAAGAAGGGAGAAATCAAAAAGAGAAGGGAAGAGGTGGGGAGAAAAGAAGAGAGAGTAGAGATGGGACAGCATAATGGCGGAGGAGAATTTGGAGGATCAATGAGAACACAGAGAGAGAGTGAGAAGGAGAGAGTGGGAAGGAGAGAGTGGGAAGGAAGAGAGAGAGAGGACAGAGGACATGAGAAGATAGAATAAAGCAAACAAAGGCAGGAAGATGTGATGAGGAATCATCCCTTACCAGACAGTGTTCTTGGATTCATCTACAGAGTTCTGGAGGTCATTGGTATAGAAGTGGAGGAGTCTCTGTGAGCGCATGTGCAGCACGTCCTCCATGAGCGTCTGTGCCCGGGCCTGCTGGGTGTTCCCCTGTGCAAAGACCTCCTTCCTAAGCTTCTATTTGCACAATACATAAAATATAATATAAACCTCAGCAACTACATGTATAAATATAATATAAACCTCAGCAACTACATGTATAAATATAATATAAACCTCAGCAACTACATGTATAAATATAATATAAACCTCAGCAACTACATGCATAAATATAATATAAACCTCAGCAACTACATGCATAAATATAATATAAACCTCAGCAACTACATGTATAAATATAATATAAACCTCAGCAACTACATGCATAAATATAATATAAACCTCAGCAACTACATGCATAAATATAATATAAACCTCAGCAACTGCATGTATAAATATAATATAAACCTCAGCAACTACATGCATAAATATAATATAAACCTCAGCAACTACATGTATAAATATAATATAAACCTCAGCAACTACATGCATAAATATAATATAAACCTCAGCAACTACATGCATAAATATAATATAAACCTCAGCAACTACATGTATAAATATAATATAAACCTCAGCAACTACATGTATAAATATAATATAAACCTCAGCAACTACATGTATAAATATAATATAAACCTCAGCAACTACATGTATAAATATAATATAAACCTCAGCAACTACATGCATAAATATAATATAAACCTCAGCAACTACATGTATAAATATAATATAAACCTCAGCAACTACATGCATAAATATAATATAAACCTCAGCAACTACATGCATAAATATAATATAAACCTCAGCAACTGCATGTATAAATATAATATAAACCTCAGCAACTACATGTATAAATATAATATAAACCTCAGCAACTACATGTATAAATATAATATAAACCTCAGCAACTACATGCATAAATATAATATAAACCTCAGCAACTACATGCATAAATATAATATAAACCTCAGCAACTACATGTATAAATATAATATAAACCTCAGCAACTACATGCATAAATATAATATAAACCTCAGCAACTACATGCATAAATATAATATAAACCTCAGCAACTGCATGTATAAATATAATATAAACCTCAGCAACTACATGCATAAATATAATATAAACCTCAGCAACTACATGTATAAATATAATATAAACCTCAGCAACTACATGCATAAATATAATATAAACCTCAGCAACTACATGCATAAATATAATATAAACCTCAGCAACTACATGTATAAATATAATATAAACCTCAGCAACTACATGTATAAATATAATATAAACCTCAGCAACTACATGTATAAATATAATATAAACCTCAGCAACTACATGTATAAATATAATATAAACCTCAGCAACTACATGCATAAATATAATATAAACCTCAGCAACTACATGTATAAATATAATATAAACCTCAGCAACTACATGCATAAATATAATATAAACCTCAGCAACTACATGCATAAATATAATATAAACCTCAGCAACTGCATGTATAAATATAATATAAACCTCAGCAACTACATGTATAAATATAATATAAACCTCAGCAACTACATGTATAAATATAATATAAACCTCAGCAACTACATGCATAAATATAATATAAACCTCAGCAACTACATGTATAAATATAATATAAACCTCAGCAACTACATGCATAAATATAATATAAACCTCAGCAACTACATGCATAAATATAATATAAACCTCAGCAACTGCATGTATAAATATAATATAAACCTCAGCAACTACATGCATAAATATAATATAAACCTCAGCAACTACATGTATAAATATAATATAAACCTCAGCAACTACATGCATAAATATAATATAAACCTCAGCAACTACATGCATAAATATAATATAAACCTCAGCAACTACATGTATAAATATAATATAAACCTCAGCAACTACATGCATAAATATAATATAAACCTCAGCAACTACATGTATAAATATAATATAAACCTCAGCAACTACATGCATAAATATAATATAAACCTCAGCAACTACATGTATAAATATAATATAAACCTCAGCAACTACATGCATAAATATAATATAAACCTCAGCAACTACATGCATAAATATAATATAAACCTCAGCAACTGCATGTATAAATATAATATAAACCTCAGCAACTACATGCATAAATATAATATAAACCTCAGCAACTACATGTATAAATATAATATAAACCTCAGCAACTACATGCATAAATATAATATAAACCTCAGCAACTACATGCATAAATATAATATAAACCTCAGCAACTACATGTATAAATATAATATAAACCTCAGCAACTACATGCATAAATATAATATAAACCTCAGCAACTACATGTATAAATATAATATAAACCTCAGCAAATACATGTATAAATATAATATAAACCTCAGCAACTACATGTATAAATATAATATAAACCTCAGCAACTGCATGTATAAATATAATATAAACCTCAGCAACTGCATGCATAAATATAATATAAACCTCAGCAACTACATGTATAAATATAATATAAACCTCAGCAACTACATGCATAAATATAATATAAACCTCAGAAACTACATGTATAAATATAATATAAACCTCAGAAACTACATGCATAAATATAATATAAACCTCAGCAACTTCATGTATAAATATAATATAAACCTCAGCAACTACATGTATAAATATAATATAAACCTCAGCAACTGCATGCATAAATATAATATAAACCTCAGCAACTACATGTATAAGTATAATATAAACCTCAGCAACTACATGTATAAATATAATATATACCTCAGCAACTACATGTATAAATATAATATAAACCTCAGCAACTACATGCATAAATATAATATAAACCTCAGCAACTACATGTATAAATATAATATAAACCTCAGCAACTACATGTATAAATATAATATCAACCTCAGCAACTACATGTATAAATATAATATAAACCTCAGTAACTACATGTATAAATATAATATAAACCTCAGCAACTACATGTATAAATATACTACATGTATAAATATAATATAAACCTCAGCAACTACATGTATAAATATAATATAAACCTCAGCAACTGCATGCATAAATATAATATAAACCTCAGCAACTACATGTATAAGTATAATATAAACCTCAGCAACTACATGTATAAATATAATATATACCTCAGCAACTACATGTATAAATATAATATAAACCTCAGCAACTACATGTATAAATATAATATAAACCTCAGCAACTACATGCATAAATATAATATAAACCTCAGCAACTACATGTATAAATATAATATAAACCTCAGCAACTACATGCATAAATATAATATAAACCTCAGCAACTGCATGTATAAATATAATATAAACCTCAGCAACTACATGCATAAATATAATATAAACCTCAGCAACTACATGTATAAATATAATATAAACCTCAGCAACTACATGCATAAATATAATATAAACCTCAGCAACTACATGCATAAATATAATATAAACCTCAGCAACTACATGTATAAATATAATATAAACCTCAGCAACTACATGCATAAATATAATATAAACCTCAGCAACTACATGTATAAATATAATATAAACCTCAGCAAATACATGTATAAATATAATATAAACCTCAGCAACTACATGTATAAATATAATATAAACCTCAGCAACTGCATGTATAAATATAATATAAACCTCAGCAACTACATGTATAAATATAATATAAACCTCAGCAACTACATGTATAAATATAATATAAACCTCAGCAACTACATGTATAAATATAATATAAACCTCAGCAACTACATGCATAAATATAATATAAACCTCAGCAACTACATGCATAAATATAATATAAACCTCAGCAACTACATGCATAAATATAACATAAACCTCAGCAACTACATGTATAAATATAATATAAACCTCAGAAACTACATGCATAAATATAATATAAACCTCAGCAACTGCATGTATAAATATAATATAAACCTCAGCAACTACATGTATAAATATAATATAAACCTCAGCAACTACATGTATAAATATAATATAAACCTCAGCAACTACATGTATAAATATAATATAAACCTCAGCAACTGCATGCATAAATATAATATAAACCTCAGCAAATACATGTATAAATATAATATAAACCTCAGCAACTACATGTATAAATATAATATAAACCTCAGCAACTACATGTATAAATATAATATAAACCTCAGCAACTACATGTATAAATATAATATAAACCTCAGCAACTGCATGCATAAATATAATATAAACCTCAGCAACTACATGTATAAATATAATATAAACCTCAGCAACTACATGTATAAATATAATATAAACCTCAGCAACTACATGTATAAATATAATATAAACCTCAGCAACTACATGCATAAATATAATATAAACCTCAGCAACTACATGCATAAATATAATATAAACCTCAGCAACTACATGCATAAATATAATATAAACCTCAGCAACTACATGTATAAATATAATATAAACCTCATCAACTACATGCATAAATATAATATAAACCTCAGCAACTACATGCATAAATATAATATAAACCTCAGCAACTACATGCATAAATATAATATAAACCTCAGCAACTACATGCATAAATATAATATAAACCTCAGCAACTACATGTATAAATATAATATAAACCTCAGCAACTACATGCATAAATATAATATAAACCTCAGCAACTACATGTATAAATATAATATAAACCTCAGCAACTACATGCATAAATATAATATAAACCTCAGCAACTACATGTATAAATATAATATAAACCTCAGCAACTACATGTATAAATATAATATAAACCTCAGCAACTACATGCATAAATATAATATAAACCTCAGCAACTACATGTATAAATATAATATAAACCTCAGCAACTACATGCATAAATATAATATAAACCTCAGCAACTACATGTATAAATATAATATAAACCTCAGCAACTACATGCATAAATATAATATAAACCTCAGCAACTACATGTATAAATATAATATAAACCTCAGCAACTACATGTATAAATATAATATAAACCTCAGTAACTACATGCATAAGTATAATATTTAAACATAGCGTAGAGAGAGAAATTTTGGTGGTCATTTGTGTCATTTGTTTCATTGGTAGACCAAATCCAACAAATATTTAAACCTCTTGTGCATCAAACCCTTTTGTAAGGTAACCCTTTACCAAATCACTACACATGAGAAGATAGTATGGTCGCTAGTTTCCCTTGGGCAAGGAATACTTCTACAGTTGAGGCACACCAGATGTCTCTATAGAGGTAGCAACCTCAAGGATCACTGCATGCTAAGCCAAGGCACACCAGATGTCTCTATAGAGGTGGCAACCTCAAGGATCACTGCATGCTAAGCCAATGCACACCATAGAGGTGACAACCTCGAGGATCACTGCATGCTAGGCCAAGGCACACCAGATGTCTCTATAGAGGAGGCAACCTCTAGGATCACTGCATGCTAGGCCAAGGCACACCAGATGTCTCTATAGAGGTGGCAACCTCGAGGATCACTGCATGCTAGGTCAAGGCACACCAGATGTCTCTATAGAGGAGGCAACCTCTAGGATCACTGCATGCTAGGTCAAGGCACACCAGATGTCTCTATAGAGGAGGCAACCTCGAGGATCACTGCATGCTAGGCCAAGGCACACCAGATGTCTCTATAGAGGAGGCAACCTCGAGGATCACTGCATGCTAGGCCAAGGCACACCAGATGTCTCTATAGAGTAGGCAACCTCAACACTGCATGCTAGGCCAAGGCACACCAGATGTCTCTATAGAGGAGGCAACCTCGAGGATCACTGCATGCTAAGCCAAGGCACACCAGATGTCGCTATAGAGGAGGCAACCTCAACACTGCATGCTAGGCCAAGGCACACCAGATGTCTCTATAGAGGTGGCAACCTCGAGGATCACTGCATGCTAGGCCAAGGCACACCAGATGTCTCTATAGAGTAGGCAACCTCAACACTGCATGCTAGGCCAAGGCACACCAGATGTCTCTATAGAGGAGGCAACCTCGAGGATCACTGCATGCTAGGCCAAGGCACACCAGATGTCTCTATAGAGGTGGCAACCTCGAGGATCACTGCATGCTAAGCCAAGGCACACCAGCTGTCTCTATAGAGGAGGCAACCTCGAGGATCACTGCATGCTAGGTCAAGGCACACCAGATGTCTCTATAGAGGAGGCAACCTCGAGGATCACTGCATGCTAGGCCAAGGCACACCAGATGTCTCTATAGAGGAGGCAACCTCGAGGATCACTGCATGCTAGGCCAAGGCACACCAGATGTCTCTATAGAGGAGGCAACCTCAAGGATCACTGCATGCTAAGCCAAAGCACACCAGATGTCTCTATAGAGGTGGCAACCTCGAGAATCACTGCATGCTAGGCCAAGGCACACCAGATGTCTCTATAGAGGAGGCAACCTCGAGGATCACTGCATGCTAGGCCAAGGCACACCAGATGTCTCTATAGAGGTGGCAACCTCTAGGATCACTGTATGCTAGGCCAAGGCACACCAGATGTCTCTATAGAGGTGGCAACCTCGAGGATCACTGTATACTAGGCCAAGGCACACCAGATGTCTCTATAGAGGAGGCAACCTCAAGGATCACTGCATGCTAGGCCAAGGCACACCAGATGTCTCTATAGAGGTGGCAACCTCTAGGATCACTGCATGCTAGGGCAAGGCACACCAGATGTCTCTATAGAGGTGACAACCTCAACACTGCATGCTAGGCCAAGGCACACCAGATGTCTCTATAGAGGAGGCAACCTCGAGGATCACTGCATGCTAGGCCAAGGCACACCAGATGTCTCTATAGAGGTGGCAACCTCTAGGATCACTGCATGCTAGGCCAAGGCACACCAGATGTCTCTATAGAGGAGGCAACCTCTAGGATCACTGCATGCTAGGCCAAGGCACACCAGATGTCTCTATAGAGGTGGCAACCTCGAGGATCACTGTATGCTAGGCCAAGGCACACCAGATGTCTCTATAGAGGAGGCAACCTCGAGGATCACTGCATGCTAGGCCAAGGCACACCAGATGTCTCTATAGAGGTGGCAACCTCGAGGATCACTGCATGCTAGGCCAAGGCACACCAGATGTCTCTATAGAGGAGGCAACCTCAACACTGCATGCTAGGCCAAGGCACACCAGATGTCTCTATAGAGGTGGCAACCTCGAGGATCACTGCATGCTAGGTCAAGGCACACCAGATGTCTCTATAGAGGTGGCAACCTCGAGGATCACTGCATGCTAGGCCAAGGCACACCAGATGTCTCTATAGAGGAGGCAACCTCAACACTGCATGCTAGGCCAAGGCACACCAGATGTCTCTTAGAGGTGGCAACCTCGAGGATCACTGCATGCTAGGCCAAGGCACACCAGATGTCTCTATAGAGGAGGCAACCTCTAGGATCACTGCATGCTAGGTCAAGGCACACCAGATGTCTCTATAGAGGTGGCAACCTCGAGGATCACTGCATGCTAGGCCAAGGCACACCAGATGTCTCTATAGAGGTGGCAACCTCGAGGATCACTGCATGCTAGGTCAAGGCACACCAGATGTCTCTATAGAGGAGGCAACCTCTAGGATCACTGCATGCTAGGAGGTCAAGGCACACCAGATGTCTCTATAGAGGAGGCAACCTCTAGGATCACTGCATGCTAGGCCAAGGCACACCAGATGTCTCTTAGAGGTGGCAACCTCGAGGATCACTGCATGCTAGGCCAAGGCACACCAGATGTCTCTATAGAGGAGGCAACCTCGAGGATCACTGCATGCTAAGCCAAGGCACACCAGATGTCTCTATAGAGGAGGCAACCTCGAGGATCACTGCATGTTATTGCAAGGGACTAAAATGAGTGTGGTTAATATGTGAGTTTAAACATGAACTGAAATTTCACTAACAACAATTTCCACCGCAGAAAACACAGCACTCAAAAATAAACTGCCAAAAATTATTTTGGGAATGTACTAATCCTGTCCACACCATGCCTAAATTGGATGCACATCAAAAGCGCATCTAGTGCTGTACAACTTGAATTTGAATCAATGTGGTTGGTCCACATCCACACTAGAATCTCGATACACAACACATGCACAAATATACACACACTCCGTACTTCCTCGATCAAAACGTGTGCATTCGATTCACTTCATGAGCTGCCCAGCTGCGCGTACTATTCAAGGGCACGCTCTATTATTTCAACATGACTAACATGCTTGCACACAATAGTTGCATGAGATCACCCGATCTCGAATAGGTGATGCTTATTGATAATAGCAGTGTTTATGCTCTGGCCTTTGTCCTCTTGTTCAAATATCATCTTCTTCATACATAGTTTGGCTTCGTTGCTTGCAAGGGACTGCCATCGTCGGTCTCTCCCACCGCCTTTCTGTGGAGGTTTTGCTGGCGATATTTTCTGCAACACCTTCTGGTGCTTGCAAGGGCTTTAAACAGCGAATGTTGCCATCATGTGCTCCATATGTCTTGCTGAAATGCCGCAGCTTTCGAAGGATTTGATTGTCACTTCTGTGGCGACTGGCTACCAAACTTTCTTCACACACTCCAGACAGCATTTTCTATGGACCTCCTGATGGTGCCAGGTCTAATCAAGGGCATACACTATATTATTAAGATGTGCGGTCTAATAAGGCACGATCTAATTGAGGAAATTGAGGAAATAAAGGGTACTGTTATTATATGAATAATGACTTTCTTGATAATCAACTTGAATTTACTTACACGACGTTTCAGCTAGACACTCTAGCCTTCATCACCACATGGTGTATTAATCTGCACACTTTTATCTCTCTTCTTTCTTATGGCTGAGCTACCTACAGACCTGAAGGAGATGAGTGCTACATGACAGAGGATAGAGCTAATGAAAGGTAGTATCGTGTAGGATGATGTTCCATGAACCCAACAAGCAGAGAAAAGAAAATCTTGAGCATGAGTTAGTCTAGACACAGCCACATAGCCTACACCCTACAACTAGAGCATGAGTTAGTCTAGACACAGCCACATAGCCTACACCCTACAACTAGAGCATGAGTTAGTCTACACACAGCCACATAGCCTACACCCTACAACTAGAGCATGAGTTAGTCTACACACAGCCACATAGCCTACACCCTACAACTAGAGCATGAGTTAGTCTAGACACAGCCACATAGCCTACACCCTACAACTAGAGCATGAGTTAGTCTAGACACAGCCACATAGCCTACACCCTACAACTAGAGCATGAGTTAGTCTAGACACAGCCACATAGCCTACACCCTACAACTAGAGCATGAGTTAGTCTAGACACAGCCACATAGCCTACACCCTACAACTAGAGCATGAGTTAGTCTAGACACAGCCACATAGCCTATACCCTACAACTAGAGCATGAGTTAGTCTACACACAGCCACATAGCCTACACCCTACAACTAGAGCATGAGTTAGTCTAGACACAGCCACATAGCCTACACCCTACAACTAGAGCATGAGTTAGTCACAGCCACATAGCTTACACCCTACAACTAGAGCATGAGTTAGTCTAGCCACAGCCACATAGCCTACACCCTACAACTAGAGCATGAGTTAGTCTAGACACAGCCACATAGCCTACACCCTACAACTAGAGCATGAGTTAGTCTACACACAGCCACATAGCCTACACCCTACAACTAGAGCATGAGTTAGTCTACACACAGCCACATAGCCTACACCCTACAACTAGAGCATGAGTTAGTCTAGACACAGCCACATAGCCTACACCCTACAACTAGAGCATGAGTTAGTCTAGACACAGCCACATAGCCCACACCCTACAACTAGAGCATGAGTTAGTCTACACACAGCCACATAGCCTACACCCTACAACTAGAGCATGAGTTAGTCTACACACAGCCACATAGCCTACACCCTACAACTAGAGCATGAGTTAGTCTAGACACAGCCACATAGCCTACACCCTACAACTAGAGCATGAGTTAGTCTAGACACAGCCACATAGCCCACACCCTACAACTAGAGCATGAGTTAGTCTACACACAGCCACATAGCCTACACCCTACAACTAGAGCATGAGTTAGTCACAGCCACATAGCCTACACCCTACAACTAGAGCATGAGTTAGTCTAGACACAGCCACATAGCCTACACCCTACAACTAGAGCATGAGTTAGTCTACACACAGCCACATAGCCTACACCCTACAACTAGAGCATGAGTTAGTCTACACACAGCCACATAGCCTACACCCTACAACTAGAGCATGAGTTAGTCTAGACACAGCCACATAGCCTACACCCTACAACTAGAGCATGAGTTAGTCTAGACACAGCCACATAGCCCACACCCTACAACTAGAGCATGAGTTAGTCTACACACAGCCACATAGCCTACACCCTACAACTAGAGCATGAGTTAGTCTAGACACAGCCACATAGCCTACACCCTACAACTAGAGCATGAGTTAGTCTAGACACAGCCACATAGCTTACACCCTACAACTAGAGCATGAGTTAGTCTACACACAGCCACATAGCCTACACCCTACAACTAGAGCATGAGTTAGTCTAGACGCAGCCACATAGCCTACACCCTACAACTAGAGCATGAGTTAGTCTAGACACAGCCACATAGCCTACACCCTACAACTAGAGCATGAGTTAGTCTAGACACAGCCACATAGCCTACACCCTACAACTAGAGCATGAGTTAGTCTACACACAGCCACATAGCCTACACCCTACAACTAGAGCATGAGTTAGTCTAGACACAGCCACATAGCCTACACCCTACAACTAGAGCATGAGTTAGTCTACACACAGCCACATAGCCTACACCCTACAACTAGAGCATGAGTTAGTCTACACACAGCCACATAGCCTACACCCTACAACTAGAGCATGAGTTAGTCTAGACGCAGCCACATAGCCTACACCCTACAACTAGAGCATGAGTTAGTCTAGACACAGCCACATAGCCTACACCCTACAACTAGAGCATGAGTTAGTCTAGACACAGCCACATAGCTTACACCCTACAACTAGAGCATGAGTTAGTCTAGACACAGCCACATAGCCTACACCCTACAACTAGAGCATGAGTTAGTCTACACACAGCCACATAGCCTACACCCTACAACTAGAGCATGAGTTAGTCTAGACACAGCCACATAGCCTACACCCTACAACTAGAGCATGAGTTAGTCACAGCCACATAGCCTACACCCTACAACTAGAGCATGAGTTAGTCTACACACAGCCACATAGCCTACACCCTACAACTAGAGCATGAGTTAGTCTAGCCACAGCCACATAGCCTACACCCTACAACTAGAGCATGAGTTAGTCTACACACAGCCACATAGCCTACACCCTACAACTAGAGCATGAGTTAGTCTAGCAGCCACATAGCCTACACCCTACAACTAGAGCATGAGTTAGTCTAGCCACAGCCACATAGCCTACACCCTACAACTAGAGCATGAGTTAGTCTAGCCACAGCCACATAGCCTACACCCTACAACTAGAGCATGAGTTAGTCTAGACACAGCCACATAGCCTACACCCTACAACTAGAGCATGAGTTAGTCTACACACAGCCACATAGCCTACACCCTACAACTAGAGCATGAGTTAGTCTAGACACAGCCACATAGCCTACACCCTACAACTAGAGCATGAGTTAGTCAGTCTAGACACAGCCACATAGCTACCCTACAACTAGAGCATGAGTTAGTCTAGACACAGCCACATAGCCTACACCCTACAACTAGAGCATGAGTTAGTCTAGACACAGCCACATAGCCTACACCCTACAACTAGAGCATGAGTTAGTCTAGACACAGCCACATAGCCTACACCCTACAACTAGAGCATGAGTTAGTCTACACACAGCCACATAGCCTACACCCTACAACTAGAGCATGAGTTAGTCTAGACACAGCCACATAGCCTACACCCTACAACTAGAGCATGAGTTAGTCTACACACAGCCACATAGCCTACACCCTACAACTAGAGCATGAGTTAGTCTACACACAGCCACATAGCCTACACCCTACAACTAGAGCATGAGTTAGTCTAGCCACAGCCACATAGCCTACACCCTACAACTAGAGCATGAGTTAGTCTAGCCACAGCCACATAGCCTACACCCTACAACTAGAGCATGAGTTAGTCACAGCCACATAGCCTACACCCTACAACTAGAGCATGAGTTAGTCTACACACAGCCACATAGCCTACACCCTACAACTAGAGCATGAGTTAGTCTAGCCACAGCCACATAGCCTACACCCTACAACTAGAGCATGAGTTAGTCTAGACACAGCCACATAGCCTACACCCTACAACTAGAGCATGAGTTAGTCTACACACAGCCACATAGCCTACACCCTACAACTAGAGCATGAGTTAGTCTAGACACAGCCACATAGCCTACACCCTACAACTAGAGCATGAGTTAGTCTAGACACAGCCACATAGCTTACACCCTACAACTAGAGCATGAGTTAGTCTAGACACAGCCACATAGCCTACACCCTACAACTAGAGCATGAGTTAGTCTACACACAGCCACATAGCCTACACCCTACAACTAGAGCATGAGTTAGTCTAGACACAGCCACATAGCCTACACCCTACAACTAGAGCATGAGTTAGTCTAGACACAGCCACATAGCCTACACCCTACAACTAGAGCATGAGTTAGTCTACACACAGCTACATAGCTTACACCCTACAACTAGAGCATGAGTTAGTCACAGCCACATAGCCTACACCCTACAACTAGAGCATGAGTTAGTCTACACACAGCCACATAGCCTACACCCTACAACTAGAGCATGAGTTAGTCTAGACACAGCCACATAGCCTACACCCTACAACTAGAGCATGAGTTAGTCACAGCCACATAGCCTACACCCTACAACTAGAGCATGAGTTAGTCTAGACACAGCCACATAGCCTACACCCTACAACTAGAGCATGAGTTAGTCTACACACAGCCACATAGCCTACACCCTACAACTAGAGCATGAGTTAGTCTAGACACAGCCACATAGCCTACACCCTACAACTAGAGCATGAGTTAGTCTAGACACAGCCACATAGCCTACACCCTACAACTAGAGCATGAGTTAGTCTAGACACAGCCACATAGCCTACACCCTACAACTAGAGCATGAGTTAGTCTAGACACAGCCACATAGCCTACACCCTACAACTAGAGCATGAGTTAGTCTAGACACAGCCACATAGCCTACACCCTACAACTAGAGCATGAGTTAGTCTAGACACAGCCACATAGCTTACACACTCCAACTAGAGCATGAGTTAGTCTAGACCAGGGGTGCCCACACTTTTTCGGCTTGCGAGCTAGTTTTAAAATGACCAGGTCAAAATGATCTACCTGTATTAAAAAATGCTAAATATATTTATTTACATGTATATATGTACTGAGTATACTTTATATATATAATATATGTTGGCGTATCTTGAATCACTGCAAGAACCCTTACGGCACAATACAATTGAATACATTTATGGTCACTACCTTACTCTGATGACTTGTACTGAATGGAGTCAGTCAGGGTTGCATTGTCCGGACAGTAACTGCTGGAAGCCAGCCTCAAGCAGGCTTCCAAATGATCATCAGTCATGGTGGAACGGTACTTGGACTTAATAATCTTCATGTGGGAAAAGGCTGACTCACATAAATAAGTAGAGCCAAATAATGCAGTCAATGTTCGGGTACTTTTCCTGTGAGTAAGTTCCAAAACTGTCCATGAGCCCTGGACTTCAGCTGAATGTCAGCCTGTAGTGTCAACATCTCATCTTCCACTGCAGATGAGTTCAGGTGAAACAGTGTGTCAATTTTTGATGCGAGTGAATCTACCTCAATATCTTCATCTTCCCTAAATGGGTAGCACATAAATGTAGCAATTGGCTCGAGTAAAGCAAAGTCTTGAAACCATTTGTCAAAGTCTGATAGACAATTTTCAATCTGCTCTGTGTAGCACGCACTGTGAAGTTGTGTACACGCCTTCCCTTGGGTCTGATGCAAGGTTTTGAAAGTTCCCCAAATCATGCTTTGAGGACAGAAGTTGCATTTTTCGTTTGAAAGCATTAACTGAGCTGACCATGTTGACCACGGTTTTGTCTTTTCCTTGCAGCTCTAGATTAAGCTCATTCAACATGTTGGTCAGATCAGTTAAAAATGCCAGCCATTGATCGTCATTAAGTTGCTTGTATTCTGCATTTTTAATGACAAGGAGAAACTCCCTTATCTCCGGACAGAGCTCTCGAAATCTCTGCAGGAATTTCCCCTTACTAAGCCATCTCACGTCAGTGTATAGCAAGAGGTCAGAGTAATTGCAGTCAGCCTCCTCCAGATGTGCACGGAACAGCCGTCTTTGAAGAGTTCTCGCTCGAATAGAACAGGCGATTTTCATTGCCACATCCATGTTTAGCATTTTTGCACATAATGCCTGTTGGTATATTATGCAGTGGTATTAAGGAAGTTGGGGAAAGCATCGTCCTCCCTGTACTTGGTAATAAATACATTCAAGCGGCCCACCATTGCGGGCGCACCATCCGTGGTGATTGACATCAATTTACAAACTGGTGGGTTTTCTCGATAAAGTGTTTGAAAGACTGAAAAATGTCCTCTCCCCGCGTGTGTTCTTTCATGGCCAGTAGTGTTAACAGCTCCTCTTTTACAGTCATATCTGTAAACACCATCCGAATAAAAACGCACACTTGGGCTGTATCACTTATGTCCGTAGACTCGTCTAATTGCAATAAGAAACATTCGCAGTCCGCAATGTCCTTCCAAAGCTGCTGTGTCAAATCATCGGCCATTACTTCACAGCGCCGTTTAACTGTACTTCTTGATAGCTGAAGAGCTTTGATCGAAGATAATATTTCTGGTTTGTTTTTAAAGTCCCGAAACAACGAGTCAGCTGCCTCAACGAAGGCCTCTTTTATCATCTCTGCATCTTGGAAGGACTTCTTACGCTTAATGATGGAGTGACTCACTCGGAACGATGCTTCGGTGGCTGCCTTTGCTTTTGAATTCAGCTGTGTGAAAAATGATCGCTGTCCGATTAACTGCGATTTTAGTTCCCTCACCTTTGTCTTTCTCAGCTTGCTTTTCAGAGGGCAGTCAGTGTCGTAGTTTTTATGAACAGTTCGAAAGTGCCTCTCCACATTTCCCTTTTTTGGAATAGCAACGACAGATTGACAGATCAGACAAACCTTCTTCGAATATGACATGGATGGTGGAAAAAAAGTCCTCCTCCCATTCCGCATGGAAGTGGTAAGTTTTTGGTTTCTTACTTAGTCCGGCTCCTCCACTCATTTTTATATCCCTTCTTGAGTAGATATAAATTGGCAGGCTAACTAGGTCACTAGCTCATTGTAGTTTTGCAGTAGCTCGCGCGTTTTCTACGTGGTGACCCGAGTGTTAGAAGTTAAGTAACAGCAGACTAGCCGCCCTGTGCGTCAGTCAAGTGGCAACTGCCAAAGGAGGAGAGATGATAGGCTAGCATTTTTTTTTTGAATGGCGCACGATCTACCCGCACTACATTTGTGATCGACCTATTGGGCAGCCCTGGTCTAGACCTACATAGCCACATAGCTTACACCCTACAAGTAATTTTCTAGCACGTGAGTCTACTCCAAGCTGCAGCCATAGAGGGTCCTCTGAATCACTCTGAATCCCAATCAAACCACCTCTGAAGGTGCATTGGATCAATTTCCTGATTTCCTGATTCAAATTCGGTGTGAATGCCACCAATCTGCGCTCGATGCATATCAAACAAGCATTGAGTGTGCAGCGACAAGCCTTGAATCTTTGCCTTTAACTCTTAGAACCCGAGCGGCCCCTTTTTAATTTTTTTTTTAATATTACATTTTCAATAAATATAATCAACTTTGAACACTTTTGATCATTTTCCTTCCAGGACCACAGGGTGGGAGGCATGCCTATATTAGGGAGCATAGGGTTCTAAGGGTTAATGGATTTTTAGAGCCAATGCAAGTTCCATTCTGTGGGTAATTTGACTGATATCAACATACTAATATTTTGTACAATTGTGGAAATGTACCGGAATTCCAACCCATTACCACACCCTCTCCGCCTACGCATGCCATGTACATGCACCACTCCCTCTCCACCTATGCATGCCATGTACATGCACCACACCCTCTCCACCTCCCATGTACATGCACCACACCCTCTCCGCATGCCATGTACATGCACCACACCCTCTCCACCTACGCATGCCATGTACATGCATAAACTTTGACATGTGCCATTTACACTGAATACCCAAATCCCCCCCCCCCCTCTCCCATGACCACCTCTTGCACACATGCCTAGTAGACTGGATATCGAGAAGGAAGGTTTTCCTGGATGGCCTTCTTCGCTGTAAATTTTGATATAAACACAGCGTGATGTAGCAGTGCATAGCCTCAATGCAGCTGATTCTTACACCAAACTGCAGCTTATTATATTTGCATTCTAATGATGTGATCAGCTGGTGCAAAGATGAGGCAAAAAACAACAACCTCCCAACAATTTAATAGGAGATGGTGACTGCACCCAAGCCCTTCCCAGAGCCACACCTATCTCATGGTCACACCCCCTATTATATTCACAGCATGGCAGCATAGTATGCTGTGCGTACAGCAGGTATCTAGTGCATGCACACACCTCTACTATTATATTCACAGCATGGCAGCATACATGTAGTATGCTGTGCGTACAGCAGGTATCTAGTGCATGCACACACCTCTACTAGGCTATAGACGGCAGTGACGTGGGGCTCTGTGTCCTTGACTGTCACGTGACCCAGGTGAAAATACGACAGGTGCGACATCATAAAGTCAACCTGCGACAAAGGAGGGAGTGGGGAGAAAGAGGGGAGGGAGAGTGAAGGGTGGAAGGGGAAGACGAGGGGTGGAGTAGAGAGTGAGAGGTGGAGGGAGGGAGAGGAGGATGAATCTATTCCTACTATGTATAACGAGATGTTCTGTAATAATCAACTTTTTGCTCTCACTGTACAATGTGCTAGCCTGAGCCCTCATCATGGTCTGTGTGGTCTCTTTGTAAGCACAAAGTACATGTATAAGAGAGGATAGGGGCACACTCACATGTACATGCATAAGAGAGGATAGGGGCACACTCACATGTACATGTATAAGAGAGGATAGGGACACACTCAGGCTTCTCGCTACTTGCAGTGTGCATGCACAAGTACACATGTACATGTACTCAGAAGGAAGGTTTTTCCAAGAAAAGAAGACAGAGAGAGAGAGAGAGGGGGGGAGGGGAGAGGTGGAGGAGGGGAGAGGGGGGGAGGGGAGAGGTGGGGAGGGGAGAGGGGAGAGGTGGGGAGGGGAGAGGGGGAGAGGGGGAGGAGGGGAGAGGTGGGGAGGGGAGAGGTGGGGAGGGGAGAGGGGGAGGAGGGGAGAGGGTGAGGGAGGGGGAGGGAGGGGAAGCATATAGGTACACGTTCAGTACTGCCACGGGTTCTCCAGTATTGTCCAAAGTTCAAACCCATTCTGCCTAACATTGGTTAGGACTACAGTGTAGGTCAACCTTGTGGCAGTGGTTACTAGGGGTGTGGCTAGGGCAGTGGTTGCTAGGCACTCTTGCAGTTGTGCTCAGAGGGAGTAGGGCTAGCATTACGTAGGTGGACAACAATGACGACCATGGTCGCGGCAGTGCTGGACAAGAAGAGAGAGGGAGAGGGGGAGAGATGGATCACACACATACCACTCTATTGAGGAAATCTGGAGTCCTTTTGGAATGGAGTGCATTCAGGTCAAGAGCGTACTTGCAAGTAGCTTTGTGTAGTTCTGCCCGGACATCGAATAGCTGCAGGGAGATCTGAGAAGACAGGGTTCGCGTTACAACAAACCGAGGCTAGACACATTGACATTGTGGCCTGGGGCATGTACCTCATTCATGGTGCTCAGCTCGTGACGTCGGCACTGAAAGGGTTAAAAATGAGAATATCATGTGACGTGTAAAACAGTGATAAGATGTGTGAGTGCAAACAACAGCATGCACTCGTGAAAGTGTAGGTGCTTTAACAGGAGCCTCCTCGCCCAGCCCTTCAGAACACCTTCTTCCTATTGGTTGAAGCACTATGTGTTAGGCAGCAGGAATGTGTTAGCAGGCCAGATGTTCCCTGCACTGGCGAGGTCAACCCACCTGCCTCCTGGGTGCCTGTGCAGGCAACATGCACCCTGCGCTGGCCGTGCGAGGTCAACCCACCTGCCTCCTGGGTGCCTGTGCAGGACACATGCACCCTGCGCTGGCCGTGTGAGGTCAACCCACTTGCTGCCTGTCGCTCGGTTGCAAGAGCTTGGAGGACCTGCTCCACCCTGGCAAAGAAGGGACTGACATTGACTGTGTTACTTTTAGCCATTTGCGGCTTGGCATGACCACAAACTGCGTATCCGAAGTTGGCCAAGTCACATAATTAGAGGAACAGTTTTAACAGATCCAGTCCATTGAATAGAGAGAGGGGCTGAAATGACCTTTCACCTGTTGAGACGGGTATCAAATAAAGATGCCTACATGTTTTTGCAGCTTGCCATTGTTGGCATGAAGGTAAGAAGTACATGAATGTAAGAAGTATTCCATCTTGTGCCACTGCTGCCAGTCATTCTAGCCTCTCTTGATTAATGCCATAAGAGCCATATGGAGCAAACTCGTACATCGCCAGAAAAAATGAAAAAATAAAAATTGTATTAAGCTCCCACACATTCTGTATGAACATGCCCAATATGCTGCTCTATTAATTTAAAATAGTTTAAAAACTTTACTTTTGGTTGGACGAGACGAGCGAGCCAAACTAAAAAATATATTTTATTTTATGGCTGACAGTTGTGCAACTGCCCTCGTGAACGGCTACACAGGCGCCTATGCTTACCAGGAGTCACTCTGAATCCCTTCGCTCTCGAGCAAGGAAGTGCTCCTGGATGGATTTTTTCCCTGTAAGTTTTATGTTGTAGACAAACAGCAATATAGCTTCTGCTTGCTCACTTCAATGGAGCTGATTCTTATACCAAACTGCAGCTTATTGCATTTCCATTCTGAATAGTTTGAGAAGTAATTTTTTTATTATATATAGCCATTACAACAAACCACAAATAAGTATCGAAGTGTCGTGACATATTGTTATAGCTACAATCTCCATATATATATATATATCTCGAAGGTGTTCCAGAAAAAATTTCAGAGTTAGCTGTCAAACTGACACTTTTAACACTCAGTAGGTGAATGTGGTGATTTGATGCTGTAAAGTTTGGAAACATGTGATGCCCATGAGGTGAACTACAGAGCAGAAGTCGAAAGTGGTCAGTTTGAGTCCTACACAACACCCGATATATGCTCATGAGTTCACTACACGAGCGAGAGCTCCATGCATCAAAATGACCAAATGCTGGACCTGAGCACAATATCTAGATAGGGTGATGAGAGTGTGAGATGCCAGGAGAGAGCAGGAAAGCTGAGCACAATATCTATAGAGGCTGATGAGAGTGTGAGACGTCAGGAGAAAGCAGGAAAGCTGAGCACAATATCTAGAAGATAGGCTGATGAGAACTGATGCCAGGAGAGAGCATCAGTTGACCCCCAAAAACTTGGAAATATATCTTCAAGGATTGTCATCTATCTATTTATGTAGCCATCCCCCCCCCCCTTCCCATCACACAACTTGCACGCATTAGGTCCACTCATAGTAATTATAGTACCGGAAGACCCCAGCTGTTCGATGCATGTCTACAACTAATCTGTTTCTCAATTGCGGAAATGTTAGCAGTGGGTAAGGATTTGGGTTGAGTAAGTTTGTCAATGACCCAGTCAAGCTAGTTCACATGCAATTTTGTTTGAATTAATGGCGAGTTGATTTACAGATGAGAATATTTTCTCTTCGTACCCTAAGCTCTGGTTGTTTAGCACCCTGCTTCTAACCCAAGCCTGCAAGAAAATGGGCGGTAACTGATGATAATAGGTGCTTAGTAGACACTATTGCTAAATAACGCACACTTATAAATGCCATAATTGTTTAGGTGGAGGACTAAGGACCTAATCTTGCGAGCTAGTTAAAGAAGGATCTAATCTCCTATAGGCAAGTTATGAAGGAGCAAGCCTCTTGAGGTGAACTAAGAAGGAAGCAGTGGTCTTTCAAGTATACTTTAACACACACACACACACACCAATGTTTCTTTACAGAAATAAGATCAAGAGGGCCCAGAACTGACTGACGAGAAAGAGATGGGCGTGGCGGGGGAAGTGAGTTAAGTAGATGTGCTAAGTAGCTAACCAATGTTACAGTAAAGGTTGTCAATAATCTCCTTAGAGGTACACACAGAATAAGCTTTTAGCACATGAAAGTGATAACAAGGTTTAAGATATCCATCAGCCTCAGAGTTCCCAGACACACCCCTCAAGATTTCTACAAATCTCATAGCATAACATTAACCATCTCTATCACACCACACTGTCACCACATGCATACAACATCAACCATACATGATCTCTATCATGCTTCACAGTCAGGACCACCCACCTTCACATGAGGCAATGCTGGCCACATTCCTTATGGCTATGCTTACAGATGTTGTTCAAGTGCTAGGAGAAGAGTGGTGTAAGTGTCTAGGCTATTAATACTACCAATTTCTCAATCATGCAAGTCAAGTGAAATACTTAAATTTCAAGCCCCTCCCTCCTAAAAGAAACCTTGCACTTATGTACATAGACATACCTGTCCAAACTTCTCTGTGGTCTGCTGAGTGTCTGAGTAAGCTTTGTCATAAGCCTTCTTACACAACTTCACCTGCTCCAGATCATGGTTCAGAAAATACTTGAGAGGAATGACTATTCCAATGCTATGGAGAGGAAGAGAGGGGTAAGCAGAGGAGGGAGAGGAGAGAAAGGTGTAAAGGGAGAGAGAGAGGAGTAGCAAGGGGGAAGAGAATGGAGTGAGGGGGAGAGAGGAGAGGAGGAGAGGGGAGAGAAGTGGGAGAGGGGGGTTGCAAAGGGGGAGAGAAGGGAGTGAGGGGAAGGGAGAGGAGGAGGACGAGAGGTGGGGAGTGAGGCGGAGAGAGAGTAGAGAGGTGGCGAGAGAAGGGTAGAGGATCGCACAGGGGAGGAGGGGGCAGGGTGGGGGGTGTAGAGAGGTGGTAAAGAGGAGAGACAGAGGGTAGAGGAGGATGGGAGAAGGGAGAGTGTAGGACCGAGGGAGAGGGTAGAGGAGAGGGCAGAAGGGGGGAGGGTAGAAGGGATTGAGGATGAGAGTGGAGAGTGTAGGAGAGGGATAGTAGGGGAATGGATACAGAGGGGAGGGAGTGGAGGAGGAGAAGCGATGGCAGAGAAGAGAGAAGTATAGAGAAGTATGGAAGGAAGAGAGAAGAAATGGTAAGATATAGGGTGATTGTTTCTCTTCCACCGTCATTAGTGTGGCTCCACTTAGATACTCACTTGATCTGCTCAAACATTCTCTCCTGGTTGTCCACCACTTGCTTCAGAGAAGTGGTCATCACCTCCACAGAATTCTAGAGCGCCACATGTGAAAGGGGGGAAGGATAGATCCCAACTTGTTCACACAACATGCATGTACATGCAACACTACCAACTAAAGTATAACAACAACAACAACAACAACAACAACAGGCTCATAAGCCTTGTTTCGTAGGTTTATGATTGCTTCTATCACCCCTTTCCAGATATAGCTTGATAAGGATAAATGACCTTTCAGCTTGCAAGCATTCTGATAGCTGGCAGATTCCACCTAGCAGGCTCAATGAGATACAAGCCCCAAAAGAGATTAAAAAATTAAAATGCTAATTTCACGATTCTTTTGATCAATGATCAGACAAAGGCTCTCAATGAACTCTCAGTTGACATAATATTAATAACTTTACACCTTACACTAACCATCAACTTGAAATAGTATTCTCTCAAGGATGCTCTAGCCTTCATCAGGAATAATGAAGGCTAGATCATCAGGAATAATGAGGGCTAGAACATCTAGCCAAGAGAAACACAATTTCAAGTTGATTATTGAGGTTATTGTAAAGACATAATATGTATCAATAGACAACATGATTACCTTACGCAGGATTTGCACATACATGTACACAGTCAGTGCAAGGTAGCAATAACAACAACTCACTCACAATGGCTATATCTGCATCTTCTTTGTTGGGTACGTAGAGGTCAGTGGTCCCAATCACCTCAAACTCGTGAATAAGCTCTACAAAAAACCACATGAAAATGCGTGGATCAACAGAAGCATGATGGGCACGCTAGCAGACATGGGCACACACTCACTCCACATGACGGGCACGCTAGCCGGCGTGGGCACACACTCACTCCACATGACAGGCACACGCTAGCAGACGTGGGCACACACTCACTCCACATGACGGGCACGCTAGCAGGTGTGGGCACACACTCACTCCACATGACGGGCACGCTAGCCGGCGTGGGCACACACTCACTCCACATGACAGGCACACGCTAGCAGATGTGGGCACACACTCACTCCACATGACGGGCACGCTAGCAGGTGTGGGCACACACTCGCTCCACATGACGGGCACGCTAGCAGGCGTGGGCACACACTCGCTCCACATGACGGGCACGCTAGCAGGCGTGGGCACACACTCACTCCACATGACGGGCACGCTAGCAGGCGTGGGCACACACTCGCTCCACATGACGGGCACGCTAGCAGGCGTGGGCACACACTCACTCCACATGACAGGCACACGCTAGCAGACGTGGGCACACACTCACTCCACATGACGGGCACGCTAGCAGGTGTGGGCACACACTCACTCCACATGACGGGCACGCTAGCAGGTGTGGGCACACACTCGCTCCACATGACGGGCACGCTAGCAGGCGTGGGCACACACTCACTCCACATGACGGGCACGCTAGCAGGCGTGGGCACACACTCGCTCCACATGACGGGCACGCTAGCAGGCGTGGGCACACACTCACTCCACATGACGGGCACACACTCACTCCACATGACGGGCACGCTAGCAGGTGTGGGCACACACTCGCTCAGTCCACATGACGGGCACGCTAGCAGGCGTGGGCACACACTCACTCCACATGACAGGCACGCTAGCAGGTATGGGCACACACTCACTCCACATGACAGGCACGCTAGCAGGCGTGGGCACACATGACGGGCACGCTAGCAGGCGTGGGCACACACTCACTCCACATTACGGGCACGCTAGCAGGCGTGGGCACACACTCACTCCACATGACAGGCACGCTAGCAGGCGTGGGCACACACTCACTCCACATGACGGGCACGCTAGCAGGCGTGGGCACACACTCACTCCACATGACAGGCACGCTAGCAGGCGTGGGCATACACTCACTCCACATGACGGGCACGCTAGCAGGTGTGGGCACACACTCACTCCACATGACAGGCACGCTAGCAGACGTGGGCACACACTCACTCCACATGACGGGCACACACTCACTCCACATGACGGGCACGCTAGCAGGCGTGGGCACACACTCACTCCACATGACAGGCACGCTAGCAGGCGTGGGCACACATGACGGGCACGCTAGCAGGTGTGGGCACACACTCACTCAGTCCACATGACGGGCACGCTAGCAGGCGTGGGCACACACTCACTCCACATTACGGGCACGCTAGCAGGCGTGGGCACACACTCACTCCACATGACAGGCACGCTAGCAGGCGTGGGCACACACTCACTCCACATGACGGGCACGCTAGCAGGCGTGGGCACACACTCACTCCACATGACAGGCACGCTAGCAGACGTGGGCACACACTCACTCCACATGACGGGCACACACTCACTCCACATGACGGGCACGCTAGCAGGTGTGGGCACACACTCACTCCACATGACGGGCACGCTAGCCGGCGTGGGCACACACTCACTCCACATGACAGGCACACTAGCAGACGTGGGCACACACTCACTCCACATGACAGGCACGCTAGCAGGTATGGGCACACACTCACTCCACATGACAGGCACGCTAGCAGGCGTGGGCACACATGACGGGCACGCTAGCAGGCGTGGGCACACACTCACTCCACATTACGGGCACGCTAGCAGGCGTGGGCACACACTCACTCCACATGACAGGCACGCTAGCAGGCGTGGGCACACACTCACTCCACATGACGGGCACGCTAGCAGGCGTGGGCACACACTCACTCCACATGACAGGCACGCTAGCAGGCGTGGGCACACACTCACTCCACATGACAGGCACGCTAGCAGACGTGGGCACACACTCACTCCACATGATGGGCACGCTAGCAGGCGTGGGCACACACTCACTCCACATGACGGGCACGCTAGCAGGTGTGGGCACACACTCACTCCACATGACAGGCACGCTAGCAGACGTGGGCACACACTCACTCCACATGACAGGCACGCTAGCAGGTATGGGCACACACTCACTCCACATGACAGGCACGCTAGCAGACGTGGGCACACACTCACTCCACATGACGAGCACGCTAGCAGGCGTGGGCACACACTCACTCCACATGATGGGCATGCTAGCAGGTGTGGGCACACACTCACTCCACATGACGGGCACGCTAGCAGGTGTGGGCACACACTCACTCCACATGATGGGCACGCTAGCAGGCATGGGCACACACTCACTCCAAATGACGGGCACGCTAGCAGGCGTGGGCACACACACACTCCACATGACAGGCACGCTAGCACACACTCACTACATGACGGGCACGCTAGCAGGCGTGGGCACACACTCACTCCACATGATGGGCACGCTAGCAGGTGTGGGCACATATGACGGGACACGCTAGCAGGTGTGGGCACACACTCACTCCACATGACGGGCACGCTAGCAGGTGTGGGCACACACTCACTCCACATGACGGGCACGCTAGCAGGTGTGGGCACACACTCACTCCACATGACGGGCACGCTAGCAGGCGTGGGCACACACTCACTCCACATGACGGGCACGCTAGCAGGTGTGGGCACACACTCACTCCACATGACAGGCACGCTAGCAGGTGTGGGCACAACTCACTCCTCCACATGAGTCACATGTCCACACACACTGCACTGTGTGGCACAGAAGAATATGCTCATCACCATCTCACTTCATTGGTACCTAACTAGTGTTCAGACATGACACTATCTATCAGGTGCAGGATTTTTATGGTAGGCTATTGGACACATACATAATGTCAAGCTCTCTGTGACGATTTCTTCAGGATCAAGCTTACATTGTCATGACAATACACTCTGCTGACCTATTAAGGAGGACCCTGTATTTGATAAGTTTGAGTGCACAGATAAGAGAAAGGATGGATTACATTTTTAAGGAGTGAATTTAGCCAGGTTATAGGTGACAAGCAGATCAACGTATCTAGCAGCACGCTGCCAGGATAAAGCGGCCACAACTAACCACTGAGCAGTGGACTGGCTGATTCTGCACTTGTTTCGGTGATGGAAAATGGAAATGTTCTACGAAGAAGAAGCACGAAACTCAACTAGCTATGGACGGCAGATACTTGACAAAGCTAGTCGGGGTAGGTGGGCTAGAAAGCGTTAAGTTCTGAATTATTGAGCTTTCAAATTCAAACGAATTGGGTCTAATGTAAAATCAAGAATGCAAAAAGAGTAACGTCATGGTTTGGGATTCCACAGACTCGGGCATGAGCGATGATTTTTGCTTTCAAGATGTAGAGCAGGTCGAATGCCAACACTGACCTGTCGTAGCAGTGCTTAACACACCAAGAGTTTGCTTTCAAGATGTTGAGCAGGTCGAATTCCAACACTGACCTGAAGTGTTTTGTCGATTCTTCCAGCAACACCCGTACGTGCAACCCTAAACCAACATCGACTGCTGATGGGATGAAGGTCACGTGCACTGTCAACAGTCACGAACTAAGAATCGGAGAAGCACCTCCCCCTCCCCTCCCCCTCACAGTATGCAGAAGGTCTGTCCAGCTGAAATACCTGCTCAAGGTGAGGGAGATGATTTTGTCTTAATCCGGACAAAGGTTTGATCCAGTAAACAGAAGAGAACCACACTCCATCTACATCGGAGATGTTCATCTGTTTATGGAAATAGAGAGGGGGGAGGTGGAATGCTTGTACTGTCCTCAGGATCTGATTAAGTCCAATTTCAGACAAATAAATAAACTGACAATAATTCAACATGAAGAGGTGTGGTTCTATTGGACATTGTTTCTCAAGAGATTGAATCTCAAGCCGATGCACCGACATTACTAGAGCTTCCACTTATCAGTGATGGCTTTACGTTTTTATAAAGCTTCTATATACACCACCCCAGCTCCTACACCAGCCCAGCTCCTACACCAGCCCAGCTCCTACACCAGCCAAGCTCCTACACCATCTCAGCTCCTACACCAGCCCAGCTCCTACACCAGCCCAGCTCCTTCAGCTTCTACACCAGCCCCTCCTACACCAGCCTAGCTTCTTCACCAGCCCAGCTTCTTCACCAGCCCAGCTCCTACACCAGCCCAGCCCCTTCAGCTTCTACACCAGCCCAGCTCCTACACCAGCCCAGCTCCTTCAGCTTCTACACCAGCCAAGCTTCTTCACCAGCCCAGCTTCTTCACCAGCCCAGCTTCTACACCAGCCAAGCTTCTTCACAAGCCTAGCTCAGCTTTTACATCAGCCCAACTTCTACCAGCTCAGCTTTTACATCAGCTCAGCTTTTACATCAGCTCAGCTTTTACATCAGCTCAGCTTTTACATCAGCTCAGCTTTTACACCAGCTGTACAATGACATCTCAGCTAGATGCTCTAGCCTTCATCAGTTGATATTGCTTCATACTGCACTTATCACTCCAAGCTTTGAATGCTTTGACTTCTTGATCTGAACAGCTACCGAGTACTGCCCACATCTGTTGCTTCAAGTCAATGAACAGTTTTCGACAGCAAAAGAAAGTGCATAGCATGTCTGCCATCTGTTAGCCACAGTCTAAACACAATACCGCAGACCATTGGCAACAGGCACTTGCTCAGCACATGGAGTTTGGGCACCTCAATAGTTTTGTCACAGTAATGTCACTGGTGTGCTTAGTAAAGAGAGCCCCTCCTTGAATTCTATAAAGAGACTCTGACTGCTCTATGTTCTCCTGGTAGATAATTGAGTGAATGTTCTAAGAGAGCTCCTTAACACAACAAATGAGCAAATGGTAATGCCTGGTTTTATATAGCTTCAAAGGCAACACCGAGCCTCTCCCATGCCATCTTGGCACCTCCACATCCCTGCCCCACAACCAATAGCAAGTGGAAATCTTCATAGAAGTTATCACTTGCTCAGTCGGTCAGTCCTCAAGTTCACTTGGTGATCCATTGATGGAAGAGGATGCATCAATGGTAACGATTACGTGAGACAGACTCACAACACAGATCTGTCTCTATCATGATCTCGGCAGGATGTTGCCTCTTTGAGATAGTCGTTAAGACATGACTACACAACACTTCTGCCAGCTCTGCTTCAGTCACATGGCATTGTGGATAGACGAGATTAGTTGACATCTTCACAAGTTAGCACCTTTTCATTATGAATGCAAGGCACAGCAGGAATGGGAGCCACACGACAAAATATCTAACAGTATGTTGAGTTGACTTGTCGAAAAGGAAGGACAGAATGTCCTCATGTGTAGACCATACAATGTAGAGGACCCTTTACCTTACAAGTACACCAATTTTGACAACGCAATCCAGTATTAATTAATATATTTGCTTTTATTATTTTTAATAAAAAAAAAATTTCAGCTTGATTTTACTAGTTTTGTTGTTGTTGCTGCTGCTCCAGCTATTGGTCAGGTATGGTCATGTCAACATTCCAGCAGTTGTAATGCCATGAGCTACAGCAGTAGAGCACATCCTCAAGTCTGAGGTTCTGTGACTCCAGCATCAGCCTCAAGTCTGAGGTTCTGTGACTCCAGCATCAGCCTCAAGTCTGAGGTTCTGTGACTCCAGAATCAGCCTCAAGTCTGAGGTACTGTGACTCTAGCATCAGCCTCAAGTCTGAGGTTCTGTGACTCGAGCATCAGCCTCAAGTCTGAGGTTCTGTGACTCCAGCATCAGCCTCAAGTCTGAGGTTCTGTGACTCCAGAATCAGCCTCAAGTCTGAGGTACTGTGACTCCAGCATCAGCCTCAAGTCTGAGGTTCTGTGACTCCAGAATCAGCCTCAAGTCTGAGGTACTGTGACTCTAGCATCAGCCTCAAGTCTGAGGTTCTGTGACTCGAGCATCAGCCTCAAGTCTGAGGTTCTGTGACTCGAGCATCAGCATCAAGTCTGAGGTTCTGTGACTCCAGAATCAGCCTCAAGTCTGAGGTTCTGTGACTCCAGCATCAGCCTCAAGTCTGAGGTTCTGTGACTCCAGAATCAGCCTCAAGTCTGAGGTACTGTGACTCTAGCATCAGCCTCAAGTCTGAGGTTCTGTGACTCGAGCATCAGCCTCAAGTCTGAGGTTCTGTGACTCGAGCATCAGCATCAAGTCTGAGGTTCTGTGACTCCAGCATCAGCCTCAAGTCTGAGGTTCTGTGACTCCAGAATCAGCCTCAAGTCTGAGGTTCTGTGACTCGAGCATCAGCCTCAAGTCTGAGGTTCTGCGACTTCAGCATCAGCCTCAAGTCTGAGGTTCTGTGACTCCAGCATTAGGCATTGTTTCCTTTTAGTTTCCTTTTAGTCAATAAACACAGACTCAGTAATTATTTTAAAATATATATAATTAATTTTTAAATGATTACTATAATAATAAGAAATTTAAAAATTAAAATTAAAAAAAGAGAAGGGAACCGTTCAGGCTAAACACGGTCTTTTGCTTGCACATGTCCATCATTAATAAAACTTTATTTCTGAAGAGCGAGAAAAATGAAAGTTTAATGGGTGACGATCACAATTGCTGGCATGAATTGTCTCTCCCAGGGGAGAGGGGTTCAGCCCCCGCCCTCCCGACTCTTAGATCCAGCTCAAAATAAGGATATTATCCAAGTAAAAATCCTAAATTAACGCCTTGTCAAATACTAGTCTAGGAACGTGGTGGTTTTTTAAGCAGAGAGAGAGGGAGAGAAGAATGCAAATAGTTTACGAGAGCACTCACTAAGCAAGTATATAAGCATTCCAAGTTGAGTGGTATGTGTGAAGATAATTAAATTTTACTACAGGCAGGCCACACCCTTTTATTATGTGCCAAATGTGTGTCCCCACAAATCACAAATAGTCGACAAGTTTCTATCCACAGATGCAAATGCACTCCGTTTACAAGGCAAGCGCGACCCGCTTAGCTTGCCAAAAACACCCACAATTACTGTTAGTAGCACGCATCACCACTCTGGCATGTACTAGCACATCATTCTTGTCCAAGCCAATCCCTGTCTGGATGCTGGACGATGCCCAGCAAAACAAGAAACTAGGAGTGTGCATGTAGGCATGTCCAGCCTCAGATTATACACACATGAAACAACAAGGGCCTAGGAGTGCGCATGCAGGCGTGTCCAGCCTCAGATTATACACGCATGAACCAACAAGGACCTAGGAGTGCGCGTGCAGGCGTCCAGCCTCAGATTATACACGCATTAAACAACAAGGGCCTAGGAGTGTGCATGCAGGCGTGTCCAGCCTCAGATTATACACGCATTAAACAACAAGGACCTAGGAGTGTGCGTGCAGGCGTCCAGCCTCAGATTATGCACGCATGAACCAACAAGGGCCTAGGAGTGTGCATGCAGGCGTCCAGCCTCAGATTATGCACGCATGAACCAACAAGGGCCTAGTAGTGTGCATGCAGGCGTCCAGCCTCAGATTATGCACGCATGAACCAACAAGGGCCTAGGAGTGTGCATGCAGGCGTCCAGCCTCAGATTATACACGCATGAAACAACAAGGGCCTAGGAGTGCGCGTGCAGGTGTCCAGCCTCAGATTATACACGCATGAACCAACAAGGGCCTAGGAGTGTGCATGCAGGCGTCCAGCCTCAGATTATACATGCATGAACCAACAAGGGCCTAGGAGTGTGCATGCAGGCGTGTCCAGCCTCAGATTATACACGCATTAAACAACAAGGACCTAGGAGTGTGCGTGCAGGCGTCCAGCCTCAGATTATGCACGCATGAACCAACAAGGGCCTAGGAGTGTGCATGCAGGCGTCCAGCCTCAGATTATGCACGCATGAACCAACAAGGGCCTAGGAGTGTGCATGCAGGCGTCCAGCCTCAGATTATGCACGCATGAACCAACAAGGGCCTAGGAGTGTGCGTGCAGGCGTCCAGCCTCAGATTATGCACGCATGAACCAACAAGGGCCTAGGAGTGGGCGTGCAGGCGTCCAGCCTCAGATTATGCACGCATGAACCAACAAGGGCCTAGGAGTGTGCATGCAGGCGTCCAGCCTCAGATTATGCACGCATGAACCAACAAGGGCCTAGGAGTGTGCATGCAGGCGTCCAGCCTCAGATTATGCACGCATGAACCAACAAGGGCCTAGGAGTGTGCATGCAGGCGTCCAGCCTCAGATTATACATGCATGAAACAACAAGGGCCTAGGAGTGTGCATGCAGGCGTCCAGCCTCAGATTATGCACGCATGAACCAACAAGGGCCTAGGAGTGTGCATGCAGGCGTCCAGCCTCAGATTATACATGCATGAAACAACAAGGGCCTAGGAGTGTGCATGCAGGTGCCCAGCCTCAGATTATACATGCATTAAACAACAAGGGCCTAGGAATGCGCATGCAGGCGTGTCCAGCCTCAGATTATACACACATGAATATTTGTCAATGCAGGTTGTGTACAGTGCTGAGACATCTCTGGATGTCCAAGTCTCCCACCTAAAACTGGCTAAGGCTAGGACTATAGGAATATAGCGCTAGGAATACAACTTTGAACCATAAACATCAAGGGGCTACAACTTTGAACCAGACATCAGGGGACTACAACTTTGAACCATAGACATCCATGGACAGATGATCCCTAGATTGCCCATGACACTTGAAGCCACCCCTTCCACCCCCACCCACCAGATACACAGAGTCAGGGGTTCAAATAACTAACTCTATTACTGAAGATTGTGGTTTCCTGTCCGACTCTTGATAAATAAAAACAACAGTTATGATACGTGCCCGGCTCACGCAGTTCCTCACAGGTCAGCTGGATCTTGTAGCAGTTCCTTCCTTCAGTTGTGAGTGAGTCTCTGCTGACAGAGTTGACATTGTTCAGGAAAGCAAGCTCAAGAATTGTCTGGTTCATCACACACACCACAGGTATCCTTTGAAAGTAACCCAGCACAAGAGAAGTCTATATATGGCACTGTGACCTTACTTTGGGGGTTACGATTCTACGTCAACAAGGGAAAACTAGCCCAAAACCAAGTGAGAGAGACATCTCCAAGTCTGTGAAAGCTTTGTGCTGCTAGGAAGTCGTGGAGGCAGCCTCCTGCACTGTGTCCTTCATGAACACTGGCTAACACAGGCAGCAAACTAGCTAGAATTGGATTGTATGTCTAGCCACCTTATCAAGCTACAGAGACACAGACATCTACATGTACACACCTCCATAGCAGGTGTACACAAGTGCAACGCCTCTGTAAATAGCTACAGGCCTCTGTAAATAACTACAGGCCTCAGTAAATAACTACAGGCCTCTGTGCTACAAGCCTCTACAGGCCTCTGTAAATAGGTACAGGCCTCTGTAAATAGGTACAGGCCTCTGTAAATAGGTACAGGCCTCTGTAAATAGCTACAGGCCTCTGTAAATAGGTACAGGCCTCTGTAAATAGGTACAGGCCTCTGTAAATAGCTACAGGCCTCTGTAAATAGGTACAGGCCTCTGTAAATAGGTACAGGCCTCTGTAAATAGCTACAGGCCTCTGTAAATAGCTACAGGCCTCTGTAAATAGTTACAGGCCTCTGTAAATATAGCTACAGACCGCTACAGGCCTCTGTAAATAACTACAGGCCTCTGTAAATAGCTACGGGCCTCTGTAAATAGCTACAGGCCTCGTAATAGGTGGGTGGTATGTAATATACATACCAGGGTTGCTATTGTGAAGTGTTGGGGTATTGGATTGCAGACAGTCAACCTGGCTGGCTGAAAGCTGTGTGATGCAAAATGTCATGATGATGCTAGTTCTGTTCTGTACCACTGGATTGGAAGGTAACGATGACCAATACCGCTGCATCTTTTTCCACTGGAGTGGACCAGCTCATTCCAGTGACATTTTTGTCATCAGTGATGATCACTGATATCACTGAAATGAAAACCAAATGTTCACGAGGTTTGAGTCATCCCTGCAATGTTTCTTTATTTAGAGGGATTGTGGTATTGAAAAGCAAGATTCTCAAGCAGTGCACTCTGGAAACCCTACACAAAAATCCTGGTTACTGCCCGCATTGACCACAATCTCATCAAGCACTTGCTTTCTCCCTCATCTGACCAGTATTCTCTTGCAAGCTTGTTGAGGGTGGCCAAGCTAGTTACTCTGCTGGCTGGAAGTGGGAACACTTCACTTCTCCTTCTTGACCAACATTATGCTTGTAGTCTTTCCTCCCTTTTCTGGTGCTTCCTCCTCCCTCCATTGACCAGCCTCGTCTGTTTGTCCTTCACTTAACTCTCTCTCTTCATCTCTTCTTGTGCCTCCTCCTCCCCTGTTGACTTGCATTTCCTTGCACGGTCTCCCTCCTCTCTCTGTCATGGTCATCACCTCTTTCATCTTTGGCACCTTTACACTCTCTTCTTCTTGCTAACCTTTGCTCTTGTGTTTCAGAAGCCTGCTTTAACATCTCACTCACTCTCAGTTGTTTTCTTTGTGGCCAAATGAATACACACACAGATGTTATGGTTGATAGAGAGTTGTTTAAGAACACAACAGCAGCAGCTGTTTGCTATGTACAACAGTGATGAAAACTGGCTAGATGGTTGTGCACTGAGAGCGATTCCAATAGGTCATTAGCACTCTCTTAGCTAGAACTGAAGCTTTGTTTGCAAAGGATTCACTGACAAAGTTCACTAACAAGAATCTGCTAATGAGGTTATCTATGACTACTCTAATGCCGAACACACACAAGAACTATAGGGTCCTGCTTATGGAATCAAATTTATGCAACTTGACTAGCAATCCTTTGTTGCTAGATGTGGAGTGCATGTTACAATGACCAAGTTTTCTATTTTTTATTAATGTTTTTGTGTCATAGCTTGTGGACAATTTCAGTGTCCATTGCCATGCAACTACCGTCCACCTACATTAAGGGGAGAGCATTTACCCATGCGTTCACAGGGAGCTCTGCAGCTTCTGCAGTGTTTGCTTCTCCACTTGCACAGCATAGCTAAAAGGCCTTCCATCACGTGCTTTCCCTGGCTCTGTGCAGAGGGTTACCCATGACAACAGACAGTCGAGTACTTACAAGCATTTTTGTCTAATATTGTTGGTGAAACCTTCTCCTTATAAGAAGCTGTATTGTACTCATGAGAGAGAAAATGAGAGAGAGAAAATGGGAGGGAAGGGAGGGTGGGGGGGGGGGGGGGGATGTATCCTTTAGGTTTTCAGATAATGTGGAATGTCACATGCGGCATAGTTGGTATATGCACAATCTGTTCACACCTGTACCTCCAGCAAGGGTGTGCTGGTGGTCGAGTCCAATCACTGGTTGGAATATCACATGCCCCTATAATACTCGTGAGGGAGATGGAAGGTGAGGTAATAGTTACATTATGCCAGTTCGGCAATATGTACAGGAAGGTCACCACAATACCAGCAGTTGTCATAATGATATCCACAACTAATTGGTGAAGGAAGTTAGGCACAGTACAACTATACAATGCTTGTTGTGCAGCATCATATGTACAAAGGGGATCATATGCACCAATGCACGTGAAAGGAAGTGGTCACTGCATTCTCTCCCACTCCCCCTCTCAACTACTACAATTCTTGCACTTCCTAGCACTTCCTAGCTAATGTCAATATATTAGTGCAAACCTAATTTAACGAGCTTATGCTAGCATGTCACTACTCTTTGTAAGAACTTGTATGAAAGGAGTCACAATAGCTGATAAAAAAATAATAAACATTAAAAAAAACAGAGTTTGGCTTCTAGCTAATGAGGCAGCTGCTTGCAGTTTGACAGGATCTGATGTTGGACATGGATTATTTATATTCAGATTGTACAAGGAAGCTAGGAAGTGTTCATAACACTTGAACAACCATCTCTTGGCACACAGAGCCTACACACACATATAAGTACACATACTCTGTGTAAGTTCTCTTTCCTTCTCATTCAAAGCCTGCCTATCTACACACACATTAAGTACACATACTCTGTGTAAGTTCTCTTTCCTTCTCATTCAAAGCCTGCCTCTCTACACACAGTGAGACAATATGCTTCAGTCTCTTCTCTAAAAGAGTTGTAGCTTCCTGGGGAAAAATGGAAATAAACACACCAAAAAACAACAACTTACTTAATTAATCTCATTTAATAACTCAATGTATTAAACCAGCTAGGTGGCTGGCTATTTATACATTTTACCTCTAGCTGGCTTAAAGATGCTGTGAAGTCAGGGCTCTCTTCATGACACTTGCTGATGTCTATTAGTTTCATAGCGCCAGCACTCGCTATCGGGTGACCCTCACTAGGTATGGATTTATTAGCAAGCACAACTGTAGAGATTATCTGCAACTTCGGCGATTCAATGTTGTTGTTAGGTCAACGAAGAGGTTAATAGACGTCCGGTGCGCGCGATGCGCTGATGGTGTGTGGACAGGGTTAAATGTCGGTATTTAAACCCAGATAACCACATTACCAACAGCGTCAATTTTTGTACCGCAGTGAGCTAAGGTCAAGGAAAATCATGACGGGAAATGACCGCGATCATCGCGAATCACGCAGAAAGAGCACAACTGGAGTTGGAGACACGAAAATGGCAGCTCAAAGCCAAGGAATCAAGCAGTTGATGGCTGCTGAGAAGGAAGCGGCGATGGTGGTTGCCAACGCCCGAAAGAGTGAGTTGTCGACCTCCTAAGTTACTTGTGTGTGTTATACAAGGCTTGTATAACTAACGAAGCAAGCAGGGAAGCATATATATTTTTCCATTTAGCTTGGTGCAGTGTTGGGTCCATAACCTACAGGTAGTGGGATGGTGGAGCTAATTTTTTAAAAAGAGAGGGGGAGCAAGCTCTTCTCCTTTCATACACAGCTCTTTCAATAAGGTGGTTTTCATTCAGTTAGTGTAAGGCAAGAATGGGTAGAATGTCGAGAACATGGTGGCACCCATTCAGTTCTGACAGGACCTAATGTTGGATGTAGGCCTATAGGTTGCATGCAGCATGATGATTATTCAATGGATGATGTTACAGGCATAATATGGTACAAGAACATCTCGTTCTTCACCTTTAGAGGTCCCAGGTTATGAACTGCATAAAGATCCTGATACCAAGTGTTGTATGGGGGGGGGGGAGCTAGACAACCTGCACTTCCATCACCTCTGGTACCTTTGCTTGAAAAGGAATAGATGGGATCCAAGGATCCTCCGCCATGAAGTATATCTACATACTTGATCTTCTTCTGAGATTGACTCTATGTGCAGTTCTGGATTGAAAACTGTCAAACAAAAAATTAGCATTGTGATTACAAATTCTTGAGGATGGGAGAGGGTGGAGCATCCTGACTGGGGAGATATCCCATGGCATCCCTACATGCTGTGTTGGTGGTTGAGAATAACAGAAGTTTTTTTGTGTGTGTGTTTTGGCAATGGAATCCTCTCAGAGAGCTCTATTTTTCTCAACTACTAGAGAAGAAGAAAACTTAAGTGTCACCCTATAACTCATCTCTGTACGAGCTGCTGCCATAGTATATGGCACAAGCAATAATTGAAGGAGGGAAGCGCGTGGGTTAAGTTACAGTTTGTAGTGTCGGAGAGTCCTGTTGTAAGGGAGTAGTGTTATCAGACTTTGGCTGGGAGGGTTGGTGGAGGAACTTACCAGCTCACTGAGGGGAAAACTGTGAAACAAGATCTGCATGTTCATATGAGGTAGCTGTGTCCTGCCCAAGTCTATGTAATTTGGGTCCTAAATCCAGGTTCTCAGGTTTAACATGTGTCTAAATATGAATAGCAGGTTCTAGAGTTGTAGTCGACAGATTCCCGTGATTCAATGAGGTGCAGTTAGTTTCAGGATGCAGCAGTTTTGCTTTTATGCGATGTTAAAGTGAGTACCAGTCTTGAGAAGGATCACACCACAATGATTGAGACTGCATCACAAGACCTAAGCTCGTACTTACAATTCCTAAGCCGCTGCTAATGAATAAGAAAGAAAAGAATTACATGTAACAAACATCTTAGCAGGGTTGGGGGGGGGGGGGATTGAGGGTTTAGATATAGAGGGGAGGGGGGGGGGGGCAAGCTCCATCTTGGGTGGCCCCTGGGAATTTTTTTATTTTGGATCCCTAAAAAGGGCAATTTGGTGCAATCTCAGGGAGTATATTTACACTGGAGTTGTGGGACATGGATATAAAGATCACTATTGCTGATAAATCCTTCCATACTGTGGGGAAACCACTTCATTTCCAGTCTGAAAAGTAACACTTCCAGTCGTTTCAGTTCTCAAGATGTTGCATCTGCATTTACTATTTTTGATCCAAAGAAAATTCCCGCTTCTGAATATCTGAATATCAGCGTTTGTGGTGAAGATTTGGTGGACATTCATTATGGAGTAGCCAGAACAGCAGACATCCTTGAAGGTGAAGAATACTCTAAACAAGCCCTCATAGCACTGAAATTTGCACTGAATGGAAGACTTTCTGACACTACCTCACAAAGGAAGATTTAGCATCACAACTGGTGACCAATGAAATGTTCATAACAATGTTCATAACAATGTTCCCCAACTTAAAACACTTTGGCTGACATCTGTCTATCAATTCCTGTTGGCACTGCGTCTGTTGAACGAAGTTTTTCAAAGATGAAGATAATTAAAACCAAGTTGAGAAATAACACTGGAGAAACAAACATCTCTTATTTAATGAAGGTAGCTATAGAATCAGCACAAATATTATCTGATGATGATTTAGAGCACATTGGAATATCTTATTTAATGAAGGTAGCTATAGAATCAGCACAAATATTATCTGATGATGATTTAGAGCACATTGGAATAGAAAGAACAAACCAAGACTTGTTGTGTACTTGCCATTTAACTTCCTCAAATTTGTACCTTCGGCATATTAATAATAAAAACCCTAGCTTAGTTGATTAGTCTTTAATTGGCTTTCTTTCTCCTCTTGTTTGTTCCCTAGTATTACTGATTTGTGAATAATTAAAATTTAAATAAGAACTTGTACCTCAATTAAAACTCGCACGAGCACCTTCAACAATGTTTTTAGCACTTCCAACGTGCATTGAACCCTTCACTAAAGTATCATCAGTGGAAGATGGATTAAGCACTATTCCTATCATCAGCAATTCTACCCTATGCTCCTGTTCTGCTCCCAGCAATTCTACCCTATGCTCCTGTTCTGCTCCAAGCAATTCTTCCCATTGCTCCTCAAGCCTTGTGTCCTCTTAAGCTTGAACAATCCTTCTTTTAGCAGAACTATTTATTCTGACCTTTCTTAACATGTCCTCTTAAGCTTGAACAATCTCTGTCGTACCATAACAGTTTCACCTGCTTATTCTGGCCTCTCTTAAAACTCATTTCTCTCGTAACCTTCTTAAGCTTTTCTGTCTTTGTATACACACCACAAACAAAACAACCAAAAAAAGGGAAGGATCTCTAATAGGGAGGCTGAGGTTCTCTTCCCCACGCTAGCCTCCCTCCTATCTCCATTCTACTTTCCTGTTAGGGACATCGAGGCAGACACAACTATGTGACGAGGAAACACCTGTGGCAACAGGCACTAGAGCAATTTAAATGTTCCAGGAATGTCAGTATTTTCATGTTCGAGCAATGTTATTTCCACTTGTTCATAATTGTATTCTTCTAGTAGTACTCCATGTTCGTATTGAAGCACACAGGCTCATTGTTGGCGTTTGCTGTTTGGAGCATTATGCATTGTGTTCCACTGTTCTGTGAAAACTATCTACACCACACCATTCTCTGAGGCTTTTTCAGAATTCAACATCAATATTTGGGCTTCACTGAATCTCTCTTGGTGTCTAGAGTGGCAGTAACATTCACTGTTTGAGCCTCATAGATCCATTAATGTCTGGAGTAAGCAGCAATATTCACCATTTGGGCCTCACTAAATCTCTCTCTATTGAGTCCAGAGCAGATGAGGATGTCTGAGTGAGCCTGAAATCAATGAAACTCCTCTCCTGACCGCAAAGTTGCTGGGGCACCAGATAGTCATGCTTCATTCAAGTCCTTCATGCTCTTTTACTTCTATTCCCCAGCTATCATGGATCTCTTAAAAATTACTGTTGTTGTTTTATTATTGTTTTTTTGTTGTTATTATTATTATTATTGTTGTATTTATATTGGTTATTTTTTAAATTTATTATTATTATTTTTTTTAATTGGATGCTCTGATAATCCCATGACATCAGCTACAATGGAATGGTTCATTGTCACTGATTATTATGACGTGATCTTCTATTAACATAATTACTAAATTTACTTCTTCTGCTTGTCAGCTGTTGGCTATATAATATTACCTAAGTTCCCTGAGCCATATTCTATTCCCAGAACCATCTTCTAATTCTTGGAGCCATTGTTTACCCTGCATATATACAGGAAAAATCACTTTGCTAACAATAAAGCATATGCTCATGCCAAGGAACACTAATGAATAATTGCTGAGCATTATGGGACTGTTTTCCTATGCTCAATTAGTGACCACTTTGATATATTTAATGATCTATAATTGCAAGGAGCTTTGTTCAACCTGGATTGGTGAAAGATAAAGTGAATAGGCTTGTTTTTTAGTTGTTTTTTTATTACTTAATTTATCAATGAAATGGTTAAATAGCAATGGTCGTGTGACGGGGCTAGTATAGCTTTGATGTGGTTATGAATTGATTGGCATCTCATTTATGCTCTCAGAGAAGACCCAGCGACTCAAGGAAGCCAAGGAGGAAGCAGGGAAGGAAATAGCTGAGTATCGCACTGAAAGGGAGAAGCAGTTTAACGAAAAGCAGAAGAACTTCGCCGGATCCAAGGACGACTTGAAGCAGAAGATGGATCACGACATGATAAGCAAGCGTCGACAGATTGAGCATGATGTGAAGCAAAACAAGGAGAAAGTGGTTGTGCGTCTCCTGGAGATGGTTTATGATATCAAGCCAGAGCTGCACAGGAACGCAAGAAAAGACGAGTGTGTTGCGTAGACAAAACACATGTGCAGTCTAATGTTTGTGTGTTATAATATTAGAGCACTTAATTATTAATACTACTTGAAAGCTGTATAGACTATTATTCGTGCACTTGACAATTTGAGTGGTTTTGGCCATTACATCAACAACCTGTTAGAGTAAACTGTGATGTTCAATTATTGCTATGTTGATTTTGGACTCGTGATTGAGGTTTTCCAGTGATTCTGGATGAATCACCTCCCCCATCCCCACTGAGTTCTCCAGCTTTGTGACCCACTAGGCTTCATGGAGCTTCTCTGGCATGGCATTGGTGAGTAGTGTTCCATGTCATGAGGACCCTCGATCCATATCATTGGTAAAAGGTACTGCATTAACTCACAGTGGACCACTAGGGGGCCATGAGGCTTCTCAACCTGTGATAAAGGTGAGAAGAAGACTCGGTTGTCATTATGACTCTCAGTGTGGATGATTAAGGCTGTCACAAGGCTCCTCAATCCATTATGTTTTTTGGGGTGTTATTAGTGTTAGTTACTGTTGTTACATAGTCTCACACTGTGCTGTAGTAAATGTGGTGGCTTTAACAAGCTCAGCAGTCTTTAAGATTAAATCGTGACCAGAATCAGTGTGCGCAAGGGAGAGAGAGAGGGGGGGGGGAGAAGTTATATTTGGTGTGCAATGGGTGTAGATATGGCGATGCATCGTATAATTGGTAAAGATTTTTGGCATATCTAAGAAAGAGCTGAGGGAAAATAAAGGAGCTTCCATAAAAATAACAACAAAAACCCAGAGTCCTTGTTGTGGCTATATATATAGCTTCAACCAAACAAGGAAAGTGGATTCCTGAGCTGGGAAGACTTTGTGCAATAACCAAGGAAAGATTAGAACTTTGACCAGAGCAATGGCGACTAACAATCTCATGATGGGGCAGACCTCTCAAGTCACACGATTTGGTTATGTGTCACACGATTTCAGGACTTTTCTGATAGCGGTGTGGAGTAGCAGTATGGATGTGGAAAGCTGTAGTACTTCTCAAGTTATCGTGGATAATTTTGAAGACACTGAAACTGAACATTCTGAGACTCTACCTCATTCTCTGTTTCATAGGTTGAGAAAGTTGTCTGGAGCAGCCACATACAAGACCAAGTTCAATTCCATCTGGAGCACTTTTATATCCTCTACACTTTACACAAGGCTCCTTACAGGTCAGGTAAGCTAAATGAATAGCCTGATATATATTATTGCTAGCAGCAATGAGCCCTGCTAGTGATGTACAGGGAAAACTTGTGAGTCTAGGTGGGGATTAGAAGAATGACTTAGTGAATCCATGGGTACAATTTAAGCTTAAAATCCCTTTCTATATTTTATGTTTGATATAAGTGAAAAATCCCAAGGCCACTCACTCGGGGAAATTGTGTTTAAAGTGCAATAATCCCCTACTAGCCCAAGCCTTGTCTGTACATAGAGTAGTGGGGATTGACATTGATAAGTGCATAATTATTATTTTGAATATATGCGAATGTAATTATGCTAATGTAATATAGGTTTCGATGCACCATCTGTAATGTGAATGTCCGGTGGGAAGACGTGATCTACTGAAGCACTGTGCTACTCAGTCCCATCGGGATCAGGCTAATGCTGTCAAATCCCAGTCGAAGCTTGCAAGTCCAGCAGATCGTCTCAAAAAGTATAGAAGCGGAAGCAGTATATTGACCGCAAGCTTTAATGTCCCTTTAGCTTTTCATGACCAGTTATCTCCCTTGATACGATCAGTTTTTGCCGACTCCACTATAGCAACTAAGTATCATTCTGCGGCAATAAAAGCGACTTGTATACTTAATCATGTATACTTAATCATGCAGTGGCTCCCAGTCTGAAAATGAATCTTATTAATAATATGAAAGTTCATCCCTTTTCTATTGCAGTTGATGGGTCCAATGATACAGGACTATTTAAGATGAATCCTATTACCAGTTTACGTGAACCGGAATAAAATAGTGACACAATTTCTTGATATGTGTACTGCAAGAGCTGCAAATGCTGAAGCAATCTATGCTGTAGTTGATGGCAAGCTGTCAGAGTTTCTAGGCACAACCAACCCGTGGAATCTATGCACTTCTGTTAGTGTAGATAATACTTTGGTGAACATTGGAATACGTAATTCTTTGAAATCCAGAGTTTTGCAAAGAAATCCATCTGTGGTTTTTAATGGTTGCCCTTGCCACATGGTACACAATGAGGCTCAAAAAGCAGGTGAAGCATTTTCTAGACGGTGTGGAAGAATTTACTATTGATCTATATTACTGGGGTTTGATATTGTCAACGAAAAGGAAAAACTGTCTTCAATCGTATTGTGAATTTTGTGACCAAGAATATAGGTCAAGCATGTTTCCACTAGGTGGTTAAGCCTAGAACTAGCTATTGAACGAAGCTTGAAGCAATTCCCTTCACTGAGATCTTACTTTTTTATCACAAAATGAAGTGGGAGCTATATAGATTCCAAAGACTTCAGAAATTGTTTGAAGACCCCATGACTGAAATATACCTCCTTTTCCTGCAGTCAGTACTGATCCGCTAATTCACATTCTGCATTCTCATCTATTTTCTTTAGTAAAGAAAGTTTTAGCGAAGTATGGCAAGCCATCGATACTGGTTGACACTCTGAAGGAGCAGGATGCCTTGTTCTCTCTAAAGTATGATGAACTTGATAACCAAGTTTGTAATTCTGACATGGTCATAGGATTTGTAACAAAGCAAAAGCTTAGTCAACTACTTGATGATGGCTCAATATCTGAAAGATGTTATTCATCCTTCTATGGTGCAGCCAGGAATTTTCTTGAGCGTGCTACATCTTATCTCTTAAAGTGGTGTCCTCTACAGGATGACTTTCTGACAAATGCTGCTTGGATAGACTTTAAACCAGAGATTAGATAGGACATTTTCTTCAGTGGAATACTTTGTTTATAGGTACCCTCTAATGTCTAATGCTTCAAGGGTTTGACATGGATAAACTCAATGAGCAATTTTAAACCTACCAAACAATGACAGAAGAAGATCTTCCTCAAACTCTAAAATACCCAGTTGGCTATGCTGAAGAACCGTATCGTGTGGACATGTTTTGGGGGCATCTGAGAGAAATGAAGAAACTTGGTTTGAGCTGTTTTGAATAGATCTTTTGTTTAAAGTTGCAAATGTTGTATTGACCATACAGCATTCAAATGCAGGGGAAGAACAAAAAATTTCCCTTATCGACAAGAACAAGACACCAAATAGAAGTTCCCCGAGTCTGGATGGTACACTTTCATCCCTTATTACAGTGAACACGCATATCGAGAACTCACTTAGCTGGATTCCATCAGAAGAAGTTCTTAAAGAATCTAACAAGGCTACAACTTTTTATAACCAGCAGCATAAAAACCGCTAATAGACAATAAACTGTGCATCTTGCATGCAATGTTTGAATGTAACTATATTAAAAACTTCTTTCTTTACCTTACAGTATAATATAAGTAGTTCAATGACAAGTCAATGTAATATAATACCAACACTCCCAGGGGATTGATGAGTGACAAAATGAATGTATTGCATAAGAAATGTTTTATACCTCTTTCTTATATATAGCATAATTCCTTATAAATGCTAATCTAGTGTGTGCTATATGCCCAGGGGATTGATGATTGACAAAAGTGGAAATGATGGAGCAGAAAAGAACAAACATATTAGTATAGTTATGACTGAGAGAATTTTTTTTTTGATTATGGAAGGTTATTTGCAGATGCTTGCTCTTCCCTGGTCCACACAACTGCCGATGATAGACATTACACATCAATTAGAATTGGTGAATTCAGTATATAGGCCATGTAATGGTTATTGAAGCTGCAGTATCAGCTCTGAATGATCAATACAAATGTGCAACTCCCATGTCTCACTCCAACCAGAACATTTCTCACTCCACTTCAGCATGAAATCTCACACTAAGTATATAGCAATATGAAAGGTCTGGATGGGTTAATGCTAGGATTTGAGCTATAATTATAGTTGACCTGTCATGACAAATTTGGTCCCCCCATATTTGGTTCCCCCTGGAACTTTTTCTTTAAAAAATATGTTCCCCCTGGAAAAATAAAGGGCTAGGGCTAGGGTGGGAACAAAACTTTCAATAGGGTGGGAACAACTTTTGGGGGGGAACAAATTAAACATTACAGACCCTTTACTTTCAGAGAGACGATCACCACCGACTGACTCATTGCATGGGTAGAAGCTGTGTGACGTTTTGGGCAGCTGGGGGAGGGAACCTTTGTGCTTGCTGTCGAAACATCGCGAGAATTATTGTGGTAATAAGACAAGAATATTGCCAAGAACTATATAATATATAAGAATAAACTCTCTCGCCTTATCAACTTTGTCTACTCCTCTAACTAATCTATCCTCTGCTTCTCCGAAACCTGGCTCTCGATTAATCCCTACAGGGTTTTCGATTTATTGAAAGACAGATCTTCTAGAGGTGGGGGTATCCTTGTTGCTGTAATCTATTTGATTCCCTCTTCACTTGTTTCCTCCCCACCTGATCTTGAAGTTATAACAGTCAGCTTCGGTTCCCCATTAAATGTCACTCTCTGCACAGTTTACATTCCCCCAAATTCTAAAGATAATTGTCACAGGTCCATGATTAACTACTTATCCTTTACTTCCAACTCTAACCAAGTGGTATTATAGGAGACGTCATATTTCCCAGATGTGTGCTGGCTCTCATTAACTGGCTCAACTTCCTCTTCCAGTCTCTTTTGTGATTTTGTGTTCAGAAACAACCTGTCTTAACTAGTTCTATCCCCCACCCACATTAAAGGAAATAAGTGATGAACTTTTACAGGAGATTATTGTACACGATCAGCAAGCGGACTCGCCCATCAAACAGATCACTTTATGATCACTTTCAAGCTTTATGTTACCTGTCCCTGTTACCTGTCCCTGTTGTAGGAACTGTGAATCCTTGGTAGTGTTGGACTATCCAAAAGCAGACTGGGAAGGAATGAGCAACCACTTGGACTCTGACTTTAGTCTGTGTTTTGAATCTGATGACGTGGAGCTAATTTGGTCAACTTTGAAATCAATAGTGATGGATGCCATGAATTTATTCTCACCAAAAGTCAAACTAAGATCTCACCAGTATCCAAAGTGGTCCACAGCTCAACTCCGTCACCACATAAATGCCTCAAGTCTCTGAGAAGGAAATATAACAAAAATCCAAACCAAATATTAATGGAGAAACTATAACAAGCGGAGGAAAACTTTAGATGTAATACTCAGTCAGCTAAAGCCAATTCCAAAGGAATCTACCTAAGACTTTGCTGAGAGTAAGAACTCAAACATCTTCAATTAACTAAAGGAAAGTGTGTAATCCAGTTTATCATGGCTCCAAACAAGTGTCAACACACCTGGACAGAGTTTCCTTATTCAATTCTTACTTTCACTCAGTTTTTACAAATAGCTCCCTCGTACTCCCTCCACTGAATAAGCTGCCTGTTAAAGACTCCATTCACTGAATCTGACATTTTTGAAGCACCATCTTCTCTGGACATTTAAAATGGGTTTTCCTAAAGTACTGAAGTATTGTGCTCTGACCCTGTATCAACCCCTCACTTGTTCAATATCAGTTTGACCAAACATACACCAGCAGAATGGCACATACATTGTATAACACCCATCCACAAGTCAGGTGATAGAGCCTCGGTATTTAACTATCATCTAATCTCCCTCCTCTGCTCCACCTCTAAACTTCTTGAGCGCATTATCTATAACAAGATCATTGATCCTCTTGCATCCACTATCTCCCCAGCACAATTTGGTTTCCTCAAGAAGCACTCATCTCTGCAACAACTGTTATGGTTTCAAAACAACATCTTCGGATGTAAAGAAAAAATCCCCCAATCTGATGTGATATTCTTGGATTTTACAAAGGCTTTCGATAGTGTCCCTCATAATGAGTTGCTCGTCAAACTATGGTGTACTCTGTGGCTATGGTTGAAAGGGTATTTAACTGGTAGAATGCATTGCATTTGTCTGGGCGGCAGTAACTCTGAATTGCTGCCAGTTTTATCCAGTGTTCCCCAAGGAAGCATTCTGGGACCTCTGCTCTTTTTGGTATATATCTTCCAGAATACTTGAATCCTGATGTATGCAGATGATGCTAAATGTGGAAGATCAATCAAGACCTCTGATGACTGCGATCATCTCTCTCTACATGACTGGAGTCTCATCTGGAAACTGAACTTCAAGGAGTGCAAGTGTGTGCACATCAGATTCTGCCTATCTGAGCCTTGCGTGGAATACACCTACCTTATCAACAACAACAGCATTCCTACCAAAGTGAACCATAGGGATCTTGGAGTGATAGTATCTTCGGATCTATCCTGGCAGTCTCACCACAACCACATTGCTGCAAGAGCCTATAGAGTCCGGGGCCTTCTTCGTAGGACGTTCGGTGCTATTGATTCTGTCAAAGAGAAAAAGATCCTTTACACTTCGCTCATCCATTCTTACTCTACTGCTCTCCAATCTGGCACCCTCAACTCATCAAAGACATAGTGAAGCTAGAGAATATCTAACGAAGAGCAAGTAAATAATACTAAATGATTGTACATCCAGCTACAAGTCCAGGCTTATTGCTCCCCATCTCCTGCCATTAATGCACCAACTTGAACTTAACGATATCTTGTTCTGCCTTAGCAGTATCGAATCACCCTCCGACCATTTCACCATTACCAATTTTATCACCTTCAATCTCCACCAGATCTGCTTACTCACTCGAAAATGTTGCATACTCGCTCAATCACAAATCACTCAAAACACTTCTGCTTCAACAGTGGAACTCCCTTACACCATTTGAACTAGAAGCGTTCATCATCAAAAGGAAAGCTTTAAAGATCTCTTGTATAATCATTTTTCATCATCAACTTTGACTCGTTCTTAACACTTCCAATGTCCCTGCTCTAAATGTTCGTATACACCCCCATTACCAACCTTTTAATTCCACGTTAAGGCTGCTAGCTTAAAGCTATATAGGCAGTAGGCTCTCATTTTTAGTTGTGTATCTGTACTTATGTTCATATCTGGTGTTACATGTACTGTAAAGTAAAAAATATATATATATATCGGTTATCTAATTATCAACCAAGTCCAGTCCTGACCGCCCCCCCCCCCCCCGCCCTCCCCCCCCCACTGACTTCACCACAAATGCTGCATTCCCTCTGTACAGATACAGAGATGCTTAAGAAGGACCACACTCTCACCTTCACCTCTCCAGTACATTCCCTCACTCTGTGGCCCAGCTCCTTCAAAAAGGCTAGTGACCTCTTCCCCATGGTCACCAAAGCCACAGGTGTGAAGGAGTAGCCAGGCTATTATTTGTTCGTCTATTTATTTATTTACTCATTATTTATTTGTCTATTTATTTTTGTCTATTTATTATTCAGTTATTCAGTTAATGAAAACATTTTTGTTAATATATATATATATAAGCATCAACTCCAAAATGTGAATAACTTCAAAGTTTACACTCATCAACTACAGATCTTATGGGGATCCTTCTAATCCACATGGTGTTTGATGCAATAGCATAGGCAGGAGTACAGCAACTAATGCTATATAAGGTGACCAAAAACACAAAAATAAAACTGCATACGAGACAACGCACTAGTGCATAGAAGGAAGGATATGAAAACACAAGAAAAACGTTTTATAAAAGCATGAACTCCCAAAGATGTCTCCAACTACCCCTGAAGATGTCTCCAACTACCCCTGAAGATGTCTTCAACTACCTGACCCAGATTTAGCATTAACCTTTCTTGCACAATGAACTTATTGACCTATCACTATATCACTATACTAAGGGTAGAGTTTTATTTTATTTTTAGGAATGAACAACGACAAACAAACAGTCAGATAAATTTATCTACCCAAGCTGAGGTCAGATCTGAATCCAAAGGGTGGTTCTCCCTTTCTACATAGTAGTGAGCCTCTGAAATAGGTGTCTTGTGATTTCTCCTAGTGAGCCTTTGCTATCATACTCTTGACTTCCTCACTCCAACTACCCAAGGTCTCAGCCACAATTGAGATGAAAAACACACCTACCGATCTGCATTCCCAGCCATCTTTCACTCTTACCCGTGTTGGGATTGGTAAAAGGTCGGGCTACGTGAAACTCCAGTGGACCTGGTAACAACAGAAAGGGTTCTCGTAAAGCACCGACCAGACAAGCTGCTAGCATGCTAACTTGTAGTTGACCCTTGTATGACCAGCCTAGCTACGCAACAGCACGACCCCAGAAATTGGTAAAGGATCAACAAACTATGCCAACAGACATCCCCAATATTGGGCGGAGTATTGGAATCGCCAACCTCGCTACAGCTAGTTATGGAGTTGCTAGCGACCGGAATTAGAGGCCAACAAAACTCCTTGCTCTACTTCTGTCCGTCGTCTCCAATACAGAATGTTCTATTTTTCCAGGGTGACACCCAGGTGAGCCGCGTGGAACAAAAACTAAGGTAACTTTTACTGTTTGTGTCAATGGCCTGTAGGATTTGAGGCTGAGAATGGAAGCCCAATATGAGGAAATAAGCCAGTGGAAGCCGTGGTGTCTTGAGAACACTCTGTCCATCCTGCAACACAGGTTTCCAGACTCTGCTATCTGGATTGTACGACCTTCAAGGATGCTTCGCTATCTCTTCAGTTGTTTCCATAACTTTGTGCAGTCATCTATTGTGGGTATCCCCACCTACAGCTGTGGCTACGGTGCCTTGCCACATATTGAGGCCTTGCTGCTAGATCTCATAACTCAGGTCCACTCCAAAGGACAACTTTGTATTCCTTTGCGAACTGCCTTTGAGTTGCCATTGGTAATGGTTGGTTTTAGCAAAGGCTGTGTAGTGTTAAATCAGGTGCTTCACGAGCTGGTCAATTATGTGAATGTAGACCATACCCGACTCCACAGCTCCTCCATCCACCCCTCACACACTCACCCTCCACACACCTTTCAACTCGCACACCATCGCAAAACCCCAAGTGTCTCCAGTGTTTCCTCTCTCTCCAGCACAGAAGATGGCCCATCCCATGCCAAAACCAGCCACCAGTCTCCATCAATGCAGAAAAACAGAGCAGATGCATCAAATCCTAATTCACCGCCTCTACCTCGTTCTACGATCCATCGCCACCCATCCGTCTCCTCCCTCAGCAGCGAACAAGGAGAAAAGGACTACACCACTACCCAGCACAGGTCCCGATCTCGATCCCCAATGGTCTTCTCACGCAGCGGGAGCAGCTCCAGCACCTCCCAGGGGAAGAGAGTCATCTTATTAAGTGAGGAGGATATTTTAAGGCTCAGCCAGTTCTTGGGTAGACTGCGGGCCATGTATTGGCTGGATGCCGGTCATTCGGGTGGCTGTGGGGCATGGGTCACAGATGAAGACCTTCTCCGATGTCTGGCAGGTCTGGGGACGGAGGTACATGTGCACGTAACCCCTCAACAAGTGGCCGACCCCAACAGAAGTTGGATCAGAGAGGAAGAGAGATTATTCGTGGATAGGCTGAAGTGTTATGGTTTGTGTGTCACAGAAGTATTCCATTTTGAACACGAAGAGCGGTCACTAGAAGGACACTTTCGAGTACTCAACGATTTTTGAGAGGTGTTGTCATCTTCTCTGTTGTGTGTGGTACTGATGCTGTTGTGTTGTAATTCTTCCCAGTACAAGCTTTAATTTGGCCACCATTGCAATTCATTGAAGCATGGTGCATGCAGGATCTCCCAGACCAGGCAAACGAATACAGGTGGTTATATTAATATTACCTTATTGGGGAAACCAAACACCCCCCTCTCTCTCCCCCTAAAATAATAATAATAAAATCCAGTGTCCTCTATAGCCCTAGTCTTTAAGCCTAGCCTAGAATTTTTCTGTCTATATAGCATGGGAACACTACTGCTGTGCTGTTCTGCTAGTGATGACTATTTTTTTAAAGTATTAGTACGAAAGCTTGGTGTATTTAAATTATATTTACGTGGTTCTCCGTGAAGCAATCCTATGGATTTCCAAAAGTGCACAAGTTGTTGCCTGATCAAATCCTAGCCCTAGTCTTAATCCCTAGTCCTAACCCTGGTCTTAATATATAGCCCTCGTCTTAATTCCTATATAGTCCTAGTCCAAAGTCTTAATTCCTATGTATATAGTCCTATATATATAGCCCTAGCCCCAGCCAGTACATGTGAGCAAGAACTTTTTTTGAGCTTTGGGCCAACCTAGATAATCCCAGGATTATTGGACATTATGAGAAAAAAGTGATGAAAATGTTAACTTATGTATAACTTGTTATCAGATGATGTATGTCATTATCATGACACTAATAAAGAGAATGAGGAAGGAAAAGAGGGTCACTATAACAAAGTAAGGAATGATTTTGTGTCTGCATCTGTGTGAGTCCAATATAGATAATGAGGAAAGAAAGATTAGAAATTGGGTGATCACAAGAAATGATTTTGTGTCTTGTGTGTGAGTCCAATCAAGAGAATGAGGTTAGAAATCGGGTTCATCGTAAGAAATGATTTTGTGTCTGTGTTTGTGTGAGTCCAACTTCTTAGGAGAGTCTGAAAGAACAACATGCATGCAGTTGTTATATGATAACAAGAATTCACTTACTGTTTATGACTATATTTGTCACCCAACACTAATATGGCTAGTGATAACTGAGCCCCTAGGCAAATGTGGGCACTACAGGGAGGTCAGAGATGGCTCTTCCATATACATCATCAGCAGAGCAAGATAAGGCCCAAGCAGCAGGAAACCTACATTCACCTGGAGACAGTTGATAGCCCAGAGTTTCAGCAAGCTTAAGCATCTGGTAGCAACAAAGCTCTACTTTGCATTGACAGATGGCAGTAGCCTTAGAGAAGTGATTCAGGACCTAAACTCCAGCCATGATGCACCAGTAAAGCTAACTCCAGTCATGATGCACCAGTCAAGCTAACTCCAGCCATGATGCACCAGTCAAGCTAACTCCAGCCATGATGCACCAGTAAAGCTAACTCCAGTCATGATGCACCAGTCAACCAGTCATGATGCACCAGTCAAGCTAACTCCAGCCATGATGCACCAGTAAAGCTAACTCCAGCCATGATGCACCAGTCAAGCTAACTCCAGTCATGATGCACCAGTAAAGCTAACTCCAGTCATGATGCACCAGTAAAGCTAACTCCAGCCATGATGCACCAGTCAAGCTAACTCTAGCCATGATGCACCAGTCAAGCTAACTCCAGTCATGATGCACCAGTAAAGCTAACTCCAGTCATGATGCACCAGTAAAGATAACTCCAGCCATGATGCACCAGTAAAGCTAACTCCAGTCATGATGCACCAGTCAAGCTAACTCCAGCCATGATGCACCAGTCAAGCTAACTCCAGCCATGATGCACCAGTCAAGCTAACTCCAGCCATGATGCACCAGTAAAGCTAACTCCAGTCATGATGCACCAGTAAAGCTAACTCCAGCCATGATGCACCAGTCAAGCTAACTCCAGCCATGATGCACCAGTCAAGCAGTCATGATGCACCAGTCAAGCTAACTCCAGTCATGATGCAACAGTCAAGTCACCTTCTCTGCACCAACAGAGAGCCACACTCGATGCACCAGTAAAGCTAACTCTAGCCATGATGCACCAGTAAAGCTAACTCCAGTCATGATGCACCAGTCAACCAGCCATGATGCACCAGTCAAGCTAACTCCAGCCATGATGCACCAGTAAAGCTAACTCCAGCCATGATGCACCAGTCAAGCTAACTCCAGCCATGATGCACCAGTAAAGCTAACTCCAGTCATGATGCACCAGTCAACCAGTCATGATGCACCAGTCAAGCTAACTCCAGTCATGATGCACCAGTCAAGCTAACTCCAGCCACGATGCACCAGTAAAGCTAACTCCAGCCATGATGCACCAGTCAAGCTAACTCCAGCCATGATGCACCAGTCAAGCAGTCATGATGCACCAATCAAGCTAACTCCAGTCATGATGCACCAGTCAAGTCACCTTCTCTGCACCAACAGAGAGCCACACTCGATGCACCAGTAAAGCTAACTCCAGTCATGATGCACCAATCGAGCCCTAGCCCTAGCCCTAGCCCTAGCCCTGGCAGTCATGATGCACCAGTCAAGCTAACTCCAGCCATGATGCACCAGTCAAGCTAACTCCAGCCATGATGCACCAGCAGGTAGAGTAGTGTAGGACTCCAGTGATAAAGCTAACTCCAGCCATGATGCACCAGCAGGTAGAGTAGTGTAGGACTCCAGTGATAAAGCTAATTCCAGCCATAGCAGGTAGAGTAGTGTAGGACTCCAGTGATAAAGCTAACTCCAGCCATGATGCACCAGCAGGTAGAGTAGTGCAGGACTCCAGTGATAAAGCTAACCTCAACCATACAAGACTTGACACAGACATTGCCAAGTCTTTCCACTGTTGCTTCATCCTGCTCTGCAGTTTATGTCCCCTTAGCGATACCGTTAAATTTGCATTTGCACATTCAAACGGGCCATATCTGTGGTGTGTCTTGATACTAGACAAACTGGTCCTTAACCATGTTTGCTCCATAAGAGCAATTGCACAGGTGCCTGGTGTACTGCAGGAATGTTTATAATGAGATTCATAGTGATAATACAACAAAGTCTAGACCCTGTAAATAAAATTGTAGCACTGCATAAGCACAAAGTTCGTTGTTGTTTACCTGTTCCTCTTGAGACGGGCAGCCATGGAGCATGCTAGCAAGAGCAAAGCTTTCTTTTTGGTGCAGTCTTTTTGGTGCAGAGGTGGAAGCTTATGGTGACCAAAGATGAAGCTACAGCTGCAAGTCACTAATTCTGCTGCAAGTCCCAGGAATAGCATGAGATAACTCCTTTTAGGTCATGTAATTTCTATTTCAATTTCTATTTCAAAGTCTTTAAAAAAAATTTTTTTTAATCTGTAACTATAGTAACAATTACCAAAAGCATGACCATATTAGTTATAGCATATTAGCAGAATTATAAATGTCCTCTTCAATTAAAAGAATGTGACTGATCAAGTCCAACAATGGGTGTGGCCTTGACAAGCACATGGATTTGTTCACAAGGAATCATTCTGAAGCTGCACTTTCGAGTTTGCAGCTACAACCAGCAAGAAGCACATGAGCTACACCACTAGCTTCAAGCCACTGGATTTCCTTTGCAGGTAAAAAGAAATCGAAGTGCAGAGAAGTCTTCTGCTACTCGGTACTGTAGCTTCTTCGAGTCATGTGACCCACACCTCAGCCTGGGCCCGTGTGATGTAACAAAATTTTCTTTTCAATATATTAATAGGCAGGAAAACCAAAAGAATGTACTATTGTATAAGCAGATTTGGAGCTAGGGCTTAGAACCCACGTACCGACTTATCTTCAGACTAATATTGAACCCATGTACTGACTTATCTTCAGGCTAACATGGTGAACCCACGTACTGACTTATCTTCAGGCTAATATGGTAGACGATATATACCAAGCATTACAAGAGGAATACACTCCGACATAATGGTGAAGACTTTATTGGGGACCACCCACTACAGCAAAGCTGAAGCGGCATATTATCTGGAGAGCCGATGAAACAAAGTGAGATGCCAGGAGAGAGTAATAGTACACACATTGAGTCAGAGTGGAATATTGCCATGAGCAGGTGCCTGTAAAGGCAACTGAAAATATAGCTTGCGAGTGAAATGACTCGCCATATTCCACGACGAGCGTGATGAGTTGTTTATTCTATACTTGATATACTCACAAGAATTACTATGCTTAATGGTCAGTCAGTCCATTAGTCGGTTCGTCAGTCGGCCCAGATTGATGCCATCTATACCACACATTTAAGTCACTTCTATATAGTTGTCCTGACAGCTGTCGATAAATAGCTTGACTGTTTCATATCTTCCCAAAGAACTGCTTCTACTGCCATAGAAAATGTTGTCATAATTCCTGGAAAAGGGTAGTTAATGGCTGCGTGTGCACTAGCGATGGGAGATCTAATGCTATGCCTATAGGAAAACACTATAGTGAGTATAATAAGTATAGTATATATACATAGCAAGTATAGTATAGTATATATACATATCCAGTATACGCTAGTATATATATATACATAGCAAGTATAGTAAGTATATATACATAGCAAGTATAGTATAGTATCATAGCAAGTATAGTATAGTATATATATATATATATATACATAGCAAGTATAGTATAGTATATATATATACATAGCAAGTATAGTATAGTATATATACATACCCAGTATAGGCTGGTATATATACATAGCAAGTATAGTATAGTATACATAGCAAGTATAGTATAGTATATATACATAGCAAGTATAGTATAGTATATATATATACATAGCAAGTATAGTATACATAGCAAGTATAGTATAGTATATGTATAGGATAGCCTATACAAAAGAGTCGGTTATGTGCCTATGTAACCTCCGAGTTTGCGGTTACCCCGAGGCGAAGCCGAGGAATGTAACAGCAAACGAGTAGGTTACACTGGCGCATAACCGACTCTTTTGTATAGGCTATCTTACTTATACTACATTGCGCACGCGCTAAACTACATGTGGTTAAAAGTATAGGTTACGCGCCTATGTAACCTATAGTTATTACACAATCAGATTAGCCACAGGTCATGTGATGTAGTATAAATATACATAGCAAGTATAGTAAGTATATATACATAGCAAGTATAGTATATATACATAGCAAGCCAAGTATAGTATATATATATATACATAGCAAGTATAGTATATATGCATAGCAAGTATAATATAGTATATATGCATAGCAAGTATAGTATATATGCATAGCAAGTATAATATAGTATATATGCATAGCAAGTATAGTATAGTATATATATATACATAGCAAGTATAGTATTGTATATATACACAGCAAGTATAGTATACTTTGCAGAGATTGCAGTGTTTTGTTATGGCCAGATGCATGGCACTGCAGGTAATCTCTGTAATACTGAAATGTGGATTCAAATTTGTCAAGGCATGGTTTCTGTCTCTTACCCTTGAGTTCTCTCCCTGCTGCTATCTGTGACCAAGGGTTGCTAGCAGCCTCGGGGGGCAACTCCACGTAGCCGTTCTCAGTGCTGGCGGGCTCCACACTCACGTCAGTTCCGTGGATCATGCCCTTATCCATCTGCAGCAGCGAAATATTACACACAATCTCGAGCAGCATTTGAATGGAATGATTACACAGGAAGCCAGCATGACTTCCCCATTCATTATTATTATATTACTACTACTATTACTACATTACTATATACAGTACTTATTATTATCATTATTATTAATTGTTATTATCATGTAGCTATCTACTCCACTCATAGAGAATAGTACAAATAGAACTACTGTGATATTTTACCATATCGCGTACTTGTTATTACCTACTTGTTATTACCTACTTGTTATTACCTACCCGATATGCGCATGCTCAGTAAAGGTTTGCGCATCCTCAGTCCCATGATAAATACATTATTAAATTGATACGGTGAAATATCACTCGTCTGATTGGCCGGTATTTTCACTCGTGCCTGCGGCACTCGTGGAAATACTAGCCACAGACTCGTGATATTTCCCCGTATCAATGTAATAACGTATATTTATTATTATTATTATTACTACTACTACTACTACTATATTATTATTATTACTACTACTGCTACATTACTACTACTGCTACTACTACTATATTATTATTACTACTACTGCTACATTACTACTACTGCTACTACTACTATATTATTATTATTACTACTACTGCATCATTATTATTATTATATTATCATCATTACTACTACTACTACTACTATATACTACTACTACTATCATTATTTACTTCTGGATTTATATGAAACAACAACATATCATAAAGATGAAAAACAAGTGGATTGACGTAAACAACAACAACAACAGAAACATGACTGTACATACCACAATGGTTAGATGACCCTTTACCATAACTAAATGGTAAAGGTCATCACACATTTAAGTTGATTCTTGATATGGCGACCAATATGTTGTTTTGTTGTTGTTTTGAGTTATTGTTTGTTTATTTTCTTGTTTGTATAATATTACAAGCTGTTAAAGAATGACACAAAGTCAATTTACCAGTTAGATGACCCTTTACCATTTAAAATCACCTACACCTGGTGTCCATTGTGTACCAGCCTCTCCTAATGTACTGTTCTGTACATTCATCGCCATATGATGGAGCAATTGTCAGAAATATGTTAAAAATCGCACGATTGGTCGATCGCTATAATTTTTTAAATATCCTAAGCATCGTTGTTATTCCTCTACCCCTGGACCGAATATTGAGTCCGGGAGACGTCGGCAACTATGTAAAAAAACTTGTTTTTCTAACTGACAATCCAATCCAACTGACAATCCAATCCACAATCTTGATGACCATCGCAATGGACGAGAAACCAAACCATGGCTGACCTCATTGCTGGGGCGACATGGCCCTTCCTGAGGAAGACTTGGATGGGAAGAATAGTCGACTAGGAATGCTGACTGCAGCTCATGGGGTCACCGAATCAATGGCCACTTCACTTGGTTCTTGCACAGACAGAGAGTGCGAAGAGCAGTGGTCCTTTGATCAACTGGATGGACAAGAAAGGCTTCTCAGGTTTGTGGAAATATCTAGTTGTAGTATTAGTCTATTGTTCCCTGAATAGCTGAGGATGGGATCAGTATTTCTATTTGATTCACTTGAATTGAAGTTCAAATTTTGTGTAAACTTGTGTTATATAGCCCAGGCATATTTTTATGAGTTTTTAAATGAAATTTATTTTGTTTAATTTGTGTTGAAATTAAACTGTTTGACAGATTTGACAATGAGGTTCCAGCTCCACCCACTTTGCTATGCGAGCACCTGACACTCCCTCTTCCAGTACTGGTCACACCCGCAATGATTTCCCTCGCTATTTCCCCCATTTCCCTGGTATCTAGTAGTAGCATGTGTGTGGGTACAATATCGTGAGGTGTAGCGATGGAGACATCATTCCTTCCCCAGCCACCACACCCGCCACAACCTTCTTCACTTCTTCTCTTCCTCCTGTGACTTTCCCACTTATTACCCGTAATAAACAAGTGGTTGTTTCCAATAATCATATTCACAATGTGCTGTCGATTTGTGGTCATATTATCCCACCTCAAAATATTTGTCAACAACCGTTTTGTTATGATTATTTTTTTATTACTTATAACTGATGATTATTTTTATAACTGCAGCTGGTTTGCTATTTTTAATAATTGCTCTGGGAACTAGGTGGTGAGAGGTTACAGAGGTCTGGGCCATTGGGATGGGCCAGCTGCTCCTGTGCAGTGTTGAGGGGTGCATGTTCTTTGCTAGCTGCTCTGTTGAGGGGTGCATGTTCTTGGTGCAGTGTTGAGGGGTGCATGTTCTTGGCTAGGGGCTCCTGTGCAGTGTTGAGGGGTGCATGTTCTTGGCTAGGGGCTCCTGTGTAGTGGTGTTGAGGGGTGCATGTTCTTGGCTAGCTGCAGTGTTGAGGGGTGCATGTTCTTGGCTAGCTGCAGTGTTGAGGGGTGCATGTTCTTGGTGCAGTGTCGAGGGGTGCATGTTCTTGGCTAGCTGCTCCTGGGCAGTGTTGAGGGGTGCATGTTCTTGGAAATTGTTGGCTAGCTATTCCAACAAGACCCTGACATATGGGGGGGGGGGGGAGTTAAGGACGCCCGTGTAACTCCCACACTTGGTTCCTCAGCAGCTTTGGTCTGCGACATCTTGAAAGTCTGGCCTGCAGAGCTCTCTTGACATGTCCCCCCCCCCTCCCCCACGTGGCTTTGATCGTTCCTCTGCAATTGTCATGAGCCCTAGTATAAAAGTATGCAAACCACTTAAGGGGGGACTATACCTGAAACTGGGGGGAAAACGGCTGTTGATTTAGACTGCCCATAACTTTTTTTAATAATTACTCTGTCCAAATAATATTATGCCCATATTGTTCCTTGATCTATGTGCTTTCCAATGATATAAAAGATTAGTCTATAGGCATATTTTCTCAGAAGATACATGCAGAAATATCAAGGCATTCCAAAAAACTAAACACTTCTGTCCCCTCACCCATACTTACAAACCAAAAGCTGTAAATTGGTCTGTGGTTTTCCTAATATTATATGGGGAGACAAAAATGCAATAACTAAACTGGGGGGGAGTGGCGCATCCTGCCGTATTAGCGATCTTAACGATAAATCTGCAAAGGTCACCTTCTAATCACCATAATTGACAACCATCAAGTTAAAAAAAAATTGTCTTGCCCATATAATAGCTATTAGCTTAGGCAAACCACAGACCAATTTACAGCTTTTGGTTTGTAAGTATGGGTGAGGGGGAAGAAGTGTTTAGTTTTTTGGAATGCCTTGATATTTCTGCATGTATCTTCTGAGAAAATATGCCTATAGACTAATCTTTTATATCATTGGAAAGCACATAGATCAAGGAACAATATGGGCATAATATTATTTGGACAGAGTAATTATTAAAAAAAGTTATGGGCAGTCTAAATCAAAGACGTTTCCCCTCCCAGTTTCAGGTATAGTCCCCCCTAAGTGCTAGGTGGTGGTTGGACTGGAGATCCAGATGTTGGCCAGCGTGCATCGGCTTGTGGTGGAAATGATCGCGGGTGGTCCTACCTTATAGCACGGGCAATGCACACTCGTGCGATAGTTTGCCGAGAGAGATCAATAGTGAAATTGACATTTGGGTCTTGGCTATTGAGACGTTTGGTCAAGTCCCGGGCCTGGTACTCCGTGAATGTGTGCCATCCACGTATAGGAACCTTGGTACTCCGTGAATGTGCACCATCCACGTATGGGAACCTTGGTACTCTGTGAATGTGTGCCATCCACGTATGGGAACCTTGGTACTCCGTGAATGTGCGCCACCCACGTATGGGAACCTGAATAAGGGAGGGAAGTTGGGGAAAGATTTGGTCTGGAATGCTTCATGTGCAGGTCAGGTGACCTGATGGCTGTTCCTGTCTGCACTAGTTGTTTCTGAAAGTTGCTCAAGCAGAAGGCGAGCAGTTCTTGGATTTGGGCTATGGCTATTGAGGTCCAGGCAGGCAGATTAGGGTCGTCTTCTCTGGTCTTTGCTGCATTGGTTGTGTCTGATGTAAGATACAGGTCAACAGTGCGGACACATCACATGGCCTCCCTAGGCAGTCACATGACCAACGAGGGCTACATCACAAGACCTGAGTAAGGGAACGAGATTGTCCTGAAAGCTCGCCCCAAGAGAGCGAAACCTGACAATCAAGAAACAGATCAGTCCTGGATAGGCACTGGAGCATTTGGAATCTTTTGGTACTAAAACTGTCCTGAAGATATACATGCAAGAGCAAGAACAGAGATAGATAGATAGATAGATACATATAAGGTAATCTTTGAGGATGAATTTCACGTCTTTCAGTGGCCAATCCGCCATTTTAGCAACTGCTAACATTAGTGAGCAAAGATGTCGGCTCTTTTTTCAAAATTTTATTATATATTATTTTTTACCAACCACTATTCAGTGGTCTTCTCTTTTGAGAGACCACATCCAAATCAACGCTAAAAAGACCTCTCTAAGGAGGTGGTCTGTCACCAGAGATGGGTGTGGCAATCGGATGGGCTAACTTTATATTATTTCTGTACAGTGACATGAATAATGCATGAGCATGACTTGGGTGCATAAAGGTCCTGACTTGTCACTTTCTATCTTTACCCAAACACCAACTCTCACTTGCAAAATGAGTAGCATCTTCCCTAGTGGCCATATTGCAAGCATCAACAAATGCCTAACTGCCACAACTGCTGCACACAACTATTCTATGCTGTGGTGGAGGACACTGCCTAGACTAGGAGGTTATCAAGTGGGCTTGCAAGCAGTGCTTCTCTACACTATGCTGTGGTGGAGGACACTGCCTAGGCTAGGAGGTTATCAAGTGGTGCTTGCAAGCAGTGCTTCTCTACACTATGCTGTGGTGGAGGACACTGCCTAGGCTAGGAGGTTATCAAGTGGTGCTTGCAAGCAGTGCTTCCCTACACTATGCTGTGGTGGAGGATATTGCCTAGGCTAGGAGGTTATCAAGTGGTGCTTGCAAGCAGTGCTTCTCTACACTATGCTGTGGTGGAGGACACTGCCTAGGCTAGGAGGTTATCAAGTGGTGCTTGCAAGCAGTGCTTCTCTACACTATGCTGTGGTGGAGGACACTGCCTAGGCTAGGAGGTTATCAAGTGGTGCTTGCAAGCAGTGCTTCCCTACACTATGCTGTGGTGGAGGATACTGCCTAGGCTAGGAGGTTATCAAGTGGTGCTTGCAAGCAGTGCTTCTCTACACTATGCTGTGGTGGGGAGGACACTGCCTAGGCTAGGAGGTTATCAAGTGGTGCTTGCAAGCAGTGCTTCCCTACACTATGCTGTGGTGGAGGATACTGCCTAGGCTAGGAGGTTATCAAGTGGTGCTTGCAAGCAGTGCTTCTCTACACTATGCTGTGGTGAGGAGGACACTGCCTAGACTAGGAGGTTATCAAGTGGTGCTTGCAAGCAGTGCTTCCCTACACTATGCTGTGGTGGAGGACACTGCCTAGGCTAGGAGGTTATCAAGTGGTGCTTGCAAGCAGTGCTTCTCTACACTATGCTGTGGACATCGCCTAGGCTAGGAGGTTATCAAGTGGTGCTTGCAAGCAGTGCTTCTCTACACTATGCTGTGGTGGAGGATACTGCCTAGGCTAGGAGGTTATCAAGTGGTGCTTGCAAGCAGTGCTTCTCTACACTATGCTGTGGTGGGGAGGACACTGCCTAGGCTAGGAGGTTATCAAGTGGTGCTTGCAAGCAGTGCTTCTCTGTGGTGGAGGACATCGCCTAGGCTAGGAGGTTATCAAGTGGTGCTTGCAAGCAGTGCCTCTCTACACTATGCTGTGGTGGAGGATATTGCCTAGGCTAGGAGGTTATCAAGTGGTGCTTGCAAGCAGTGCTTCCCTACACTATGCTGTGGTGGAGGATATTGCCTAGGCTAGGAGGTTATCAAGTGGTGCTTGCAAGCAGTGCTTCTCTACACTATGCTGTGGTGGAGGACACTGCCTAGGCTAGGAGGTTATCAAGTGGTGCTTGCAAGCAGTGCTTCTCTACACTCTGCTGTGGTGGGGAGGACACTGCCTAGGCTAGGAGGTTACAGAGCTGCAGACTATAATTGTACGTATGTCTAGAAAGAGAACCATCACAAGGAGTGTTCCAGCACTCACTGCACTGGTTCGACCTGACTTCAAAATGCTGCACACCAAAAACAACAACAACAACAATAGCAACAACAACAAACACTAAAACTCATTTTGGCAGCTTCTTGGTATCCTTAACAATGACTTTGCTGATTTAAGCTAAAAAAAATCCTTCACTTGCCTCAAGTCATTTCCGAAGTAAACGAGCAGCCCCCCCAAACGGTACAAACTGTGAAATTCATCTTCAAAGGTCTTGTATCTTTTGTTTCTTCCCCCACACACCTTGCATACAATGGGCGCTGTTCTTCATGATTTTACTAGAAGATGACTCCAAATTGTCCAGTGCAATGCAGCAATTAATTTGCCTCTTGATTCAGTAAAACACACAAAATGGGTAAAGGTCATCTTCAGCCTAGCAGTTGAGCAATTTGAGCACGTCTTCACTGCTTTGGAAAGATCGTCAAGCGTAAAATGATCACGATAATTTAGTAGCTCACGTGGTAGGGTCAGCTACTGCCTCCTTCGTGGGCTTGGTAATAGATTAATTGAGAGTGGATATGGTAGAGGATCATCTACAAGCACCTTAGGACTTAGTAACCGTTGCCCTGTAGCGAGAACCTCACAATCGAACAGCAGAACTTAGCACGGGTCATTAGCTCGTATCTTGTGGAGGACAATCTTTACCCAATGCTGATTATAAAACGGCACACAAGCTAGCTTCATTACATCATCACCAACCACCTCTACCCACCCCTTTTTACACAATCGAGAAACAGAGTGGTCGAGGACGTGCATTGGAACATTTGGGGTCTTCAGGTACTGAAGTTCTTACGAATGGACCTGTTATATCAAGTTATGCGAGTGGATAAACAGAGAAGGAAGCACAGAATCCATGAGGGTTTCCTCACACTTTCTACATCTCTTTGAGCTGTGGGCTCACTACCTCAGTGAAGGATTCGAGACACGCTTGGCGTCCTAATATCAGCCGAAAACACATCTAGGCAGCTGGCAATGTGAGTTTTAGCCTATACACTGTATATATACACTGTATATATATACAGTGATTAATATATATACATATAATATATATCAGTGTATATATAATATATACAGTGTATATATATATATATGAGTGTATATATAATATATACAGTGTATATATATATATATGAGTGTATATATATGTAGAGTTTTGGTTTAGGGAGAGGGGCAGCTCAGCTCTCCAGCTCTCTCCTGAAATGTCCACTTTGTCTCAGCCTATCTAGATACTGCTGCTCAGCTTTCCTGCTTTATCCTGACATTCCACTTTGTCTCAGCCTATCTAGATACTGCTGCTCAGCTATCCTGCTCTCTCCTGACATATCCACTTTGTCTCAGCCTGTGTTGATGATGAGGCACTGCTCAAGGATTTCATTCTCTCTCCTTGCATGTTCACATCTGTTGTTCGCCTCAGAGGGCTCATCTTCTTGTCCACATCTTTACATACTACCTAGCAAGGTAAAGTAAGTGAGCTACCCATACTCCTCCTGCTAGGGCCTCTATCTCACCACAAAAGACCTCTGGAAGGTCTTGGGATTTAGCAGCCATCACAACACTTGAGAAGTCATCTTTACAGGATTTATCAGCCATCACAATGCTTGAGAAGTCATCTTTACGGGATTTATCAGCCATCACAATGCTTGAGAAGTCATCTATGGGATTTAGCAGCCATCACAATGCTTGAGAAGTCATCTTTACGGGATTTATCAGCCATCACAATGCTTGAGAAGTCATCTTTACGGGATTTAGCAGCAATCACAATGCTTGAGAAGTCATCTTTACGGGATTTATCAGCCATCACAATGCTTGAGAAGTCATCTTTACGGGATTTATCAGCCATCTCAATGCTTGAGAAGTCATCTTTACGGGATTTAGCAGCCACCACAATGCTTGAGAAGTCATCTTTATGGGATTTAGCAGCTGCTTGAGAAGTCATCTTTACAGGATTTATCAGCCATCACAATGCTTGAGAAGTCATCTTTATGGGATTTAGCAGCCATCGCAATGCTTGAGAAGTCATTTTTACGGGATTTATCAGCCATCACAATGCTTGAGAAGTCATCTTTACGGGATTTATCAGCATCACAATGCTTGAGAAGTCATCTTTACGGGATTTATCAGCATTACAATGCTTGAGAAGTCATCTTTATGGGATTTAGCAGCCATCACAATGCTTGAGAAGTCATATTTACAGGATTTATCAGCCATCACAATGCTTGAGAAGTCATCTTTATGGGATTTAGCAGCCATCACAATGCTTGAGAAGTCATCTTTACGGGATTTAGCAGCCATCACAATGCTTGAGAAGTCATCTTTACAGGATTTAGCAGCCATCACAATGCTTGAGAAGTCATCTTTACGGGATTTATCAGCCATCACAATGCTTGAGAAGTCATCTTTACGGGATTTATCAGCCATCACAATGCTTGAGAAGTCATCTTTACGGGATTTAGCAGCCATCACAATGCTTGAGAAGTCATCTTTATGGGATTTAGCAGCCATCACAATGCTTGAGAAGTCATCTTTACAGGATTTATCAGCCATCACAATGCTTGAGAAGTCATCTTTATGGGATTTAGCAGCCATCGCAATGCTTGAGAAGTCATTTTTACGGGATTTATCAGCCATCACAATGCTTGAGAAGTCATCTTTACGGGATTTATCAGCCATCACAATGCTTGAGAAGTCATCTTTACGGGACTTAGCAGCCATCATAATGCTTGAGAAGTCATCTTTACGGGATTTAGCAGCCATCACAATGCTTGAGAAGTCATCTTTACGGGATTTATCAGCCATCACAATGTTTGAGAAGTCATCTTTATGGGATTTATCAGCCATCACAATGCTTGAGAAGTCATCTTTACGGGATTTATCAGCCATCACAATGCTTGAGAAGTCATCTTTACGGGATTTAGCAGCCATCACAATGCTTGAAAAGTCATCTTTATGGGATTTAGCAGCCATCACAATGCTTGAGAAGTCATCTTTATGGGATTTATCAGCCATCACAATGCTTGAGAAGTCATCTTTATGGGATTTATCAGCCATCACAATGCTTGAGAAGTCATCTTTATGGGATTTATCAGCATCACAATGCCATCTTTATGGGATTTATCAGCTCACAATGCTTGAGAAGTCATCTTTATGGGATTTATCAGCCATCACAATGCTTGAGAAGTCATCTTTATGGGATTTATCAGCCATCACAATGCTTGAGAAGTCATCTTTATGGGATTTATCAGCCATCACAATGCTTGAGAAGTCATCTTTATGGGATTTATCAGCCATCACAATGCTTGAGAAGTCATCTTTATGGGATTTATCAGCATCACAATGCCATCTTTATGGGATTTATCAGCCATCACAATGCTTGAGAAGTCATCTTTATGGGATTTATCAGCCATCACAATGCTTGAGAAGTCATCTTTATGGGATTTATCAGCCATCAATTCACAATGCTTGAGAAGTCATCTTTACAGGATTTAGCAGCCATCACAATACTTGAGAAGTCAACTAGCCATCTCTATCCAGCAGAAGATCTCTATCCAGCAGAAGAACTACTTCACTCCAACTATAGGCAGTTATGCCACACCCACTTAAACAGTTTGTGCCCATGCTGACTCGGCAACTACCTGTCCACTGACCGCATTTCGGAATTGGAACAGTAACCACGATAAGTGAGGTCACGAAGCAGGGGGCATGTCCTACAAACACGTGTTTGTATTTCTGTTATTATGTAGCAATCAAGTATGCTGAGATTACAAGACGATGAACAGAGAATATCCAATATTTTCCTCGACCACTTGCACAGCAAAACAAGGCCACCACATGCGAAGGTTCCTGCCCTGACTATGAGCACAGCACGAACCTCAACCACCACCCAGGCGAAGGTTCCTGCCCTGACTATGAGCACAGCACAAACCTCAACCACCACCCAGGCGATGGTTCCTGCCCTGACTATGAGCACAGCACAAACCTCAACCACCACCCAGGCGAAGGTTCCTGCCCTGACTATGAGCACAGCATGAACCTCAACCACCACCCAGGCGAAGGTTCCTGCCCTGACTATGAGCACAGCATGAACCTCAACCACCACCCAGGCGAAGGTTCCTGCCCTGACTATGAGCACAGCACGAACCTCAACCACCACCCAGGCGAAGGTTCCTGCCCTGACTATATGAGCACAGCACGAACCTCAACCACCACCCAGGCGAAGGTTCCTGCCCTGACTATGAGCACAGCACAAACCTCAACCACCACCCAGGCGAAGGTTCCTGCCCTGACTATGAGCACAGCATGAACCTCAACCACCAGCCAGGCAAAGGTTCCTGCCCTGACTATGAGCACAGCATGAACCTCAACCACCACCCAGGCGAAGGTTCCTGCCCTGACTATGAGCACAGCACGAACCTCAACCACCACCCAGGCGAAGGTTCCTGCCCTGACTATGAGCACAGCATGAACCTCAACCACCACCCAGGCGAAGGTTCCTGCCCTGACTATGAGCACAGCATGAACCTCAACCACCACCCAGGTGCCCTGACTATGAGCACAGCACAAACCTCAACCACCACCCAGGCGAAGGTTCCTGCCCTGACTATGAGCACAGGCAAAGGTCCCTGCCATGAATAGCCATGAAAGCTGAGAGCACAGCACGAACCTCGCAATCATTACCTCCTTCTTTGCCGTGGCCGCAATGCTTGGGCTGGAGTAGGTGATGAAGGCTGAACTGTATGTCATGAACAAATGCAGAAGAAGGAAGAACAAATCATAGACACCCCCCACATGTTTTCAAAAACCAAGGGGGAAGGAGATAAGCATTGAGTAGTCAGGGGGTGGGGAAGGGGGGGGCTCAGGTAAAAATTCTAAATATTGAAAAAAGTGTGTTTCTAGTACTCAAGTCCACATGATTCATATAGTACAGTGCAACTGCCAAGGTTTATAATGTACGTATGTACAATACCAACCCAAGCAGCTGTTTGTGGTGTGTATACAAGTTTTGTGGTGTATACAAGTTTTGTGGTGTGTATACAAGTTTTGTGGTGTATACAAGTTTTGTGGTGTGTATACAAGTTTTGTGGTGTGTATACAAGTTTTGTGGTGTGTATACAAGTTTTGTGGTGTGTATACAAGTTTTGTGGTGTGTATACAAGTTTTGTGGTGTGTATACAAGTTTTGTGGTGTGTATACAAGTTTTGTGGTGTGTATACAAGTTTTGTGGTGTGTATACCAGTTTTGTGGTGTGTACTAGTAAATTATATATGCACTACAGTGTACCTAAGCCAGCCTACAGGATACTGTACTGGGAGCAAAGAACCAGCTCAGCACCATCAGTTTATTGTAATACACTGAAGTTGGTGTGCACATGTAGTGCTGTAAGTCACTACAACTACACTACAAATTATACAGGTTGAGCAATCCAAACAAGTTCACAGATCACCCCTAGGCACAGGCCCATTGGATTACTGAATATTTCCTTATTGTAATACACTGAAGTTATATGTGCATGTGTAGTGCTGTATATAACTACACTACAAATCTAACAAATTCACCAATGACCCCTAGGTACAGGCCCATTCAGATTAGCTAAAAACTCTGTCAGTGTGCTCTATTTTGGCACTAAAATTGTGGGTCCATGCACACTATACACAGCCATATCAAAGTTACATGCACCCAAAAGTATGGACCTCAACCTCAGGAAATATCAAGAGCACCAGGTTCCAAACAGTTTTACTTCTCATGTGTTGGTCATGAATTTTTTAACCTTCTCGAGTGACTTTGTTGCTATAAGCTCCATTTCAAATACCAAAATCTTATTTTGTGGAAAGAGAAAAAACGATCGAAGAGCGAGTGCTTTATGTAATTTCTGATTTTGACCCAGAGACCCCTCCCCCCCTTAAGTAGGTGTACCTTGCCTCTGGTGGTAATATTATCTAACTAGAAACCTGCTTACTTGCACGAGTGGTCCAGAGTTAGTGTCTCAATGTTTCCGAACCTCTTGAAAGCAAGTTTGAGCGCCAATTCGCCTACCCCCGCTGGGTGGCAATGGACGTGCACTGTGCACTCCTGCAGGAACAAATACAAAGAGGACATGCATGCATGATGTCATCATGGTGTCATATTTGTCCAGTGATGTCGAGGATAATCCAGGCATCAACTATGGATATGCGGAGGTGGGGATTCAGGGCTAAGAGGACAGGCAATGATGAACTTTGGATATTCATATATATCTCAGGATTTCCCACAGCAGCACTGAACCTGCTGGGAATGCTGATGTTGATGGACGTCCATAGATACCCCTCAGGATTGCCCACAGCAAGTACTGCACCCACTTGGAATCCTGATTTGATGGACATCCATAAATACCGCCCAGGATTTCCCACAGCGAGCACTGCACCGACCGACCCTTTACCAATAACTAATCTCAAAATAGGGTGTGGTCAGACATGCCAGTTTTTTCCGTTCCATCTTCCTGGGACACTGAAGGAGCTAATTATATTTCAGCAGTCACATGATGCAGGTATGTTGCTCAAATCAACAGTTACCCTGCCTCCAGTTGGGAATATAAATAATGCAAGTGCAGCCAGTAACCATGTTTCACCTCGTGTGAGCGCGTGCTAATTTGGCTACAACAAATAGCCAAGCACATGCACAACATGTGACCAGCTAATCATGTGACTAAACCCACCCAAAATACATCACTGCATGCATTTTCCTTCAAAACGAACGAAAACCTGGCACATTATTACAAAGGGTAATGATTTGGTAAAGGGTCAAGAGGGGGAGTGGTCACACAACTTAATGGTCACACCCCATAATTATGACAAAGATGTGTGAAGTAGTGAATTACATACCTTGGATCCAAAATTTTTCTCTTCCTGATCTGCAGACGCTGAATCAGAGTTGGGTTGCTTCCTTGGTATTCTTTCTACACGAGTCATGGACATGGTCGTGCACACGCACACACATACACGTTAATTACGACGTAATTAAAGGGGTTCTTTACAGCCACACCCAAAACCACGAAGAAACTTGTCGTGTCAGTCGACAACGGTAGCAAGTCATTTTTAAAGATTACTTTTTTTAAAGGGGAAGTCTGCCTTTCTATCAACCCGTCTACCACTCTCGCAATTTATTAAGATAGGGTGGCTGATGCCATGTTTTACATGTTAAACCCCCCGTCATTACGACTTTGGAGGTCCATAGATTCTGACTATATGAACAGATATTTCGTTTAAAACATAGCTTTCTCTGTGTGCTCTCTTTTGATATTAATTTTTTGGGGTAAACACTGAACTCCAAAATAGTGCCCACTGCAAAGCTGTGGAACTCTTAGTAATTGGAAAAGTTTAATTAAAGTGTGGGAGTTAAAAATACCATAAGCACAATTGAAACAAGGACAATAATAAAGATAAAGTAATAATAATATTAATAGTAGTAGTAGTAGTAGTAATAGTAATATTAATAATAATAGTAGTAGTAGTAGTAGTAGTAGCAATAATAATAATAATAATAGTAGTAGTAGTAGTAGTAGTAGTAGTAGTAGTAGTAATAATAATAATAATAATAATAATAATAATAATAATAATAATAATAATAATAATAATAATAATAATAATAATAATAATAATAATAATAATAATAATAATAATAATAATAATAATAATAATAAAGCAAAGTTGTTTATGTCTTTGTCACTTAGCCAAATGAAAGGTTTAGATCCGGACAAATCTTCACCTACCTGACTGAAGGGGGGTCCCTGGAAGACACCATCACCAAAAATAGCACGGCACTTGGCATTGTCGGCCATTTTGTTTAGGTATATACCTGTGCATGTGTTTTTCACAGTCTCAACGATAGCTCATGAATTATGCAACATGGCAACATTTACCAGCAAACTCCACTAGCTGCATTAGGCAAGCAGCTTGCTAGTGAGGCTGCCTCTAGCCCTATTGTATCTGGGCAGTGAGTTCAGCTTGCCAGGCTAGTGAGGCTGCCTCTAGCCCTATTGTATCTGGGCAGTGAGTTCAGCTTGCCAGGCTAGTGAGGCTGCCTCTAGCCCTATTGTATCTGGGCAGTGAGTTCAGCTTGCCAGGCTTAGTAAGGCTGCCTCTAGCCCTATTGTATCTGGGCAGTGAGTCCAGATTGCCAGGCTAGTGAGGCTGCCTCTAGCCTTATTGTATCTGGGCAGTGAGTTCAGCTTGCCAGGCTAGTGAGGCTGCCTCTAGCCCTATTGTATCTGGGCAGTGAGTCCAGCTTGCCAGGCTAGTGAGGCTGCCTCTAGCCTTATTGTATCTGGACAGTGAGTTCAGCTTGCCAGGCTAGTGAGGCTGCCTCTAGCCCTATTGTATCTGGGCAGTGAGTTCAGCTTGCCAGGCTAGTGAGGCTGCCTCTAGCCCTATTGTATCTGGGCAGTGAGTTCAGCTTGCCAGGCTGGTGAGGCTGCCTCTAGCCCTATTGTATCTGGGCAGTGAGTTCAGTTTACACATTATTTGTGTGGAAAAAAAATCGCCAAGAAACTGCTGGATTATTTGGGCGCCCCAACTACGCTGCCAGCCGACCCATTTTTGCTGGAAATCCCCAGCACTTCAAAATTTGGGACATGGTAGTTTTTGGGAGAGTAACGTTGAGGTTCAACACCTGCATGGTGGGGGGAGGGGACCCACACTTTGCCAGGCTCCTAGCTAGTAATATTTTTTGAGCTTAATAATTTTTTACATGCCCTATCAATCTCGTATCACTCTCGTTATAGTACGTATAACCGCCATTTTTTTGGGCCAAAGTTAGAATCTGCAGTAAAAAAGGCCCAAACAAATTAATTATTCTTTTAACAACAACTTTGAGCTATCCTAATTCTACAAGCCTTGCCACTCGGCTCCTACACGAGTGCCATGCTTTACGGTAGTCAAGAGACAGCACGCTGACACATACAATTGCCCATAACCCACCACCTCAGACTTACCCAACTCTTCCGAAAGGTTCGTCCCTCGCACAAATTTGCTGTAGAGAGCCTTCTGGTCCGAGGCCTTTACTTTGGGCTTAGGAGGAGCTATTGGCTGCATTTAGAGTTATGAGGTGATTGCGTTAGAAATCGCCCTGCTGTGAGACATTAGAGTGAGCCGTTGAATGGCTAAACAATCACTAAGTAATGGCATTGAAATGTGAAGTTTTAAAAGCCATAAAGATCACTTACATCAGGTGCAGCATTCGGCATCCTGTTAGCAGCCTACAAAAAAGGGAACTATTCAAGTTGTGGTTGTTGTTGTTGTTGTTTTTGTTGTTTACCTGACCTGGGAGCTGGCCTACTTTCTTGAACCCACTTCGTTTCCCTGTTGATTTCTTGCCCAGTGACACCTTCTACACAGTTATTGCATTGGAGCTGAATGGACACAATGCTGGCAAACTTACCCCTGCTGAAATGAGTTTCTTGACCGACTCTTTGGCATCTTTGGGGTTGAGGATATCTATGTGGTAAGTTGTGGGTGATAATTGAACGGACGACCTATTTCTCCTAGTATGATATTAGGGTTCTATGTACAAAATTGGGTTCTATGTAAAATATTGTGGTTCTCTCTCTATACAACACTGGGGTTCTACATATAGTGTTGGGGTTCTAGATATACAATACTGTGGTTCTGTGCATAATATTGGAGTGCTCTATCTATACAACACTGGGGTTCTACATATAGTGTTGGGGTTCTATATACAATACTGTGGTTCTGTGTATAATATTGGAGTGCTCTATCTATACAACACTGGGGTTCTACATATAGTGTTGGGGTTCTATATACAATACTGTGGTTCTGTGTATAATATTGGAGTGCTCTATCTATACAACACTGGGGTTCTACATATAGTGTTGGGGTTCTATATACAATACTGTGGTTCTGTGTATAATATTGGAGTGCTCTATCTATACAACACTGGGGTTCTACATAATAGTGTTGGGGTTCTATATACAATACTGGGGTTGTGTTGGGGTTCTGCATACAATACTAGGGTTCTGCATACAGTACTGGGGTTCTGCATACAGTGCTGGGGTTCTGCGTACAGTAGTGAGGTTCGGCGTACAGTATTGAGGTTCTGTGTACAATACTGGGGTTCTGCATATAATATTGGGGTTCTGCGTACAGTATTGAGGTTCTGTGTACAATTACTGGGGTTCTGCATATAATATTGTGTTCTGAGATATTGTTGGGGTTCTATGGGGTTTGCATACAACATGGGGGTCTCAGAATTCTATTGGGTTCTCTATGCAATATTGGAATTCATTGTAATTCATTAGGGTTCTCTCATTATACAATATTGTAATTTATTGGGAGGGTTTTTATTGGGAGGGTTTTAATGCAATATTGGAATTCATTGGACTTCTACTATGCAATATTGGTTTTGCATGCACTGTAGCTTTGCATCACACACACACAGTACTTGCCTCTTCAACAACTGAGGGAGTCCCACCTACCTTTGTGGTTAGATTTTGGGGCTGCTTGCTGAGCAGCCTTCTCATTCGCCTTGCGGAGACGCTTTCTCTGCCAGTGCGATACAATATCGTTATCGTAAACAATTGAGAAAGACATCAACTTTTCGCCTGGCAACCAGACCGCTTTTCTCTCTTCCATAAGAATTGCGGGTCTGAATGCCAGGGACTAGAGCTCAGTGCATAACACAACAGGCAAGGCCACACCAAATGCATATTCATCACAGAATCATTCAAACCAAAATTCCAAATCCATGAGTATTTTAATCTCAGCACTTCCTCTGCTGCTTATTTCTGTGCAATGATAAAATATGTAACCCATTGTTCCAGTCTTCATAACAAACCTCCCCCCCTCATTTAACATCACTCCACCTCTTTCTTTCTTTATCACCTCCTTTCTGGGCAACATTACTTGGATATATGAAATTGGTGTGGACCAATGGCTAGAACCTTCTTTTTGCAGATTGAATACTTCTCTGCTAAACTACTCACCATCTCGAGGAGCCTGGCATATCGCTGCTTGAGGTTCTTCTCCTCATTGGTAAGCTGGGGGGGATACAGGCCCATAGGTAGCTGCGCTCAGAGCCTTAGCAAAGCCTCATCCAGCGGTGGAAGGGTGTCATAAAATCTCTCCTCGTTTCAGTTACGTGTTATTCTGAAGTAGCAGTGCATCTCTACGACCGTCTACGTGGCAAGTGAATGATCTTATGACGACCTTTACATTGTTGATATGTTGACGACCTTTACCTTTTATTTGACATAATATTCACGTGCAACTCGCGTTGCCGATCCTTCCCGTTCAGCGAACTGGAAGGTAAAGGACGTTAGACTGCTTGTGGATGGCCACAGATATTTCAGTGGAAGAAAATAGATCGAAGCAAGCCCAGCGTAAGATAAGAAAAGTGGAGTTTATTTTAGAGAGTGGTGGGAGATGTGGGGTAAGGCTTGGGAGACTGGTGTGGTCTGCCTCCTGCTCACTGGCCACACCACTATGTCTGGTCCACACCAGGGGAGGCTCCATCCCTAATCTTACCAGAGATTTGGAAGAACAAGTGCTCCAACAACAGCAAGTGAACGTGACAGAGTGTGTTGGCAAAGCTTTCATGCTGACACTGCCTTCTTTATACATGAAGTGGGTGTGGTTTCTCTGTGATGGCTTCTACTTACTTATTTTTAACCTTCCTTCCTGAATAGTAGCCACAGAGTTCTCTCTGCAGATACACTGACACAACATGGAGAAAACATTCACACCTATCTACACAGACAGGTATTAAACTTTAATTTTTTTTTTAAATCTGTGATTTTTTCTTCTGATGAAGAACTTTGATCATGTGTTTGTGTTTGTATTATTGCACATTTCAGCACATTTCAGTCAGTCCTCTCCGCACTTCCACTCTATGCTAGTTATAGAACATCATTTTGAGCATTTCCTGCACTTTGTAGAGGAAGTATATCATTAGAAACGTAACAATTGCAGACAACATTTCACATTTAATGTTTCTTCATCATCCTGCTTCACCTCAATTTTTTTAATGCACACCAAAATGTATTAATTAAAAAGGCAAGTGCATGCAGTCTAATCACGTATTATGTTGTCACACAATTGATATTATTCTTAGAATTATTTACTCTTAACATGTCTACTTTCCTTCCAGACCGGATGCATTCTGTACAGTTTAAACATAAATAATGCTAAACTAGTTGACTTCCTAATCTTAGCAAAATGTTCCGACCAATATGCTTTGCCTTAAATAGACTAGCTGACATGTGTGGGGGAAAAGTCACATGACGTGCACATGATCCAAGACATGTCCATTTAGAAGCATGGCAATGTATCGGACAATGATGGGCATGACCTCAGGTGCAGGAGTCTCAAGAGTCGAAATGCAGCAACCATCTAGCTCTAGGCTTGTATTCAAATGAAGCTGGCACAAACATTCAGCACTCAAGCTAGGGCAAGAGCCAGGGCTTGGGTTGGTGCTGGCTCTGAGAGTAGTAGCCATAGTCCTACCTTTACCTTAGCAATAGTCCCTAGCTCTAGCCTCCATAGAGCTGAATACAATGCACCCTCGTTAATAATTTAGTTGTGGGTATGGCTATGGTTGGTCGCATTCATACGGGGAGGGGGAGGGGGGGGGGGCTGCTCTGGGATATCCCTCCTCCCAAGAATTTTGAAATAAGATGCTAATTCTGCCCAACAATAAACTTGTCAGTAGGACATAGAAAATTATATTTAATGTGCCACTGTCCTCTTGTGTGTTACCACTCTCCTCTAGTCTCAGCTCTTGTACTTGTCCATGCAAGATCCCAGCTCTCCTCCCTGCCACAAATTCAATGACGAGAAGTCGGTGTCAGTGTGGACGAAGTCTGGGCGTAGCAAAGTGACTGCTGCTCTCCACGTGCAGCTGCTGAGGTCCTTCAGACCGGACATGTTCGAGTGTCTGTGTGACTCCGTTCCGTCCACTGGAAGCTCCAAGAGGGTGAGCCACACCCATTCCACTCCACCCCACGAACAATAACTAGCAATAGAAGCAAGCTACTTCACCCAATGATTTCGTGTTCCAGTGGCTGTTTGTTCCATTTTCTATGTGATGATGTTACGATTACTTGTGTGCATGCCTCGTAGATAAGCAAGTCAGTGGACCGAACATTGCGGTTTCTGGACGAGACGATTGCAGCTGTCCAGGAGCATCAAGTGAGGACTCACGCCCACTACTCTTGAATCTTGACCCCCCCTCCTTTGGTGTGTGGTGTAGGAGCTGCAGGGCTGTGCTGTGCTGGGTGCTGTGGTGGGGGGTGAGCATTTGATGGAGAGGGAGAGATCTGCAAAAGAAACTGCAATGCGACCTGTTGATGGTGTGTGTGGGGTATGTGTGAGTGGTATGCATGTGGTGTGTGTGTGTGTGTGGTGTGTGTGTGGGGTATGTGTGAGTGGTATGCATGTGTGTGTGTGTGTGTGGTTGTGTGAGTGGTATGTGTGCGTGGTGTGTGTGTGGTATGTATGTTGTGTGTTAGGGGTTGCATTGGGTATGTGTGGTTGTGTGTGTGTGAGTGTGTATGGTGGGTGGGTGTGCATGTGCGTTCTGCGTATGTGTGGTATTGTGATGTGTGTGTGTGTGGTAATATGGTGGTATGCACATGTGTGTCAGTGTTGTGTGTGTGTGTAGTAGGTAGGTGTGTTGGGCACCTGTTGATGGTGTGTGTGGTGTGTGCACTGTCTCCACTCCCATCTCCCTGAGATAGTGGTTAATTTAGAGGTTTTGTTATCATTTCTTCCGTAGGCTTTGTTCTGGAAGGTTTTGATCTCGAGCGTAGTCAAGAATCTCTTAGAGACGTGCTAAACAGCATGACCCTTCACCTCCCCCAGGTCAAGCCTCGCTGTATCCATGGCGTCCACACTCCAGGTTAGCTCCTTCATCAGCATCATCATCATTATAATATTATTATTTGTATGGTTACTCTCAGCTGACATCATATGCGTAAGATCTATCTTCAAATCAGCTCTCAAGAACAAAAAAGCTGATTTAAAGATCAATCTTAGAGTATATTATTATATTATTGTTGTTGTTGATTATTGTTGTTGTTGTCATTATTTATTAAACTTATTATCATTAAAAATATAATTATTATTATGATTATAACTATTGTTGTTGTTGTTGTTATCAATTAAATAACCTTCTAAATAATCAACTTGAAATTGTATTCTCTCCATGTTTTGACCAGATGCTCTAGCCTTCATCAGGAATAATGAGACACTAAGCCCCTCGCGTGAGCCTGCTAGATACCGGTAGCTAGCTATCCACCACGTATTATTATTATTATTATTATTATTATTATTATTATTATTATTATTATTATTATTATTATTATTATTATTATTATTATTATTATTATTATTATTATTATTATTATTATTATTATTATTATTATTATTATTATTATTATTATTATTATTATTATTATTATTATTATTATTATTATTATTATTATTATTATTATTATTATTATTATTATTATTATTATTATTATTATTATTATTATTATTATTATTATTATTATTATTATTATTATTATTATTATTATTACTTACTACTACTACTACTATTACTATTACTATTATTCGGGAACACGATTGTGTCCGCTCTGGTGGCAGAGGAGAGAAGCTAGCTTCAAGAGAAGTGACTGTGTGGCCTAGCAATCTCATACTGGCTTTACTGGTTTCTCTCTGGAGCTGATGCATGGACACATAGTCGGACTGGACTAACTAAAGGTCTGTCCACACGATGCCAAAATGGAAGAGCATCCAGTCCTGGACAAGAATCAAGTGCATTAGTCTCACCCACACTATCACTTCAAAGAACAACACACACAGCAAGGTGGAAAAATGCATTCGATTATTATTTATTTATTTTATTAAATTGTTGTTTTCTCCTCTTATGGATGAGCTATGTACAGAGTTGAAGGAGACGAGTGCTGCAGGACAGAAAGAGGATAGAGCTAAAGGAAAGGAAGTATCGTCAAAGGATAACACTCCACGAACTCCACAAGGGAAGACAAATCAGGAGGAGCAGTAGCCATAACAGTAGCTACAGCAGTAAGAAAGTTGGGAGGCCTTCTCTAACTGTATCGTAGCTACAGTGATGCAGCTAGCTGTGCCTTACCAAGAGTTTCTAGCGAGTATTACATCCATGATTAGCACTCCAAACTCTGACCTGCAGCCTTAGCGATGTTTAACACACGCTCGCACGGTTATTTTAACCGTTGCTCTGAATCTCACTGCAACCACCTGAAGGCATTGGATCTGATGTGCACTGGGACACCGTTTCCTGATTCAAGAATGCGACGAATTCACATTCAATGCGAATCGAGTGTGCCATGTGGACAGGCCTTTTAAGCAATGATTCGTGGACCTCGGGAGATGGTTAGCTTGATCACCTTTGCTCTGTTCTTCCTCGGGCTGTTGTGAACCAGGAAAAACTTCGTTGAGAAATGTGTGCACTATTGGGAGATACTTGTTGTGCTGGTTAAATATTTCACACATTACTGATGGTTTGTGCAACTTCAACGAGCTATCGCACAAGTGTCTAGTAGACTACAGCATGTGCTGTAATGAGATTCTAATAACCCCTTCACACTCTAAAGCCAGTGTAAATGATCCTACTACATGCGCATAGCTTATAGCTTGCCTATGGATTTTGAGACGGGCCACCACGGAGCATGCTGGTGAGAGTGGAGTGCAGCCTTATGTTGGTGCAGAGATGGAAGCTTATGGTGATCAAGCCAGCATCACGGAGCGTGCTGGTGAGAGTGGAATGCAGCTTTCTGTTTGCAGAGATGGAAGTTTATGGTCAAGCAGCAGCTGCAAGATACCAATCTTGCTACTAGTCTAGGCAGAAGCCAAGCAGGAAACCTTGTGATTGCTAACATAGAGTGGGACAGTTGGTAAGGCCAGACAGATGATTAGAACAACTGCAATAGTTCTTTATAAGTCGAGGCTTTCCCCGTGCAATGCTGGTTTAAAAAAATATGTCTCCATGACCTTTTTAATGAATGTCTTTATGACTACACAGAGGAGATTTTCGAGGGGCTGGAGGCAGGTGTGGATATATTTGAGTCTTCCTACGCTTATCAGGCTGCGGAGGTTGGTCGAGCTGTGGTCTTTGGAGTTCGTCTCAGAGATAAGGAAAAGTGGGAAGAAAACATGAACTCTCAGGAGCCATGGCCGTTTGAAATTGACCTCAATGAGAAAAGGTAATTTATGGATTTATTGAGGGGGAGGATCACTTATCCTTGATATAATACCTCTTGAAACTGTGGGTTGCACTTTTCATATATATATACATCAATAGCTATCAAATCACCAAGTAAAATTATTAATATTATTATTATTATTATTATTATTATTATTATTATTATTATTATTATTATTATTATTATTATTATTATTATTATTATTATTATTATTATTATTATTATTATTATTATTATTATTATTATTATTATTATTATTAATAATTAATTAATAATATTATTAATATTATTATTATTATATTATATTATTAGCTTTGGGAGCAACCAGCGCACTTGCTTAACCCTTTCACTGGCAGATTTACGGAGGACATTTTACAAAAATTGACACAATTTCACATAATTTTTTTTATAGAGGACCTTGTGAAGACAAGTACCCAACAACTATATATCAGGTGATAGCTGATGCATGAAGGGACGTTATGTTAAATTTTTGTTGCTTAGCAACAAACCACAGAAATGTGAATATTGTTATAAGAGACAGGAAGTAAAATAAAAGGGTTTATATCGGGTTTATATCATCTCAATTTCATATTACACATGAAACCAGCAATGTTAGCTGGTCAACTTTTGGTCAACAACAACAACTGTTTGTAAAATAACCTCTCCTCCAACCCTGTCTTCTCCTCTGCTGCTTCCTCATCCTCCTCCTCCAGCTCCATGAGTGAAACTACCTTCCCAGGAGAAATAGTTGTTATTATTATGCTAGTTACTAGGCTTTACTATACAACTCTTATCTATTCTTACCTTGGGGGAAGTCTTCATGACCATCGCTATCGTCTGAAGCTTCGCTTGGCAGAGTAGGGCGATCTATACTTAGAAAACTTGCTTCGTGGTCGGTGCCAACAGCTTCTGTTATAGCTACCATAGCATCACTGTCAACTACGCCACTTCCCAGGTAAGCACAGGCACTTTCTTCCTCTCCTTCACTAATGTCAATCTCGGACAGGCCGAAGTCATCCTCAAATAGGAAGTCTAACGCTTCGTCTCTACTCTAAAGCAAGTCGCCATTTCTTCTTCGAGACCGGGAATTAACCGGAAGTGATGTTTGCTGGCATGTTTACTTCCCTTTCCTCATTCCGTATTTTCCTGATATTCAGGGGTATATTAGAGGCATGCTTTGGGCATATTCGTACAATTTTTGAAGTTAATACCGCAAATGGTTAATTTTTTATGAATTGTTTCGGCGCGGTTAATCCGTTTTCGCGACTTAAGTCGCTTATGCCAGTGAGAGGGTTAAGAGGGGGAAAGTTCCATTCTAGCGTTAGCAACATAGCTCACTTGATTAAGAGGGGGAAAGTTCCATTCCAGCGTTAGCAACACAGCACACTTGATTAAGAGGGGGAAAGTTCCATTCCAGCGTTAGCAACACAACACACTTGATTAAGAGGGGAAAGTTCCATTCTAGTGTTAGCAACATAGCTCACTTGATTAAGAGGGGGAAAGTTCCATTCCAGCGTTAGCAACACAGCACACTTGATTAAGAGGGGGAAAGTTCCATTCCAGCGTTAGCAACACAGCACACTTGATTAAGAGGGGGAAAGTTCCATTCCAGCGTTAGCAATACAACACACTTGATTAAGAGGGGGAAAGTTCCATTCTAGTGTTAGCAACACAGCACACTTGATTAAGAGGGGGAAAGCAGCGTTAGCAATACAACACACTTGATTAAGAGGGGGAAAGTTCCATTCCAGCGTTAGCAATACAACACACTTGATTGAGTGCCTAATGAAAACACTCTTTGAATAGAGTAGGGCTTCCTCTAGCCACTGGTGCTAATTTCAAATCTTTGGCACTTTGTAATCTGGAGATATTTATGCGGCCAATTCAGGCATTCAGGTTTTGAAGTTCCCTCCACTTTAGGTATAGTAACTTGGCTATAGTTATACCTATGAAAAATATTTTAGTACCAAAAGAGAGCACACAGAGAGACCTACGGAGCTATAAAGTGGTAACCACAAGTTAAAATTTTTAATTTTTTTATGCCACTGTCTCCCCCCCCCCCCCTTGTTGCATCATAAGCAACCCTTCTCTACTGCAGGCATTAATGCTGCATCATAAGCAACCCTTCTCTACTGCAGGCATTAATGTTGCATCATAAGCAACCCTGCTACTGCAGGCATTAATGTCCCATTCATAATTTCAGCATCAATTAAAAAATTATTTAGGGAAATGCTCGAGTGAATTCTGCGCCCTAGCTTGTGGTTTTACACATGAAAAGGAGGTCCCCTCCTCACCTTTTGTTGTCCCCTCTCCTCCCGTGGCGAAGACCTGGTACTAAAAGTGTTGCTTTTTCGATACATTTTTTTAATACTATTTGAAGCTCATGGGGAAGGAAAATTTGCATTTGAACTCCAAACTTTACATTTCAGTATCATGATTTGGTGCAAGTGTTCTCAGTAGTAAATATTCTATATAACCTTTTTCGTGCAGGTATGCAGATGACTTTAGCCCCTTCCGTTCCGGATGCGACTGCTACGCCTGCAAGCACCACACAAGAGCCTACGCTCACCACCTCTTCGCCACAAACGAGATCCTGGGGAAAATCCTTCTCATGTTGTAATGAAGATTAGTACATAGCCACAGAGCTGTCTTGAGTGACCCCTTCTTTGTCTGGTTGCTCTTATTAGGCACAACCTGAGTCACTACTTGACGTTCTTTGCCGACCTCAGAAGTGCACTGCATAGTTCGGCACAGACGTATAGGAATTTCAAACAGAAATGTCTCCATAAACATTGATTACTATATAAATATGTGTTTCTAATATGTATGCTTCTATATATTGTATTATGTGAGTTAATTAGGTAAGTCAGCATGTTTGTTAATCAGGTAGGTCAGCATGTTTGTTAATCAGATTAGCAGCATGTTTGTTTAATCAGGTAGGTCAGCATGTTTGTTAATCAGATTAGTCAGCATGTTTGTTTAATCAGGTAAGTCAGCATGTTTGTTGGTCGGTTAAGGGGGGACAGCTGCATTTTTTTGCATTATTTTTTTTTTACCTGTGGTTACAACTTTAGAGCTCAGTAGATTCTGCAAACTTCATGGTATGGACTTGATATATAGCTCAAAAGATAGGTCTCTCTGTGTGCTCTCTTTTGATACTAAAATATGTTTCATAGGTATAACTATAGGCAAGTTACTAGACCCTAAAGCGGAGGGACCACAAAAACCTGCACCCCAAAACCGCCGTCAAAAACCATTCTGAGTTGCGAAGTGCAAAAAAATAAAAAATGGTACGAGTGGCTAGAGGAAGCTCTAGAGCATACAATGAGTATAAATTTATTACCTGGTCAAGCGCGCGGTTGGAAAATTGAAGGCGTTGACAAGGCGTCAATATAGAGAGCACACAGAGAGACCTATCTTTTGAGCTATATATCAAGTCCATACCATGAAGTTTGCAGAATCTACTGAGCTCTAAAGTTGTAACCACAGGTTAAAAAAATTAAAATTAAAATATGCAGAAGGTCCCCCTTAAGTCAGCATGTTTGTTAATCAAGTAAGTCAGCATGTTTGTTAATCAGGTAAGTTAGCATGTTTGTTAATCAGGTAAGTCAGCATGTTTGTTAATCAGGTAAGTTAGCATGTTTGTAAGTCAGCATGTTTGTTAATCAGGTAAGTCAGCATGTTTGTTAATAGGTAGGTCAGCATGTTTGTTAATCAGATTAGTCAGCATGTTTGTTTAATCAGGTAAGTCAGCATGTTTGTTAATCAGATTAGTCGGCATGTTTGTTAATCAGGTAAGTCAGCATGTTTGTTAATCAAGTAAGTCAGCATGTTTGTTAATCAGGTAAGTTAGCATGTTTGTAAGTCAGCATGTTTGTTAATCAGGTAAGTCAGCATGTTTGTTAATAGGTAGGTCAGCATGTTTGTTAATCAGATTAGTCAGCATGTTTGTTTAATCGGGTAGGTCAGCAGGTTTGTTAATCAGATTAGTCGGCATGTTTGTTAATCAGGTAAGTCAGCATGTTTGTTAATCTGGTAAGTCAGCATGTTCATTAATCAGGTAAGTCAGCATGTTTGTGTCTGTCCCTGACCTGGCTCCAGGCACAGCCTATGTTGGTGTTTTGGGTGACATTAAATCCTCCCTAACTATATACCAGCCTTTGTATATATATATATATATGGGCATTGTCTTCTCTCGTTCTGTTCTGGAAAGGTTTTGAGCATTTAGTGTGCTTGAACTCCCTTCTTCCCACACTGCTGGAAATCTGTGTTGTCTTGCCTTCATATCTCTTTACTGGCTGTGCCACTTTCCAGGAGTAGAGTTCTTCAACAAATCATTATGCATAGAGGTCTGGTACTGGTGCGACACCTTTTCCTGCGACACCTTTTCCTAAACCACACCCATTCACATATGTACAAGGACTTCCATTCTCTTCATCATTCCTGAAAACACTTTTCCACTTGGTCTCTGCAACTTTGGGGAGGCCACTTAGAGCGCAGCTGTAGTGTCGGGGTAGAGCTTCATTGGGCCCGGCTAGATGGCTATATATATACGTACTTGTCTGGAATTCATGTGTGCATGTGTGTGTATCTAAATATGCACACATAACTATACACACGATTCTCAAGTGTGTTTACCTCTAATCAGCCAGCTCTTTGCCAGAGAACTTAGTTTGGATTGACTGACAACACAATTTGTTCCGACGTTTTTAGGTGTGGTCTGCTCATTTTCTCACAAAGTGAATAATATGGCGACATTTAAGTAATTTTACTAGAGAGTCTTTCAAAGGCAAGAAGCTTTTAACAAGGCAAGAGGCTTCCAACAAGGCAGAGGCTTTCAACAAGGCAAGGCTCCCAACAAAGCAAGCGGCTTCTCGTTGCTGTTGACAATGAAAAAAACAAGCAGCTGATACCTTCCAGGTATGTGGTAGATGACGTTCCTTCACAACACTGCTGCTTCATATTTCTCTTTTTTGTTTTGTTGCCACAGTCTCTCTTTCTTGGCAATTCTTCACGTCTGCTCGGATTCCTCAGGATGACTGAGGGAATAACTAGAAGGAAGGATGAACTAGTATGCACTTGTGTGTTGTGTATTGCATCCCTTGCAGCTGCTGGAAGTACTACATAACTACATAGGGGAGACCAACAGAAAACTGGAGACCAGAAGGAAAGAACACCATGATGCCTGTGAAAAGTGCTAAAGAAAAGTCCAACATGCATGAGACAATGGACATGGAGGAAGCCACCATCTTGGGGCAGACCAAGAGATAGAAGGAACTGCGTTTATTAGTAGTACTAGTACTAGTGTATTTTAAATAGCTTCTTTTTTTCCCTTTGTTGTTTCTGTTAACTTGTTATTCTATATATTCATTTTTGTTTATTCCTCACAACCCCCTTACCACATCCTGACACAAGCGTGCACAGGGTGTGGTTCTCATGTGGTGGCTATATAGGCAGCTACATATTATGGTGCGAGTCTTAGCATCTCATTATATACTCGTGATGAAGGCTAGACTATCTAGCAGAGTCATCTGAGAAGAAAATTTTGGGACAAAACCATAAGTAGTAGCTTGAGGTTAAATCCAACCGCACGCTTGACCACATATATACTCGAATTTTGGAAACAAGTCTTCCTCCAGCCACTAGTGCTAATTTCAATCTGGAGAAAAATATGTTCCTAACTCAGGCACTCTGGTTTTGAGGTATATACCCTCACTTTAGAGACCTATCTTTTGAGCAAGTCCCATACTATGAAGTTTGCAGAATCTATGGAGCTATAAAGTGGTAACCACCAAGTTTTTTAATACTTGCTATAATAATACTACTTTATGGTTTTGTCCCTCCTTTCAAGTAATTTTTTTTTAAACTCCCCTGTTTTGTGGCAGGACTCTACATGTCTGTGGGTTGTTGTCTAAGCACTTGGCTTTAATATGGTACATATAGCAGAACTAAATTGATCTGTGTTAATTGGTTAATGGTGCTAATCACCATAACTGAAGTTTAAATCAGGAATGTTCATATTACAGAATACTAAAAGGACTTTCAAATGTGTGCGTCCAAAGTAGAAATGGAAGATTATTCACACACTCAAAAATGAGATTTTCACACCATCATTCTACACATAGACATAAAATTTTCTGGACAAACTTTCAGCAAAATTTATAACAGCTAAAGCATTGAACAAGACTGACATGTTTGTTAGGAATTTGTTGAGAGTGCATGCCATCTATCCTGTGGAATAAAGTTAGCACATTTGGCTCAATGCCAGGAAGTCGTGTAGTCCAGGTATATAGGTTGCTATACTTGTTTGCAACAGTTTCCCTCCAGGCCCGCACAATACGACCAGTATCGAAAACTACAGTAGCATGCTGTTCCATCACAGCACTCTCATTAAACATGTCAGAAGAATAAAAATCTCTTGCAGTTATGGAAAACAATTGGTCTGGGGCAAATTTCTTGTGCCCTGCTATCCCCTGCTATCATAAACGAAATACGAAAATAGTCCAGAATTCCTTGTTGTACAATTTCAAGTGCAGCAGCCATCATAATTATATTGATTTTTATTCATTGAGCCGGCATTGTCCATGAAAACATGGACTCTTCGGACCCAGCTATATAGGAATTTTACCTGAAGACTTTAGATAGTGCATAATGTGTGAGATGGTATGATCAGTATTCTTGGGACCAGCAGTTTCATTCATGAGGTATAAGTGGCCACTTCCATCTCTGTGGTCGACAACACCATAAATATCATGTCGAACTTGGCTGAGGACTGTGTCCCCAGTAAGGAAGGAGCTTGGACATTTAATAGTCAGCACTCAATAACAAAGTGAAGGTGGTCTGAAGCTGTTGAAGCTTTTGATCTCTTTCAGGAGAACTACTGGATGACTCCAGCTCAACAATTTCACACCATTGCTTGCTACATCGCTCTTTCATTTGAGAGACGATAGTACTGTAGAGATTCTCTGGTAATCTTGCGGTGTTTATCCATGTCATTTTGTAAATCTTCCTTTTTCTTTTTGAGTTCTTGAATATCCTCAGTGGAACTACTGCCACTTTGCAAGTGCCTGCTGATACTTTGGGTACATCCTTGAATTTCCACTTTTTTCTTGGAGCAGTAGTCACAGTAGTCAGTAGTCAGACTGATGGGGATAGATTGCTGTCTTGGGTCATTCTGCCTTTAGCAGTTTGACTAGAAATTGTGTCCAGGCTTGCTTCCCTTTGTGTCCAATTAAACTCGTACACAAGAGATGACATAACCTTTTCATTGTAAGCATTTACATTACAATTAGGCTCGGAGATTGTCTTAAACTTAGGGGAAAATTGGTGGGTGTGGCTTCAGGAACCCAATCGCCTTCCATTAGCTTGTGAATTACCTTAACACTGTTTGCAGCTAAACCATGTTTTTCATGGGGATATCGCACACTAACAGTATGGTCATTAGGGAGAGTGGCCCACCATAGACTGAGAGAAGTTTCAACATACTCGGACATAAAAACAAATGATTTAATTTTCCATTTCATACTAACTAGAGGCTTTTGAAATGACCTTACGTTGCCTGGACAAGTGTTGGGGGCTTACATTCCGTGCTTTGATGATGCACTTATGACAAAAGAGGTGATTACCCATCACATCAAAAAGATTGCCTCTAATCCATTCGTTTTGCATCGACACATTTCGATAATGAGGATCTTTAGGCTCTTGGAGGTTCCTTTTTCTTTTTTTCAACTCTGTTCCATGATGCTTTAGCTGTTGGAAGCCATCTGCAATTTTGGCAAGGCTAGATACACAGGATGAACACACACCTCTGATGCTCATATCAGACTCTCTTAAAGACTGGTCGAGTGATTCATTCAGCTTATACACTTTTCTACACTTCCCTTGTAAGTAATTAGACCTCTTCACATGCCTTGTGCGCTTTCTAGTACCACCACCTTCTCCAACATCACCGGTCTCTGAAGAGCTTATTTGTGAGCTATCATGATATCACTCTGAGGAACTGTTATCCATGATTTACCTACAAAACCAACACAAATCACACTCGCTAATCTTACCTAGATACAGAGAACAACCTAACTTACCACTTTCTTGCCTAGAAGACAGCTTCAGCCTGACTAGCTACCATACACAAACTGCTCCTCAACAGCCACACAGATGGGCATTAACTAAAATTGTGAATGCGTTGCCATGGTAATCACATAATTTACAAATCATTTCTGCATACTTGGGCATCAATGGAATCAGGTTGCAGAGCATCCAAGAGCTGCAATAACAAAAAAACACTTTGAAGTCTTTTTTTTGGAATTTCATTAAGTGTGAAAATCTTCCATTTCTACTTTGGGTGCACACAAATGACCAAAAATATATGAGTGAACTGTGACAAAGTTATGATTGCCACAACCCTCAAAATAGGGTGGGGGTGGTGCTGTTTTTGAGTGACCTTGAATTCTTGATTATCTTCTAAGAAAATGTCGACATAATTATAATGAAAGCACACGGAATAAGCAACAATTTGATAGAAAAATTATCAGCACAGAGGAAAGGGGGGAAGTTATGGTGGTTACAACAACTTGATAATTTTTTTGATCAGTCATCTCCCCTTGTCTACTATCACTTTTGTTAGCTACTTCACACGTGGGAATGGGGTTTGCTTCCTCGTGACATAATCCTAGCATTACATCACATTAGCAATGTTGTACAGATCAGTACTGAATTAGGGTTTCGACTTGGGTCAGGGCAATGGCTAGGTCAGGGCAGGGGCAGGGGCTAGGTCAGGGCAGTGGTTAGGGCAATGGCCAGAACAATACAATCTTTGATGCACCATTTGTTGAAAAGAAAGGGCAGTGTGATTATTCTACAGTTTATCATACATTGCGAGGTATCCTAAGCTCATAGCAGGAGCTATGAAGAGTTTCTTGATTACCAAGCTATGTCCAGATAATGAAGTTTGGTAAAGATTCTGGCACAGGATTGTTGGAATCATTTTGCAGAAATGAAGCATCCAGGAATGGGTATATATATATATCAGGCATATCAGGCATGTGAAGGTTGCAAGAGAAGTGCTAACCGAAGTGCAGGGCAAAAACATGTCGTTCATAAAATAAAGACGGGGAGAGATACAGTAAGTAAATTGAATCTACCCGAGACTATAGCTCACCGTGTTGTTCACTTCAACCATCCCATACATTACTGAAGCAAGCTAGGGAATGTAGGTCATTCTACAACAAAGAAGTATGTTCCTCTCCATTTACTAGTAAGGAACTGACTATGTGTTGCTTGTTGCTAAATATTTTACATGCTTGTGACAATAATTATGATGTGTGTGTGTGTGTATGTGGGGGATGGGGGCAGGGCAGGGCATGAACTGTTCTTGTACACATAACCCTCACCAAGTTGAGGTTAGAATGACAATCAAAAAAGCATCAAGAGATTTTCAACCGATGTTCTTAGCAAAATCCACCGCGCTCTCATCAGAATGTTGCTCTCACAGAATGTTCCACTGGTTCCAATAGACCAACTACAAACTTTGCACACACCCTGAGTGTTGCTACCCACTAGCTGAGAAATTCTGAAATATTTTATGGGCAGAGATCTTTACAATTTTCAATAGTCGCTCTCGAAGTATATATAATTATATATATATAATTCTTTAACGAATATTAACTAAACGCTGGCGGCCTTAGAAAAAATTAAAAGGGACAAAATTAGAAATTAAAGAGCTATGGCGACGCTCGTGGATATAGGAACATAAACAAGTCGTCTCCCAGGAGTAGCAGTTTGGCCAGTTAGCTGTATCTTGAAAAGTAATTGCTAAAAATGTCTTCTGACCTTGCCTTCTGTGTTTAGCGGTCGCTGCTTAATACCTAGACTTGCAGGAAAAAATGGTTGCTTCCAGTTATCTGCAGATCACCATCTCGACACCAAAGAGCTGCCCAGCCCAAGAAACTTCAGGAAACTTTTTCCTCTCGATTTTGCACTTTTGACCTTCAGTCTCCTGTGAAGGTACAGCGGTGAAGTTCATCCGACCGCAGAAGAAAACATGTCCTCAGTTGTTGCGCTGCTTGTTGCATTCGTCTGTCTCCTGGCGTTTAACCCAGTTACTTCCCAATCTCCAGAATGTCGATTTAGACACTGCCTGCGAGTGAACAATTCTTACAGCAAAGGTCCAGGGAGTCTGTACGAAGCCCTTGCAGAGGCACGCCTATTCAACTCTTCAGTGGAGATACAGCTGTCAGAAGGGGAGTTCAGTATCTCGGACAAAACTCTGGCTACTTTTCAGGATTGGAATGGCTTTTCCTTGAGAGGTCAAGGAATGGAGGCAACTTCAATAAAGTGCACAGGTGAAGACATGGGCATGTTCTTTAATGGTTCCAGGAACCTAGCATTCCGGAATTTTTCAATCAGTAGTTGTGGGCGTATGTTCGTTACCACCAGCATCAATTCGACAAGTGGTCAAGCTACTGACCCAGTCTCGTACATTCAGTCCAAAACTGGGATGTATTTCAACTCCTGTTCTAACCTCACTTTTGAGAACTTCCGAATTTACGGTTGTTTTGGAGCTGCTATTACTATCTATAACACTAATGGAAACAACGTGTTCCTCTACTGCAAAATCCAGAACAATTTCTTAAACAAAGATGACCCATTTTCAGGAGGTGGGGGTGTGATTATTGAGACCAGCCATTGCAACCCGGGTGACCCAAACTGCCATGACAACAGCTCAGAAGTGGAAGAGACCAGGGACTCTTCCTATGCATTTCGTCACTGCTTATTCAAATCCAACAGAGCCATATCTCTGTTGGAAGAGTTCATAGTTTCTTTTCCTCATGGCAAATCGCACATGGGTTTGGGGAACGGAGGAGGACTTGCTATCGCACTTAAAGGACGGGCATACAGCAACCAAGTAACCATCGATTCCTGTACATTTGAATTTAACATTGCAGAGTGGGGTGGAGGCATGTGTCTATCCTTTGGGGATCAAAGTGTCAACAACTCTGTGGTGGTCTTCAACTCATCGTTTGAAGGCAATAATTTCAATCACGTGAAAACACATGCAGTTGTGGGAGGAGCCGTTCGCATAGACATGGTCTCGTACCCACCGAATCAAGAGCTCTGGGGTGGCTATACCAGTGATGTTACTGGCAATAGCATTATTTTCTCAGACACTCGCTTTCTTCGAAATCGTGCATCTTGGGGTGGAGCTGTTTCTTTTGTGACCACACGCAATGTTGCAGGCCAGACTATCCCCAACTCCCTTCTGCTTAAAAGGTGCACTTTTATGCAAAACGGAGCCAACCTGGCCTCCTCTGCAGTAGATTTATCCACGTGGAAACCAGACGAGATTGACGGCCATGAGCAGTACCTCATGCCTGTCCTTGAAGACTGTGAATTTTTATCAAATGCTATCCAATTCCAGAACATCACCAATTACCCAATAGGGAAGGGAGCTCTCTACATCCATGGACTACCCACCAAGTTCCTCGGGACCAACACTTTCTATTGCAACAGCGATTCGGCTATGGTGGTGTCAGACACTTTTGTTGTCGTCATGACTTCATCTGTCATGAACTTCACTAGCAATACAGGGCGGACGGGGGGAGCTTTGGCCTTTATCGGAAGCTCTTGGATGATCGTTCATGAAAAAACATACATTCTATTCGACGGGAATTCAGTGGGAGCTTACGGACTTGGCGGTGCTGTATATTCTGTCCATTTTAGTGAGCATGGTTTGTACCACAGATGGAACTGTTTCTTCCAGTATTACAGGTTCAACGAACCACCTTGGAGATGGAATACGACATTTGTTTTCATAAACAACACTGCTGATAGCATCCTTAATTCCATTTATACCACCTCTCTGACCGCCTGCGTGTGGTCCTCCAACCTGGAAACCTCGGATGACGTGCCAGGAAAAAATGTATTTTGTGACAACTCCACTTGGATATTTGAGGGAGAAAGTAGGAACTGTCATAACGAAATAGCCACGGGTCCCGGAAAAATCAAGGTCACGAAAATAGATTATGATATCATTCCTGGTTGGAATGTCAGTCTTGGGGTTAGAACCTACGACGATTACAACCGACAGATTCCCATGGTGTTGGTGGCCAATCCTTCCACGCCTCCCTATGGGAACATTAGTATTGCCGGTAAGTCTAGCTACATATTAGATGGCAATATTGTCCTTCAGGGAGTCGAGAACAGCACCAACAACCTTGTGCTCATGACAGTGGAGCCCAGGGTAATGGCAAGCATAGTCAGAATTAATGTCAAGAAATGTCCCGTTGGGTTTCGACCCATCAGCTGTGAGACTGAGCAAACTGTTGGACAGACCTGCAACTGCGTTTGTGTTGATGCTCCTGGCCTCACTTGTTCCAATATCACCAATGAGGCACATCTGCTTAAATATCACTGCATCGCATTTGATAACGACAGTTTACTCACCATTGCCAGATGTCCTTACAACCGCCAGTTGAAACTGCTACTCCCCAAGGATTCTTCCGATTTGGATGAGTATGTCTGTGGGAAGGTCCATCGTACAGGCTACTTGTGTAGTGAGTGCGAGGAAGGTTATGGAGTGGCAGTCAATAGATACGAATACTCATGTGTCCCATGCAAGGGAAAGGAACGATATAACTGGGCTCTCTTCTTATTGATTGAACTGGGTCCAATCACCTTAGCCTGTTTTCTGGTGATCCTTTTTAGAGTCAAGCTGGTTTCTCCATCCATGAATGCCTTTGTGTTCTTCAGTCAGATTGTCTCCATCAAGTATTACCATAATGCCAACTGTTGGATGTTTGGTGCAGATTATCTTAATCATTCTCTCTCCAGACCGATTTTCTTCGTATATGGGATCTGGAACTTGGATTTCTTTCGTGAAATTATTCATGGCATCTGTCTTAATGAAAGCCTCAACACTCTCCAAATCTTGCTCATCAACTATGTGAAGGCCCTGTACCCGATGCTGTTGTTGATGGTTTGTTTCATGTGTATTAAGCTTTATGACAATCATTTCCGACTCTTTCGCATTCTGTGGAAGCCTTTTCGTTACTGTCTCAAGGTTCTCTACCGTGATCGCAAGCCCACCACTTCCATCATCGATTCCTTCACAACTTTAATCGTTCTCTCTTATACCAAGATCATGTACGTTTCTTTCCCTCTAATGAGTGTTGGGCCCATTTACCAGGTGAGTGCAGATGGAAATTTAACTGAACGTAAGTTCTACTATTATTTCCATCAGAGTCTGAGCTATTCCATTTATTCTGCCAACTTCTTTTATTTCATGCTGGGCATGATGGCTCTGATTGTCTTTGTAGGAATCCCACCCCTTTTCCTTATCCTCTATTCCTTCCACTTTGTTCAGTCCTGCATCGACAGGTTAAACTCACGTCTTCGAATTGCACTGGGAACATTTGCAGACTCGTTCTTTGGAGCATTTAAGGACGGCACTGATGGAAGTCGTGACTGTCGATGGTTCGGTGGAGCCTACTTGCTCTTCCGCGTTGCAATCTTCAGTGTCTACATTAGCCAGATCACGTGGCTCCATCAGTACTTCATTCAGCAGATCTTTTGCACTTTGGCCATTTTCTTGTTTGCCATAGTTCGCCCCTACAAGATTGATTTCTACAATTACCTAGATGTATCATTCTTTACACTCTTGGCTATTCTCAATAGCATGAGCTTCTGCAACAGTCAACATTTCGTAAGGTATTCACGTGTAGAAAAAGGAATATTCTATACCAACTACACGCTAATGTTCCTGCCCATGCTCTACCTGGTCTTCCTCTTGGTCTACCGTGTCTTGCTCTGGAGGGGACTTGACCAACAGTACGTCATGCTTAGAAGAACTAGAGAACACATCACAAATGAAATGGTTTCTGACGAGAAGGAAAGGATGTATGACAGCGAGATCAGGTTGCCGTATGCAAGTGATGAGTTACCAGATCGCCTAGTCCACCCCGATCTCTACAGTTCCATGAGTCCAATGTCTTCAATGCGCTCCGATGTGAAAAAGAGGATCTCTCAGAAGGCTAATACCGAGATCAGTCATTTGCTTCCCGGGGCTTCTGCAGAAGCGCCCTATGGGAGCGTAGTCAAGAAACAGGAGCGCTCGACGGCGCCTTGACAAGGATTCCTCCCTCTATTTGAAATATATTTGTGTGGAATGCAATCAGTTTATAGAATGTATTGATGCTAAATAATGAAGTAGTTTTATTTTTTACATTACCTAAACTACTTATATATATAGTACACAATGACAGCATATAATTATATATAATTATATATAATTGTTGAAGTTAAAATTTCATCTTGCCCCAGAAGGAAAAGTTTCTTTGTCAATATTATGTAAATAAAAATATTGTAAATAAAAATATAATAACAATAATATTTAATAATAACAAAAAATCCATCTAATTGTAGAGTTGGCTGATTGCACCTTCAATTAGGAACAGGAAAGGCACTGGATGCAGGCTGTGGGGCGAAGGGGTCGTTTGTGGCTGGACCACTGAATTTAAGACTAGCCTCTAGAGTCGTATTCTCACCACTGCTGGCGGTGGCTGGCTGCTGCTGCTGCTCTGAAGATTGTTTTGAGGAAGTAGGAGTGGAGGCGAGGGCAGGGACAGACTGGTTAGTTGTAAGAGGAGAGACTTGATGAGTATGCTCCTTGGTCCCACTAGAGACAGGAATTTCTGCTGCTGCTGTTGCTGTCGTTGCTGCTGTTGGGTCGGAGTGAGTGGGTGTATTTTGAGTGGGTAGGGCAGCTTTGACGTCCAGGGACTGTTGGAGGGCTTGGATCTGGGACAGTTGTGACATAAGCTTCTGCAAGTGCACCAGCAACTCTTTGTTCTGCATGAGGAGGTGCTCTACACGAGCCTACAACAGGGGGAGAGGGAGAGGGATCGCCGTTGTTTTTTTTGTCACACCCACACACGTATGCACACACACACACACATCATACAAACACATGTAAAAAAATCTCCCTCACCTGTGATTCTATCCTAGCAATCTTTTCTCCGTTTAGCTGTTCGTTCACCATGTTCATCTGGTAGTACACCTGCTTCTTCTCCTCCTCCCAGCTGTCCTTCTCGCTGCTGGGCTGGAATGGGTTGCTGCTAGTGTTATTGAGGGAGGAGCCATCCAGTATCTCTCCGATGGAAATGCGGGGCTCTTTCTCAATCAGCTGGCTGGGGTCAGTGAACATGTTTTGTGCAAAGACCTGAGATTATGTGAAGTATGGGGAGGGTATGGTGGTAAGCACAAGCTAGAGACGTGGATGTGATGACAAGCGAAAATAAGGGACCTGGACCTGAATGAAGTATTTCTATAACCCCCCCCCCCCCCAACACACATACACAAGAAGAGGTCAGAAAGCGAGGTCCATATGTTATTTCGTTAATATATGACATTCTAGGTATATAGTCAAAAAAGATGAAAGCACTCTTGGTGGTACGTGGTAAAATATTGTTGAGTGAGGCCTGTATTGGCTTGAGTCCTATTTTAAAATGGCAGAAAACGTGATCTTAGCCAAACCTCACTTTGGCAGTTTATCAGCTGAAGGCTGATTTTGTCCCACAAAAACACTTCAAGCACATAATTATACCTCGAATCCTAAATGGTGTCAACTGGCAGTCCCCCCTGAAACTGTGAAATTCTGCCAAGATCTTCTATCTTACTCTCAGTTGACATAATAACATTACAATAATGTACCTTGTTAAAGGGTCCTATAATTTTGGGAGTCTATACATCAGTAAATTCATTGACTATAAAACATTTTGTTTCATATACACACACATGCCTTAGTGCCACAAATGGTGACTTCTTAGTGCTATAAATAGTGACTTCTTAGTACCATAAATGGTGACTTCTTAGTGCCATAAATGGTGACTTCTTAGTACCATAAATGGTGACTTCTTAGTGCCACAAATGGTGACTTCTTAGTGCCATAAATGGTGACTTCTTAGTACCACAAATGGTGACTCATAAATGGTGACTTCTTAGTGCCATAACTTAGTACCACAAATGGTGACTTCTTAGTGCCATAAATGGTGAGTTTTTAGTACCATAAATGGTGAATTCTTAGTACCATAAATGGTGACTTCTTAGTATCATAAATGGTGAGGTTTTAGTACCATAAATGGTGAATTCTTAGTACCATAAATGGTGACTTCTTAGTACCACTTCTTAGTGCCATAAATGGTAACTTCTTAAATGGTGATTTCTTCCAAATGGTGACTTCTTAAAACCATAAATGGTGACTTTTTAGTATATACCATAAATGGTGACTTCTTAGTACCACAAATGGTGACTTCTTAGTACCATAAATAGTGACTTCTTAGTACCATAAATGGTGACTTCTTAGTGCCACAAATGGTGACTTCTTAGTGCCATAAATGGTGACTTCTTAGTACCACAAATGGTGACTCATAAATGGTGACTTCTTAGTGCCATAACTTAGTACCATAAATGGTGACTTCTTAGTGCCATAAATGGTGAGTTTTTAGTACCATAAATGGTGAATTCTTAGTACCATAAATGGTGACTTCTTAGTATCATAAATGGTGAGGTTTTAGTACCATAAATGGTGAATTCTTAGTACCATAAATGGTGACTTCTTAGTACCACTTCTTAGTGCCATAAATGGTAACTTCTTAAATGGTGATTTCTTCCAAATGGTGACTTCTTAAAACCATAAATGGTGACTTTTTAGTATATACCATAAATGGTGACTTCTTAGTACCACAAATGGTGACTTCTTAGTACCTAAATGGTGACTTTTAGTAAGACTTTTTAGTACTATAAATAGTGACTTTTTAGTACCATAAATGGTGACTTTTTAAAACCATAAATGGTGACTTCTTAGTACCATAAATGGTGACTTCAGTCAGTTTTGACTCCAAAAACACTTCCAGGGTGTCTTGAACTAGGTAGTAAATGAGTCCCCAAAACCTGTTAAAAAGTGAAATTTGGTTTCAAGACCTCGTATCTAAACAGTTATTTTCTCCCCACACAGAACATCGTGTAGTATGTGCATTCATCACATCTCAACACTCCAAACTGTCCAATGCATTGCAGCTCTTAATCAGTTAATTTAGCACACCTATCATGGATCTGTGTGTCTCTCCACTTTACCCCCACATATAACTTGCGTGCAATATGTCCAATTTTCATAATTTTACTATCTGAAGATTCTAAATTTGCATTGAAAACTCCCCCCAAAATTCTCCATTCAGTACTAATCTGCCAAAGATTGGTAAAGGGATATTAATGTCATAGCATGCTTGTGTACATGCATGCAATATCAAGTCTAGCCGAGCTGAGTCGGTGAGCAGCTGCACATTTTCGTACAAAGAAGTGATCAGCTGGCTTCCGTAGAGGCTTACTCTTGTGACAATACTTATCAGCTCAGACCTTCAACAATATAAGGAAACTACTTATAATGCATGTGTCTATACATGTGTATACATAGGCACATGTGTATACTCTAGTAATGCTACTTATAATGCATGTGTCTATGTGTATACATAGGCACATGTGTTTACTCTAATACTACTACTTGTAATGTATATGTCTATATGAATACATAGGCACGTGTGTATACTCTAGTAATACTACTTATAATGTATGTGTCTATGTGTATACATAGGCACATGTGTATACTCTAATAATACTACTTATAATGCAGGTATACTCTAGTAATACTACATGTATATGTGTATATATGAATACATAGGCATGTGTGTATACTCTAATAATACTACTTATGATGCATGTGTCTATGTGTATATATGAATACATAGGCACATGCTAATAATACTACTTAGGATGCATGTGTCTATGTGTATATATGAATACATAGGCACGTCAATAATAATACTTATGATGCATGTGTCTATGTGTATATATGAATACATAGGCACGTGTGTATACTCTAATACTACTACTTATGATGCATGTGTCTATGAATACATAGGCACATGTGTATACTCTAATACTACTACTTATAATGCATGTGTCTGTGTATACATAGGCACATGTGTATACTCTATTAATACTACTTATGATGCATGTGTCTATGTGTATATATGAATACATAGGCACGTGTGTATACTCTAGTAATACTACTTATGATGCATGTGTCTATGTGTATATATGAATACATACAGTGTAGGCACATGTGTATACTCTATTAATACTACTTATGATGCATGTGTCTATGTGTATATATGAATATATAGGCATGTGTGTATACTCTAGTAATACTACTTATGATGCATGTGTCTATGCGTATATAGGCATGTGTGTATACTCTACTTATGATGCATGTGTCTATGTGTGTATATGAATACATAGGCATGTGTGTATACTCTAGTAATACTACTTATGATGCATGTGTCTATGTGTATATATGAATACATAGGCATGTGTGTATACTCTAGTAATACTACTTATGATGCATGTATCTATGTGTATATAGGCATGTGTGTATACTCTAGTAATACTACTTATGATGCATGTGTCTATGTGTATATATGAATACATAGGCACATGTATCTAATAAACCTGGTAGAGAATAACATCTATGTTTGGTTAGTTCTGGTGTTACACTGAGTAACTCCTCGTAAATAGCTGCTTGACTATAAAAACTAGAAACAAAACAAAAACGTTTTTATTTAAGAACAAATATATTATATATAATTATATATATATATATATATATTGAATTGACCAGAATGAAACGAGAATTTACCAATGTAGACTACAAACATTTATAGGACCCTTTACTTATTAATATAATGCATTCGAAAATCTGTATTAAATTTGGAGTTAATAGGTAAAGGGTCCTGTAAATGTTGGTCTGGCAAATTCTTCTTCTTCCAATTCTTTTTGACTAATTTCTTTTTAATATTTTTAAATGAAACATTTTCTGTCTTTGTGTGTGTGTGTGTGTGTATTATATTATATATGTGCATACTTTCTTAAAGCAACAAGACCAGCAACAGGGGGGTGTCTGGGACATGTCAGGAGAGAGCGACAAGAGAGAGTAGCCCAAGACAAAATGGGCACACCACGAAAGGGAAGGAAATCTCTGAGCAGGTGTGCAATAAATAATACTCAGTGTTGCCATAATTTTTTGGGGTAATTTCCAAATTACTCGATTCAAACCAAATCCAAACAACAAATTCATGAGAAATAACATACTAAAGTGTGTTCATAGCATTGACACATGTCTTTAATAGTTCAGTGTTCGGTTTAAATTAATAGCATTTTTGAGGAACATTGAATTGCACTGTTAAAAGTGAATTTAATGTGGAAATTCATGGAGAGTGGTTTTGAAACAGGCTGTACATGCATGAAATGTCAAACAATTTTGTAATGATAAAAATCCAAATGATAAAATCCAAACAGAAAATTGAAGGATCAAAAATCCAAACAGTTTGGATAAAATCCAATACTTAACCAATTCCCTAAATTTTATATGACTAATGAAGACACCGAGAGAGCTGTTTTAAAGCCATTTATCAAGTCCCAACAAGGTGCTGCACTGAAGTCATGTGAATAGGAAGGGGAAACAAACAAACTAGAGTGCAGCCTTCGCCATGGAGATAAGCCACACCCATATCCACATGGGATGGTGTGTTCACAGTTTCTATAGGACACATGATGTGAAGGACGAGTTTTATATTGTGAAGAGGTCTTAGTCCATCCGGCCTGGTCTACAGATAACCCTTTACCTCTTTTACATATGGGGCATGCTCAGCTGGTTCCCAGTCTTGGTGTGCTGTGGTCATTTGCATGGTAGAATCCCAGAGGGGAGGGTGTGTCAGGTGCACTGCAATAGCTACTGTTAACGTTGTACCTCACACAATTCTAATGCAAATACGACGATGCGGTGGAAAATGCTCTATGCTAGTGCGCCAGATCCTTTCTCCCATCCACCCAATGCAAAAGAGGTAAAGGATCAGCTATGTGAGATTAGCTCTGGCCAGCATCTCTCATGCATACACACAAGAAAGAGTCTCACTATTAGATTACTAGCATATCCAAGAGCTGTAACACAGATCTGACAGAGCCCAGACAGAATTATAACAGAGGCTGACTACGAGACTCCGCCCTATGTAAAGGCTTAAGTAACATTCCAGATGTAAAATATGTAAAAGAAAAAGAATTTTTACGGCCTTTAGCTGCTTAACAAATTGACTTACGGATATATCATTGCCGCACTAACTGCTTATCAATTGAAAGCCTTTAACCTTCGAAACGAAAACACTTTCAAGGGTTGATTACATCAGGTCATTACAGGTCATTACAGGGAGGAATTAGGATCAGCTCTTACTATACCAAACATGCAAATGAAGGAAGGCAGAGAGGGTGGAAGCAAGCAAGGAAGGAAGAAAGGTAGGAAGAAGGCAGGAAGAAAAGGAAGCAAGCAAGGAAGGAAGAGAGGTAGGAAGGAAGGATGAAGGAAGGATGAAGGAATAGAAGAAAGGTAGGAGTGAAGAGGAATTAAAGGAAGAGGAAGGAAGGAAGGAATGAAGGAACGAAGGTTAGGAATGAAGGTAGGTAGGAAGGAAGGAGGAAGGAAGAGTAAGAGAAGGAGGAAGGAATAGTAAGAGAAGGGTAGAAGGAAGAGAGGAAGGATGGAAGGAAGGAAACAATTAACCGACCAATACCTGCTGCTGTCCTGAGGTGACTGGCCGTGGGCGTGGTCTTCCCAGCAAAGCCATGTGAGGAGGAGGGATGCTAGCGGTGGCTATGGCTGGATCAACTCCTACGGGGAAGTCTGGAAGGTTGGCAAGGTTGCTGACTGTCAGCGGAGGGTATGTCATACCAGCAGCAGTCCCTGCTACACCCTCCCTGGGATAGAATGGATCCAGCACGCCAATACCATTCCCAACGCCAATACCATTCCCATTGGCCATGTTCTTGCTCAGCTGTGGCAATGCTCCAGGGATGGTGAAGGGGTCAAAGTTCAGCTGTAACAGGTCAGCCATGGTTTCTGTGTTGTTGGTAGGTTTGTCGGAAGAAACATCAGTCTCAAGAGGTTTCCATGCAGATGACACACCCTCTGTAGGTGTTTTTTCCGCTTCAACTTCCACCTCGTCGGGTTTTTCCTCTTCCTTCACTTCCTCTCCTTTCTCGCATATGGAAGAGTCGGTGTCGGGAGTCGAGTCCTTGGGAGGTTGCTTCTTCTTTTTCTGTGGCTTGGGGTTGAGTTTGTGGCAGACATCAAAAGCTTGACCCAGACTCCTCACTATGGTCAAAGCTGCACCCTGCACAGAGAGGAGAGTGGTTGGAGAGGGGAGTGGTTGGAGAGGGGTGTGGTTGGAGTGGGTTGGAGAGGGGTGTGGTTGGAGAGGGGAGTGGTTGGATAGGGGTGTGGTTGGAGAGGGTAGTGGTTGGAGAGGGGAGTGGTTGGAGAGGGGAGTGGTTGGAGAGGGGAGTGGTTGGAGAGGGGAGTGGTTGGAGAGGGGTGTGGTTGGATAGGGTAGTGGTTGGAGAGGGGAGTGGTTGGATAGGGGTGTGGTTGGAGAGGGGAGTGTTTGGAGAGGGGTGTGATTGGAGAGGGGAGTGTTTGGAGAGGGGTGTGGTTGGATAGGGTAGTGGTTGGAGAGGGGAGTGGTTGGATAGGGGTGTGGTTGGAGAGGGGAGTGTTTGGAGAGGGGTGTGATTGGAGAGGGGAGTGGTCGGAGAAAGGGGAAGAGAAATGGGGAAGAGTAATATAGTAAAGTGGATCTAAATATGATTGCCTATAATTAGAACTGACTCCTTTTACAGATCTCATCTGCTGGATCAAGGCAGCTAGATGACCTTCAGACCCACTAATGGCTGCTAAATTAAGATACTGGATGACCTTCAGACCCACTAATGGCTGCTAAATTAAGATACTAGATGACCTTCAGACCCACTAATGGCTGCTAAATTAAGATGACCTTCAGACCCACTAATGTTGCTAAATTAAGATACTAGATGACCTTCAGACCCACTAATGGCTGCTAAATTAAGATAACTAGCTGACCTTCACACATACACACACACTAATGGCTGCTAACTAATGGCTGCTAAATTAACTAGATGACCTTCAGACCCACTAATGGCTGCTCAGTTTTGTTTTGCATGTTTTTTTTGCAAAGAGATTGACGCCAGAAATGGTATAAAGATGAATCTTCACAATTCTTTTGATCAGGCACACACACATGCACATGCATGCACACAGACACATGCAAGCACACACACATGCATGTACACACACACACATACATGTACACACACACACATGCATGCACACACGTGCTCTCTATGGAGACCCGTACCTATTATGTAATAGGTACGGGTCCGGAATCCTGAGGAAAATGCTCATTTTGCATATTTCGTGCACATGACATCATCAAGGGCACAGGTACAGTTAGTTACGTGAGAGATGGTGCCAATGCGGAGAATGCCATCTCAGACTTTTGCGCTGTACTCTGGCCAATCTCTCGGAAAAAAGGGCGGATCGATTTGCACAAAGCATGGTTGACCTATTATCAACGCTGCAACCGTGCTTCTTGGTTTGTGAAGAAGAAGCCATCTTCTTGGTTTAGTAGGATTTCTTCTTGTAATTCTGCCACTGATCCCCACCTTGTTGAGATTCATTCCACTGCATGCAGAAACCAGTGCTATGCAGGAAGTCCTTGAGCTATGATGTTCCAAGTTATGCTGTTCTGAAGTTCTGAAGTTACGACGCATAATATCAGTAAAATCACGTCCGAGTTCCATACCAAGTCTGGAAGTTACCGCACGGCTACGTACAATACTTTAGTTGCCCAACACGCATAGCACCATAGAAAACACAAGTCATGCGGTGTATGTTGACCCGTCCTGAGGCAGGACAACTCGAACCTTCAGAAGGAGCACTACGTCGCTTGTGATCTCCTGTGTTTGGGTTCTTGCCTTTATTTAGGAGGGGTGCAGGGGAGAGAGATCAGGGGTGCAGGGGAGAGAGGGCAGTCCACCGTACACTACAGCCAATCACTGAGCAGTATGTTACGTTACTGCAAGCATTAGAGGGTGGTGACGGTGACTCGACTTATAAACTTACACCGCATCTTAGGAACGTAACCCTGTCGTAACTTGAGGACTTCCTGTAATTATACTATCTTCAGCTCACCTTTTCACCGCAATCATGTGACTCATCTTACTTCTCATTAGCACTATACACCTGTTATACCTAAGGCTCACCTTTTCACCGCCATCATGTGACTCATCTTGCTTACCATTCAATGAAACTAAATTAGTGAAGTCTCCAGCTCTCTCCTCTTTATTCTACTTGGCATTGCTTCTTCTATAAAATTCCACAATAAGAAGCTTGAATGGATAACTCTATTTATGTACATTATATAGAAGACTCCATTAGTATGGTGAACACTGATCTATACATAGATAACATATATGATCATTAGCTCATTCCCTCACGGCAACCAGCTCTAGCAGTCATTATGATGGCTACACCAACAATTCCATTAACTCATTCCCTCACGGCAACCAGCTCTAGCAGTCATCATGATGGGGCTACACCAACAATTCCATTAACTCATTCCCTCACAGCAACCAGCTCTAGTGGTCATCATGATGGCTACACCAACAATTCCATTAACTCATTCCCTCATGGCAACCAGCTCTAACAGTCATCATGATGGCTACACCAACAATTCCATTAACTCATTCCCTCATGGCAACCAGCTCTAGCAGTCATCATGATGGCTACACCAACAATTCCATTAACTCATTCCCTCGCGGCAACCAGCTCTAGCAGTCATCATGATGGCTACACCAACAATTCCATTAACTCATTCCCTCATGGCAACCAGCTCTAGCGGTCATCATGATGGCTACACCAACAATTCCATTAACTCATTCCCTCACAGCAGTCATCATGATGGCTACACCAACAATTCCATAACTCATTCCCTCATGGCAACCAGCTCTAGCGGTCATCATGATGGCTACACCAACAATTCCATTAACTCATTCCCTCATGGCAACCAGCTCTAGCAGTCATCATGATGGCTACACCAACAATTCCATTAACTCATTCCCTCATGGCAACCAGCTCTAGAGGTCATCATGATGGCTACACCAACAATTCCATTAACTCATTCCCTCATGGCAACCAGCTCTAGCAGTCATCATGATGGCTACACCAACAATTCCATTAACTCATTCCCTCATGGCAACCAGCTCTAGCAGTCATCATGATGGCTACACCAACAATTCCATTAACTCATTCCCTCACGGCAACCAGCTCTAGCAGTCATCATGATGGCTACACCAACAATTCCATTAACTCATTCCCTCACAGCAACCAGCTCTAGCAGTCATCATGATGGCTACACCAACAATTCCATTAACTCATTCCCTCACGGCAACCAGCTCTAGCAGTCATCATGATGGCTACACCAACAATTCCATTAACTCATTCCCTCATGGCAACCAGCTCTAGCAGTCATCATGATGGCTACACCAACAATTCCATTAACTCATTCCCTCGCGGCAACCAGCTCTAGTGGTCATCATGATGGCTACACCAACAATTCCATTAACTCATTCCCTCGCGGCAACCAGCTCCAGTCATCATGATGGCTATACCAACAATTCCATTAACTCATTCCCTCATGGCAACCAGCTCTAGCGGTCATCATGATGGCTACACCAACAATTCCATTAACTCATTCCCTCATGGCAACCAGCTCTAGCAGTCATTATGATGGCTACACCAACAATTCCATTAACTCATTCCCTCATGGCAACCAGCTCTAGCAGTCATCATGATGGCTACACCAACAATTCCATTAACTCATTCCCTCACGGCAACCAGCTCTAGCGGTCATCATGATGGCTACAGCAACAATTCCATTAACTCATTCCCTCACGGCAACCAGCTCTAGTGGTCATCATGATGGCTACACCAACAATTCCATTAACTCATTCCCTCACAGCAGTCATCATGATGGCTACACCAACAATTCCATTAACTCATTCCCTCATGGCAACCAGCTCTAGCGGTCATCATGATGGCTACACCAACAATTCCATTAACTCATTCCCTCATGGCAACCAGCTCTAGCAGTCATTATGATGGCTACACCAACAATTCCATTAACTCATTCCCTCACGGCAACCAGCTCTAGCAGTCATTATGATGGCTACACCAACAATTCCATTAACTCATTCCCTCATGGCAACCAGCTCTAGCAGTCATTATGATGGCTACACCAACAATTCCATTAACTCATTCCCTCATGGCAACCAGCTCTAGCAGTCATCATGATGGCTACACCAACAATTCCATTAACTCATTCCCTCACGGCAACCAGCTCTAGCGGTCATCATGATGGCTACACCAACAATTCCATTAACTCATTCCCTCACGGCAACCAGCTCTAGCAGTCATCATGATGGCTACACCAACAATTCCATTAACTCATTCCCTCGCGGCAACCAGCTCTAGCAGTCATCATGATGGCTACACCAACAATTCCATTAACTCATTCCCTCGCGGCAACCAGCTCTAGCAGTCATCATGATGGCTACACCAACAATTCCATTAACTCATTCCCTCATGGCAACCAGCTCTAGCGGTCATCATGATGGCTACACCAACAATTCCATTAACTCATTCCCTCACGGCAACCAGCTCTAGCGGTCATCATGATGGCTACACCAACAATTCCATTAACTCATTCCCTCACGGCAACCAGCTCTAGCAGTCATCATGATGGCTACACCAACAATTCCATTAACTCATTCCCTCGCGGCAACCAGCTCTAGCAGTCATCATGATGGCTACACCAACAATTCCATTAACTCATTCCCCTGCGGCAACCAGCTCTAGCGGTCATCATGATGGCTACACCAACAATACCATTAACTCATTCCCTCACAGCAGTCATCATGATGGCTACACCAACAATTCCATTAACTCATTCCCTCACGGCAACCAGCTCTAGCAGTCATCATGATGGCTACAATGTAGGACACACAGCACACACTTTATAATTATCCTACTTCTTGTAGCAGCTGTTGACAAGAAGGGTCTGATTTTATCAGAAATAGAGGAAGTGCAGTTATGCTACACTTTGTCCACCATTGAAGCCAATTCTTCACAATTATACTAAATAATGTAAAATGCCGCACAGCAAGGAATTCACCAAACAGTGTCCAACAAAAGAATAGTATTCTTCTCCCTTACTTTTCTGTGTGTATCTGGTGGGGGAATCGTTTGCTTGGGCAACAGGACCAAGCAACAGGAACACAAAGAATTTGAAGCTCACAAAAAGTGTTCTCGAGTAAAGCTTACAAACCACACAACTCTCAGAATCCAGTCACAAAGTTGGTGAACTTCTAAGGATTTGGATTTTCTGTACTTGTTTATGTGTAGATACAACAATTAGCTGCGTAACTGTCGTGCAGGTAATTATGCCACACCATGTACGGGTGCCTTCATGCTCACGTCTCTAACGCCAACCTTCAGATCTTAGTGATGCTGGCGCCACTGAAGTTTATATAGATGGGAGCGTGTGCAAGTTGCCAATCTTGTTTCCGATTTGCTACATCAGTGATTTTACCCAGCTTCTCGTATTAACTAGCACTTACATCGTTGCCACGCCAGAAAATTGGCTAGGTTACACCACTTGACAACTATTATCACCCCACAACACTTTGCACAACAGCAACCAGTTACGTTTCAAGCTGATGGGTACTTCTGCTCACTCCTCAGGAGATCACTTTATGGACTAATAATTCAGTCGCATTTTAATTCCATCTCCCAATCAAAAGTTTCACTTCATACCATCTTGAATGCTGGCAAGTACAAGAGTCAGCCAGTACAAGGGAATGATGGTGAGGTGCTGGTAAGCACAAGAGTCAGCCAGTACAAGGGAATGATGGTGAGGTGCTGGCAAGTACAAGAGTCAGCCAGTACAAGGGAATGATGGTGAGGTGCTGGCAAGTACAAGAGTCAGCCAGTACAAGGGAATGATGGTGAGGTGCTGGCAAGTACAAGAGTCAGCCAGTACAAGGGAATGATGGTGAGGTGCTGGCAAGTACAAGACTCATCCAGTACAATGGAATGATGGTGAAGTGCTGGCAAGCACAAGAGCCAGTGAAGGAGAGATTATCTGCCAAGGAGACTAGATACTCATTGGAGGAGGTGGAGAAATGGCCAGCAGGGGATGAGTCCAAGCAAGATTCAACACTTTCAAGGTCATCCAAGAAATAGCTGGTTCTCAGTAGGCACAGGATTGATAGACGCACTCTCCCAGGAGACTCAGCCAGAAGATTAATGGACACACTCTCCCAGGAGACTCAGCCAGAAGATTAATGGACACACTCTTCCAGTAGACTCGTCCAGAATCGACCAACCAGTTTTCAGTGAAAGAAGATGGTGTGTGACAGAGTAAGTTCCCTCAGCCACATCGAAGAAAGAGAGAGAGTCAACTATTTATGCCTACTAAGAATGTAGCTAGGATGCCATGCTAGCAGGAACATTGAGTGCATGTGTTCAGCAAGCCAGAAACTGCTGTTCACCATTTCTACACGTCAGCTTGATCTCCCGAATCAAAGCTCAGCGACACTTGTTCGACTCCTCAAGATACCACTAAAATAACATGCCACATTCCAAGCTATGCTTGCATTATCTCTTTGGAGTGTGTTGGTAGGTGTTGGTGGAGTGTGACGATGGTATATCTTGCCAGTAATGCTGCAAGATTATGCACACTGCTTTAACTTGTGCTAACTCACTGGGTGCAATTTTATAACAAGGACCGACTTTGCTACTGTATGCATAAAAGAATATGCATATGCTCCATGTTATGTATTCCTGGGACAGTTGGCATGTACCTAGTGAAGTCTAACCAGAACAGCAAAACAAACCAGAGGAAAGCTTATATATATTAGCTACCCCCCATGACCGATATAAAACAATAGTGTTTGTAGGTGTGATGACCTTTATCTATTAGTTTCCATTACCTGTTGGTGTACTACGGGGGGGGGGAGGAGGGAATGAGCGAGGATTTTGTGCACACAGGCCACCTTTAGTCAACCTCATGCCAGACCCTTTACCAAATGCTCTGCTGGGAAACAAAATAATCATGATAAGGTGTGCTGGGTAAGGCAGGGAAGTTGAAGATTTTTTTTAAATCTCTCGAATCCATGCTGTATATCAAGACTGACTCCAACTGGTGGCAACTCCAAAAGTGTGGCAGAGAAATGACACAGGAAAAGCTTGTTTACCTATTGTATCCATGGTAACCAGTAATGTTCACATGAATGAATTAGTTGATTTAGTTAATAACTGGCCGGGGGAGGAGACACTCCGTGTGGCTTCTCTCCTGCAAGTCTAAAGTTCATTCTTGACATGTTTGGTACTAGAGACTCTCCCTCTCTCTCACATCAAACAGCATTTGTGGGCAAGGAGGGATACGCTAGCAAGCTTTGAAGACTTGTAGACCTTTATGGTTCTGTAATCCTTGCTGTCTTGTGCTGGGGAGGGACTAGACTCGGGCCCACTCTCAGACCTGTGGTGGACTGTGCAGGAGACTAGGCCCACTCTCAGGCCTGTGGTGGACTGTGCAGGAGACTAGGCCCACTCTCAGACCTGTGGTGGACTGTGCAGGAGAGTAGACTCGGGCCCACTCTCAGACCTGTGGTGGACTGTGCAGGAGACTAGGCCCACTCTCAGACCTGTGGTGGACTGTGTAGGAGACTAGGCCCACTCTCAGACCTGTGGTGGACTGTGCAGGAGACTAGGCCCACTCTCAGACCTGTGGTGGACTGTGCAGGAGACTAGGCCCACTCTCAGACCTGTGGTGGACTGTGCAGGAGACTAGGCCCACTCTCAGACCTGTGGTGGACTGTGCAGGAGACTAGGCCCACTCTCAGACCTGTGGTGGACTGTGCAGGAGACTAGGCCCACTCTCAGACCTGTGGTGGACTGTGCAGGAGACTAGGCCCACTCTCAGACCTGTGGTGGACTGTGCAGGAGACTAGGCCCACTCTCAGACCTGTGGTGGACTGTGCAGGAGACTAGGCCCACTCTCAGGCCTGTGGTGGACTGTGCAGGAGACTAGACTCGGGCCCACTCTCAGACCTGTGGTGGACTGTGCAGGAGACTAGGCCCACTCTCAGACCTGTGGTGGACTGTGCAGGAGACTAGGCCCACTCTCAGACCTGTGGTGGACTGTGCAGGAGACTAGGCCCACTCTCAGACCTGTGGTGGACTGTGCAGGAGACTAGGCCCACTCTCAGACCTGTGGTGGTGGACTGTGCAGGAGACTAGGCCCACTCTCAGACCTGTGGACTGTGCAGGAGACTAGACTCGGGCCCACTCTCAGACCTGTGGTGGACTGTGCAGGAGACTAGGCCCACTCTCAGACCTGTGGTGGACTGTGCAGGAGACTAGGCCCACTCTCAGACCTGTGGTGGACTGTGCAGGAGACTAGGCCCACTCTCAGACCTGTGGTGGACTGTGCAGGAGACTAGACCCACTCTCAGACCTGTGGTGGACTGTGCAGGAGACTAGGCCCACTCTCAGACCTGTGGTGGACTGTGCAGGAGAGTAGACTCGGGCCCACTCTCAGACCTGTGGTGGACTGTGCAGGAGACTAGGCCCACTCTCAGACCTGTGGTGGACTGTGCAGGAGACTAGGCCCACTCTCAGACCTGTGGTGGACTGTGCAGGAGACTAGGCCCACTCTCAGACCTGTGGTGGACTGTGCAGGAGAGTAGACTCGGGCCCACTCTCAGACCTGTGGTGGACTGTGCAGGAGACTAGGCCCACTCTCAGACCTGTGGTGGACTGTGCAGGAGACTAGGCCCACTCTCAGACCTGTGGTGGACTGTGCAGGAGACTAGGCCCACTCTCAGACCTGTGGTGGACTGTGCAGGAGACTAGGCCCACTCTCAGACCTGTGGTGGACTGTGCAGGAGACTAGACTCGGGCCCACTCTCAGACCTGTGGTGGACTGTGCAGGAGACTCGGGCCCACTCTCAGACCTGTGGTGGACTGTGCATAGTAACTGCAGCTTTAGGAGAGTTAGCTACATGTGTTGACCTAGCTAACTAATTTGCTCCTCCTGTTCAGTGGAGTCAACTACTAACAAACTTGAACAGGGCCACGGTTTTAGCATGGGCATGCAAAACACTTGTACTCTGAACTGATGAACTTAGCTATAAATCTTGTGGGACAACAATTAACTTGTTGCAGAAGAAATCAGGCCGGTGACGATCTTGGCGCCAAAGTGTCAATTGGGCAGAGAAGGGGATGATTGATAGTTGGCAATTGGTTTATGAATCTCATTAACTCCAGCATGTTACTCTGCCCATCTTTGTGGTCCTGGCAACTTCAGAAGGCATGGAGATCACAAAGATATGATGTCGATGTCAGTCTTGAAAATTGACTTGCTGAAGATAATGACATTTATGATCCCACAAGCCCCTCGCCACCAACCTCTTGCCATCAACTCGTATGTGGCCAGATTTCTTTCCCACCAGTGAAAGGTCCAGTGCTATGGGAGACTGCACGACTTCTTCCTGAGGAGATCGGCGCTTTCAAGCTCTTGTCATTAGATGAACACTCTTGGCATGTCAGGTGATCGGTTTGAGGTTGTTTCTGGGGACACATCTCAGGTCGAGGTCGTTGCTGGTTTTGACCATTAGCTAATGAACACAGCTTGGTTGGCATCTGGTCAGTTGGCGTCTCGATAGGCCCTCGCCAACTCCAACAGCAGACGAGTTCATACAGTGGCAGCAACTAACCACCGGGACAAGAAATGCAGGGAGAATGACACTCACTGCCTTCTTCTCCAAACTAACCGCCAGGACAAGGAATACAGGGTGAATGACACTCACTGCCTTCTTCTCCAAACTAACCACCAGGACAAGGAATGCAGGGTGAATGACACTCACTGCCTTCTTCTCCAAACTAACCACCAGGACAAGGAATGCAGGGTGAATGACACTCACTGCCTTCTTCTCCAAACTAACCACCAGGACAAGGAATGTAGGGAGAATGACACTCACTGCCTTCTTCTCCAAACTAACCACCAGGACAAGGAATGTAGGGAGAATGACACTCACTGCCTTCTTCTCCAAACTAACCACCAGGACAAGGAATCCAGGGTGAATGACACTCACTGCCTTCTTCTCCAAACTAACCACCAGGACAAGGAATGCAGGGAGAATGACACTCACTACCTTCTTCTCCAAACTAACCACCAGGACAAGGAATGCAGGGTGAATGACACTCACTGCCTTCTTCTCCAAACTAACCACCAGGACAAGGAATCCAGGGTGAATGACACTCACTGCCTTCTTCTCCAAACTAACCACCAGGACAAGGAATGCAGGGAGAATGACACTCACTACCTTCTTCTCCAAACTAACCACCAGGACAAGGAATGCAGGGTGAATGACACTCACTGCCTTCTTCTCCAAACTAACCACCAGGACAAGGAATGCAGGGACAATGACACTCACTGCCTTCTTCTCCAAACTAACCACCAGGACAAGGAATGCAGGGAGAATGACACTCACTGCCTTCTTCTCCAAACTCACCCCCAATACAGGGAGAATGACACTCACTGCCTTCTTCTCCAAACTAACCACCAGGACAAGGAATGCAGGGTGAATGACACTCACTGCCTTCTTCTCCAAGCAAACCACCAGGACAAGGAATGCAGGGAGAATGACACTCACTGCCTTCTTCTCCAAACTAACCACCAGGACAAGGAATGCAAATGCAGGGTGAATGACACTCACTGTCTTCTTCTTCAAACTAACCACCAGGACAAGGAATGCAGGGAGAATGACACTCACTGCCTTCTTCTCCAAACTAACCACCACCAGGACAAGGAATGCAGGGTGAATGACACTCACTGCCTTCTTCTCCAAACAAACCACCAGGACAAGGAATGCAGGGAGAATGACACTCACTGCCTTCTTCTCCAAACTAACCACCAGGACAAGGAATGTAGGGAGAATGACACTCACTGCCTTCTTCTCCAAACTAACCACCAGGACAAGGAATGCAGGGTGAATGACACTCACTGCCTTCTTCTCCAAATAAACCACCAGGACAAGGAATGCAGGGTGAATGACACTCACTGCCTTCTTCTCCAAACTAACCACCAGGACAAGGAATGTAGGGAGAATGACACTCACTGCCTTCTTCTCCAAACTAACCACCAGGACAAGGAATGCAGGGTGAATGCCTTCTTCTCCAAACTAACCACCAGGACAAGGAATGCAGGGTGAATGACACTCACTGCCTTCTTCTCCAAACTAACCACCAGGACAAGGAATGTAGGGAGAATGACACTCACTGCCTTCTTCTCCAAACTAACCACCAGGACAAGAAATGCAGGGTGAATGCCTTCTTCTCCAAACTAACCACCAGGACAAGGAATGCAGGGTGAATGACACTCACTGCCTTCTTCTCCCTTCTTCTCCAAACTAACCACCAGGACAAGGAATGCAGGGTGAATGACACTCACTGCCTTCTTCTCCAAACTAACCACCAGGACAAGGAATGCAGGGAGAATGACACTCACTGCCTTCTTCTCCAAACTAACCACCAGGACAAGGAATGCAGGGAGAATGACACTCACTGCCTTCTTCTCCAAACTAACCACCAGGACAAGGAATGCAGGGTGAATGACACTCACTGCCTTCTTCTCCAAACTACAAACTAACCACCAGGACAAGGAATGCAGGGAGAATGATACTCACTGCCTTCTTCTCCAAACTAACCACCATGTTTTAAAATTAAGACCTCGAGAAATGGAGAAACTTCCTCACAGGAGAGACTCAATCTCCTCACATGAGGGAGTAATCTTTCTCACGAGAGATGGAATGTTCTCACATATGACCTCATTACACCAGAAATTAGCTAAAGGGTGGGATCAGGTTTCAGTGTTGTCCCAAAATAGCCTGACGTAGCCAATCCTCTACCTTCCTTGATCTTTGGGGCTGGGGAAGAAAAGGGCGTGGCATCTCTAGTATATATGACTTGCGTCTCACAACTATAGCTGCAGTCCAATTAAATTAGAGCATCCCTCTTGGTTACATTCAAGTCATGAGGAAGGGTGAATGCTGAGTTGAATTCTCACATCAAGGCAAACTTGGGTGGGTTCGGTGCTGGAGAGGAACACACAGAACTAACTCTCAGCTAGCTGCTAGTCACCCATGCTATTATCATTACACTTGCATAAGGTTGTACTAGTATTGCTAATCATTCCATGCTATTATCACTGCACTTGCATAAGGTTGTACTAGTATTGCTAATCATTCCATGCTATTATCACTGCACTTGCATAAGGTTGTACTAGTACCGCTAATCATTCCATGCTATCATCACTACACTTGCATAAGGTTGTACTAGTACTGCTAATCATTCCATGCTATCATCACTACACTTGCATAAGGTTGTACTAGTACTGCTAATCATTCCATGCTATCATCACTACACTTGCATAAGGTTATACTAGTACTGCTAATCATTCCATGCTATCATCACTACACTTGCATAAGGTTGTACTAGTACTGCTAATCATTCCATGCTATCATCACTACACTTGCATAAGGTTGTACTAGTACTGCTAATCATTCCATGCTATCATCACTACACTTGCATAAGGTTGTACTAGTACTGCTAATCATTCCATGCTATCATCACTACACTTGCATAAGGTTATACTAGTACTGCTAATCATTCCATGCTATCATCACTACACTTGCATAAGGTTGTACTAGTACTGCTAATCATTCCATGCTATCATCACTACACTTGCATAAGGTTGTACTAGTACTGCTAATCATTCCATGCTATCATCACTGCACTTGCATAAGGTTGTACTAGTATTGCTAATCATTCCATGCTATCATCACTACACTTGCATAAGGTTATACTAGTACTGCTAATCATTCCATGCTATCATCACTACACTTGTATAAGGTTGTACTAGTACTGCTAATCATTCCATGCTATCATCACTACACTTGCATAAGGTTGTACTAGTATTGCTAATCATTCCATGCTATTATCACTACACTTGCATAAGGTTGTACTAGCACTGCTAATCATTCCATGCTATTATCACTACACTTGCATAAGGTTGTACTAGTACTGCTAATCATTCCATGCTATCATCACTGCACTTGCATAATGTTATACTGGCACTGCTAATCATTCCATGCTATCATCACTACACTTGCATAAGATTGTACTAGTACTGCTAATCATTCCATGCTATCATCACTACACTTGCATAAGATTGTACTAGTACTGCTAATCATTCCATGCTATCATCACTACACTTGCATAAGATTGTACTAGTACACTCGTAAAAATATTGTCAGTCATTTTTTTTTTAATGTGTGATCAAGTGTTTAAGTTCCTGGCGCACAAGTCATACATGCTAGAGACAACACACCCTCTTCTTTCTCCATCCCTAACCAGAAAGGTAAAGGGTTGGCCATGCCATATAAGCCAAGGTTGGCAGCTGGTGTGCTACTTGAGCTGTTGGTGACCCTGTGAGTGACGAGCTACAATGTTGGCTGGCTTGTGCATAACTGTATTGGAGTTGCTCAATGGAGCCAGCAAATGCTATGCTCTGGCCCATGTTGCAATTCTCGAGCACAACTCAAGCCCCGTGAGGTTTCCTTGTGTCTAGACACTGCTCCTGCCCCACGAGGTTTCCTCGTGTCTAGACATTGCTCCTGCCCCACGAGGTTTCCTCATGTCTAGACATTGCTCCTGCCCCATGAGGTTTCCTTGTGTCTCCTGCCCCATGAGGTTTCCTCGTGTCTAGACATTGCTCCTGCCCCACGAGGTTTCCTCATGTCTAGACATTGCTCCTGCCCCACGATGTTTCCTTGTGTATAGACATTGCTCCTGCCCCATGAGGTTTCCTTGTGTCTAGACATTGCTCCTGCCCCACGAGGTTTCCTTGTGTCTCCTGCCCCATGAGGTTTCCTCGTGTCTAGACATTGCTCCTGCCCCACGAGGTTTCCTCATGTCTAGACATTGCTCCTGCCCCACGATGTTTCCTTGTGTCTAGACATTGCTCCTGCCCCACGAGGCTTCCTATTGTCTAGATATTGCTGCTGTTGTTGCTTAGAGCTCTCATGCTTTCGTCCCAGAAAGGTGACACCATTCGGTGCATGTGTAGTATGTATGTAAGTAGTATGTATGTGTGTGTGTGAGGGAGTGTATGTGTGAGTGTGTATGTATATATGTGTGTGTGTGTGGTGTGCATGTGTGTGTATGCATGTGTTAGTGTACATAGCAAACAGAAATATGTTACTAATACACATATGCATATCCCATTGGCTAACTCTCCACAACTACTCTCCTGAGAGATCTGGTGGATTTATCACTTCTGTCCCCCTCTTGGTTGCAACTTGTTTGTCCAGGACATCTACGCTCTCTAATCTGCAGCTTCTGCAGGTGAGTACTACTGGCACAATACATTAATTACTCCCACATTCCTGTGGTTTACAGTGTTAGTTATGCCCAAAGGTCTGACTGGAAAGACATCACCTAATGCCCGCTCAAGATCACTGTGAGTTTGTGGCTTCTGTTTGACACCTGAAATTCAAAATGCACTGTCGGTGCCATCAGCAACATTAGCACCGTCAGCATTGTTAGCCCATCAGCACTATTATCCCATCAGCACTGTCGGCATTGTTAGCCCATCAGCACTGTCAGCATTGTTAGCCCATCAGCACTGTCAGCATTGTTAGCACTATCAGCACTGTCAGCATTGTTAGCCCATCAGCACTGTCAGCATTGTTAGCCCATCAGCATTGTCAGCACTGTCAGCATTGTTAGCACTATCAGCACTGTCAGCATTGTTAGCCCATCAGCACTGTCAGCATTGTTAGCCCATCAGCACTGTCAGCATTGTCAGCACCATCAGCACTGTCAGCACTATCAGCATTGTTAGCACTATCAGCACTATCAGCACTGTCAGCATTGTCAGCACCATCAGCACTGTTAGCCCGTCAACACTGGCAGCACTGTCAGGGCGACACTCATGCCGGGAGAAGCGGGCGTAACCGACCCCCAAGATTAATAAATTAACATGCACAAAAATGGGTGTGGCCATAATGGCGAGCGTGTTTTCACTAATATTTTCACTGATGATGAGTTGGCACCTCCAGCTAATGCTCCTCTGCTCCTGTGTGCATGAACACGCAAGTGTCATGGCCAGTTCACCCAATCCATCAGCTGCCATCCTCCCAACCAGTAACGTCACGGAATGCTGGACTACACCTTTGAACCAGTCACACTCAAAGTCTTTCAACTGCTTTGAAGCTTCACTCACGGTATTTTTCTGTGTCGTCTAGACACGGCCATTTTTGTTTTCGTGCGTTTAAGTGACATGCGTGCTTGCTTGAGCTCAGTGTAGTCATCAAAAGCATTGTTGTGCTGGAACATGGTCCTCCTTGCATCATCCTTGTCCGGGGACAAGCCTTGTGTTGCCAACCTAAAACATGGGATTCACAGTTAAATCCATCATTTGTCAAGACCCTCGCAATGGCTTCACTGCGCTGGCTTCTCATCCTCCGACATTCAAGTAAGCCGTAGAGGTCTACGCCATTGGGATGTGCTGGACGGCGTGCCTGGTAACACGAGCGCAAGCTTGGAATTCATATGGGGGTGGGGAGGACACAATTATCAGGCGAGGGAGTGTTTGTTGCAGCTGCAGCTATCTTTACGAGGGCCGTGCAAGATCCAACACCACTAAACAGTTGCTCAGCTATCAATTAATAACACATAATTGGCGAATCAATGCCGATCTAGAACGCAACAATCAGCTGATTAAACATAGGATCAATTAATCAAATCAAGGCAATTGGTGAAGATCCATTGCTGGTCAACCAATTAATGAAGATCTAGTGACTATTAATTAAAACTAAGGCTCTAAAGCAACTTGTTAGGAGAAGGGCGATGGGTTTGGGATACTGCTGGAAGTAATAAATGCCAATTAGCACTGCACTGCAGACTGCAAGCTCACCCTTCCGATTGTGGTTGAATCAGGCTCCAGCAATCAGCCATACCAGCTCTCTCCTCAGAGAATGGTTGAATCGTGCTCTAGCAGTCAGCCATACCAGCTCTCTCCTCAGAGAGTGGTTGAATCGTGCTCTAGTAGCCAGCCATACCAGCTCTCTCCTCAGAGAGTGGTTGAATCGTGCTCTAGTAATACCAGCTCTCTCCTCAGAGAGTGGTTGAATCGTGCTCTAGCATTCAGCCATACCAGCTCATGCCTCAGAGAGTGGTTAAATCGTGCTCTAGTAGCCAGCCATACCAGCTCTCTCCTCAGAGAGAGTGGTTGGACCAGGCTCTAGCAGCCAACAATAGCTAAGTGCTGATCCCCCTACAGATCATACGATCACGTACACACATGCACACATAAACTGCTAAGTCGTGTGTGGTGTGCACATGTGCGTGTGAGTGTGCTAAACAAGGTCAAGTTCTAATTGCATTAAAAGATGATTGATTAGGTGACAATAATTATAACTCGAGTTAGTGCAACTATTCGCACTTTACTACAACTTTGTCTTCTCTCCCAGCACTTCATCACTCAAGAAGAGATCACTAATGTCTCTCTTCTCTACTGTAGAGCTAGTTGCTGGAGTTGCTGCTCACTGTGCTACAATCTACCTTGTCCATCTATCTTCACATTTACTCCACAACTGCTGAACCACTTCTTTGAGCAGCTTGTCATATGGACGGCCCCTCAGCCATAATGATCCCAGATCTGCTCCATGGTTAATGTTTCCTAATATCCCCGTGCTTCATATGACGCCTCCTCCCAATGTGGTACCCTCTCAACTCCTGTGTTCCCTTTAAAGACTTGAATTACACCAAATGAGCATTGCTATGCACATGAAGAGCACACTTTGCATCGTACACATCCTTATGCATTCAGAGTAACAATAACCATGGAGACCAGCAACATACCAAGCTCACACCTGGTCACCTTGTCCGCTATCTCATGTGACCAATAACCATGGAGACCAGCAACATACCAAGCTCACACCTGGTCACCCTGTCAGCTATCTCATGTGACCAATAACCATGGAGACCAGCAACATACCAAGCTCACACCTGGTCACCCTGTCAGCTATCTCATGTGACCAATAACCATGGAGACCAGCAACATACCAAGCTCACACCTGGTCACCCTGTCAGCTATCTCATGTGACCAATAACCATGGAGACCAGCAACATACCAAGCTCACACCTGGTCACCTTGTCCGCTATCTCATGTGACCAATAACCATGGAGACCAGCAACATACCAAGCTCACACCTGGTCACCTTGTCCGCTATCTCATGTGACCAATAACCATGGAGACCAGCAACATACCAAGCTCACACCTGGTCACCCTGTCAGCTATCTCATGTGACCAATAACCATGGAGACCAGCAACATACCAAGCTCACACCTGGTCACCTTGTCCGCTATCTCATGTGACGAATAACCATGGAGACCAGCAACATACCAAGCTCACACCTGGTCACCCTGTCAGCTATCTCATGTGACCAATAACCATGGAGACCAGCAACATACCAAGCTCACACCTGGTCACCTTGTCCGCTATCTCATGTGACCAATAACCATGGAGACCAGCAACATACCAAGCTCACACCTGGTCACCTTGTCCGCTATCTCATGTGACCAGTAGACCAGTAACCATGGAGACCAGCAACATACCCACACCCGGTCACCCTGTCAGCTATCTCATGTGACCAATAACCATGGAGACCAGCAACATACCAAGCTCACACCTGGTCACCCTGTCCGCTATCTCATGTGACCAATAACCATGGAGACCAGCAACATACCCACACCCGGTCACCCTGTCAGCTATCTCATGTGACCAATAACCATGGAGACCAGCAACATACCAAGCTCACACCTGGTCACCCTGTCAGCTATCTCATGTGACCAATAACCATGGAGACCAGCAACATACCAAGCTCACACCTGGTCACCCTGTCAGCTATCTCATGTGACCAATAACCATGGAGACCAGCAACATACCAAGCTCACACCTGGTCACCTTGTCAGCTATCTCATGTGACGAATAACCATGGAGACCAGCAACATACCAAGCTCACACCTGGTCACCCTGTCAGCTATCTCATGTGACCAATAACCATGGAGACCAGCAACATACCAAGCTCACACCTGGTCACCCTGTCAGCTATCTCATGTGACCAATAACCATGGAGACCAGCAACATACCAAGCTCACACCTGGTCACCTTGTCAGCTATCTCATGTGACGAATAACCATGGAGACCAGCAACATACCAAGCTCACACCTGGTCACCCTGTCAGCTATCTCATGTGACCAATAACCATGGAGACCAGCAACATACCAAGCTCACACCTGGTCACCTTGTCTGCTATCTCATGTGACCAATAACCGGAGACCAGCAACATACCAAGCTCACACCTGGTCACCTTGTCCGCTATCTCATGTGACCAATAACCATGGAGACCAGCAACATACCAAGCTCACACCTGGTCACCTTGTCCGCTATCTCATGTGACCAATAACCATGGAGACCAGCAACATACCAAGCTCACACCTGGTCACCTTGTCCGTTATGTCATGTGACAAATAACCGCAAAGTCTCTGCCAGCCCAACCTACCACTTCAAAGGTGGCACGTATTGCACACCTCTAAGGGAGACCAGTACCTGGAGGCAATGAGGGGTGTAGGTGCACACCTCTATGGGAGTATCTGGAAGCAATGAGTGGGTGTAGGTGTACAGCTCGATGGAAGAAACAGGGGGCATTTACGGGTAATTAGCGTGGGTTAGTGGTATTCGGGTTTGTTCATGAATATATTCATTAACATGTAAAGTTCTGGGCAGATGCAACTGCTTCCTATCTCAATTGGGAAGCTGTAGCTGCTGCTGCATGCTTCAATTGGATTTCTTCCAAGCAGTTGTATCTGCCCAGAACTTTTGCTGCATGTGTGAGGAGGTGTTGTCTCTAGCTTGTGGAGTAGAGGTGACTTGCTGCATGTGTATGGAGGTGTTGTCTCTAGCTTGTGGAGTAGAGGTGACTTGCTGCATGTGTATGGAGGTGATGTCTCTAGCTTGTGGGGTAGAGGTGACTTGCTGCATGTGTATGGAGGTGTTGTCTCTAGCTTGTAGAGTAGAGGTGACTTGCTGCATGTGTATGGAGGTGTTATCTCTAGCTTGTGGAGTAGAGATGACTTGCTGCATGTGTATGGAGGTGTTGTCTCTAGCTTGTGGAGTAGAGGTGACTTGCTGCATGTGTATGGAGGTGTTGTCTCTAACTTGTGGAGTAGAGGTGACTTGCTGCATGTGTATGGAGGTGTTGTCTCTAGCTTGTGGAGTAGAGGTGACTTGCTCCATGTGTATGGAGGTGTTGTCTCTAGCTTGTGGAGTAGAGGTGACTTGCTGCATGTGTGAGGAGGTGTTGTCTCTAGCTTGTGGAGTAGAGGTGACTTGCTGCATGTGTATGAGGTGTTGTCTCTAGCTTGTGGAGTAGAGGTGACTTGCTGCATGAGTATGGAGGTGTTGTCTCTAGCTTGTGGAGTAGAGGTGACTTGCTACATGTGTATGAGGTGTTGTCTCTAGCTTGTGGAATAGAGGTGACTTGCTGCATGTGTATGGAGGTGTTGTCTCTAGCTTGTGGGGTAGAGGTGACTTGCTGCATATGTATGAGGTGTTGTCTCTAGCTTGTGGAGTAGAGGTGACTTGCTGCATATGTGTGGTGTGGTGCCGTCCAGGAGAGTAATCCTGTGGAATACTTGTATGTTTCTCGGTTGTCTGACTTGTATTAGTGGCAAACTCACCTGCCCCTGTTATTACAACCAATCCCTCAACACTGGTTACTTTAGGTCCCCTAATGCCACCTGGGAGTTCTCGGTGGTCTTCTTGTTCACAGGAACAAGCAGTGCCTAGAGAGCCAATGAATATCTGAAACACCTGCAGCAGCTCAACCACAACAGCTTTCATTAGCTCACTACCTAAATCAACATTAGGTGATATATATTCCACCCACTCAAATGAGAAGGAGAACACTCAGAAGAGAATGCTTGTGTAGGAACTCTGGTGGTGTCTCTGGTGGTGTCAATACATGGGCAGGTAGTTAGTAATACAGCAAGCTTATTCATGACCCCCTCACACCTGTCACTAGCCCAACACATGGGCAGGTAGTTATTATTACAGCAAGCTTATTCATGACCCCCTCACACCTTGTCACTAGCCCAACACATGGGCAGGTAGTTATTATTACAGCAAGCTTATTCATGACTCCCTCACACCTTGTCACTAGCCTGTGGCACTGATGTAAATCACTGGGTACACCTCATAGGCTCTAAGAGGACAGACTGCGTCAGCCCTATCATCTCTCTGAGATATGCTCTATCATTAGTGGATATGTCAATTGCAACGAAGGATGAGGTGCTTGACAAGTGCACATCATGGGGGATCATTATTGCATGGCCCTATCATTAGTCAATTCCAATGAAGGATGAGTGCTTGACAAGTGCATATCATGGAGGACCATTATTGCATGGCCCTATCATTAGTGGATATGTCAATTGCAACGAAGGATGAGGTGCTTGACAAGTGCACATCATGAAGGACCACTACTGCATGGCTCCTGGGGGAGAATCTAATATATGGATGGATTTTTTAATCACCTTCATTACAACTTGCACTAAATAGAGAAAATTGGAAGAGTTAACACTTCTTTATGCCAGCATATATCCTATGCACATGCATGCATGTTCCTACCTTTCACATTACTAAATGGTTCTGTTGGTTCTAATTGTGGAAAATGAGCGGACCTTAGACTAGTCTTGCTATGGCTGCAAGTTCTCAGCCTGAAGCTTCTGCAGGCTTGCTGGCTAGGAGAGTAATAAAGGAAGGAGCAACTTTCACAAGCTTGTATCCCAGGTGATAGGGCAATCAGCCTTTTATTTGCAGCCCACCTCCAGGACATGTGACCTCCTAGGCTCTATGGTCGTGTAAGCTAGTCCTGGCTTGTGTATTTTTTTGCCTCTCTCAAGTTGCCATAGCTGTTGCTAGGGCTTTTTGAGATGTGAGAATTTTGGGGATATGTGTCTTAAATAGCCATGCAATATTTCTCTTAATGGCAGTGACCTGGAGGCAATGAGGGGTGTAGGTGCACACGACCAGTGCCTGGAGGCAATGAGGGGTGTAGGTGCACACGACCAGTGCCTGGAGGCAATGAGGGGTGTGGGTGCACACGACCAGTGCCTGGAGGCAATGAGGGGTTTAGGAATATGACCAGTGCCTGGAGGCAATGAGGGGTGTAGGTGCACACGACCAGTGCCTGGAGGCAATGAGGGGTGTAGGTGCACACGACCAGTGCCTGGATGCAATGAGGGGTTTAGGAATATGACCAGTGCCTGGAGGCAATGAGGGGTTTAGGAATATGACCAGTGCCTGGAGGCAATGAGGGGTTTAGGAATATGACCAGTGCCTGGAGGCAATGAGGGGTTTAGGAATATGACCAGTGCCTGGAGGCAATGAGGGGTGTACATGTAGGTACACACCGACCAGTACCTGGAGGTGCATACCAATGCCTGGAGGCAATGAGGGGCGTAGGTATACGACCAGTGGGTGCCTGGAGGCAATGAGGGGTGTAGGTGCACACGACCAGTGCCTGGAGGCAATGAGGGGTGTAGGTGCTCACGACCAGTGCCTGGAGGCAATGAGGGGTGTAGGTGCATTGAGGTAATCATTATGGGATTTCTCAACCAAATGACCAGGCAGGATGGGTGTCGCTATCTTCATCACCCTGGCAAGATCGCTACCCAATGAACGTGTGTAGAATTACAGCCATCTCCTAACATATAAATGTCACCTGCATAGGAGGCGTGGTCAGCCTGACAGTGACCAGTTAAGGGAAAGATGGCCACACCCACAATCTTGATTAATGTGCAATGAAAAGTGCAAGAAGTTGCACCAAGTGTTTCTAGAGTTCTCCCAGGTCAGGATCCTCACCTCTCCCTAGCTGGCCACGCCTACCAAGTGTTTCTAGAGTTCTCCCGGGTCAGGATCCTCACCTCTCCCTAGCTGGCCACGCCTACCAAGTGTTTCTAGAGTTCTCCCGGGTCTGGATCCTCACCTCTCCCTAGCTAGCCACACCTACCAAGTTCATTTCCATTTCCCAAGAAGACCTTACAGAAAATGGCGTTGAGCTCGTTCCAGGTGACACGGTTCTCTTCATAGCGGAGGCTTCATTATGATGAAGTGGAAGGTAGAGTGTGCTGTCATCTTTGCTTGAGAGGTTAACAGAAAAGCCTGTGAAGGCTGGAACCTCTGATGATGCTGCTGCATTTTATGCTCACATACAGTCTATTCTATTCTGTAACTATCCAAAGGCTTCTGTAATTGGTGAGATGCAACAGTGGCCTTCAAGCAGTGCCAACAGAGTTATTGCCACAAGTGTTCTGTGGAGCACTACTGCCTCCACCTGCGACAACATGCCTAGCAGTTCTCTGGCACGGCAAAAGGCTACCAACCATCGCTGACTTTGGAATGTCATTTAATGCCTGGAGCTCCTTGCTAGACAGGGATGTACAATCAGAGGCCACAATGACCACAGTGATGGGATTTTTTCCAGCTACTGAAGCTGATGAATGAAGATGATTCCAAGTCAAAGCAGTACCTTTTTCAAGATATAAACATCGTGTCATGACTGGCTCGCCAAAGAACTGAATACTACTCCAGCTACGAGTTAATGGATGAGCTACCATTGGTGTGAGTATAGAGAGGAAGATTTACTGGAGACCGGCAAAGTGTACAATGTTGATTTTTGGGATATCTGCATCCAGTGCTACCAGTAATGTGCACTGAGGAGAAAGCAGACACACCTTGTTCAACCATGAAGCAACCATGAAGCAAGACATGAATATATATACACATAAGCCATTAGCTGATATGTGTATATTATATATATATATATAAGGATGGATTACCACTAGCTGATATATATATATATATATATATATGCGTATATACACATAAGGATGGATTACCACTAGCTGATATATATATATATATATATATATATGTATATACACATAAGGATGGATTACCACTAGCTGATATATATATATATATATATATATATATATATATATATATGTATATACACATAAGGATGGATTACCACTAGCTGATATATATATACATATATATATATATATACACACATAAGAATGGATTACCACTAGCTGATATGTGTATATATATATATATATATAGGATGGATTACCACTAGCTGATACATACAAGGATGGATTACCACTAGCTGATATATATATATAATATATATATATACATAAGGATGGATTACCACTAGCTGATATATATGTATATACACATAAGGATGGATTACCACTAGCTGATATATATATATATATATATAACCACTAGCTGATATATATATATATATGTATATACACATAAGGATGGATTATCACTAGCTGATATATATATATATATATATGTATATACACATAAGGATGGATTACCACTAGCTGATATATATATATATATATATATATATATATGTACATACAACATAAGGATGGATTACCACTAGCTGATATATATATATATATATACACACATAACTGGTATGTGAATATATATATACACATAAGGATGGATTACCACTAAGCTGATATATATAATATAAGGATGGATTATCACTAGCTGATATATATATATATATATATACATAAGGATGGATTACCACTAGCTGAAGTGGCTAATTATTCTGTACGCATATATGATCGTAGAGAACAAGTTTTTGGTAAAGTTAGAATAGGCTGCACAACATATTTTCTGCGTATTTCAAATCGTGTTAATTTGTGTTTATCATATTCATTACCACAGTGGCTGGACCACTCAAAATTTGCCGGTGCCCCAACCCCTGACCTGCCCGCCCTGAAGTATAATTATCTCCTAACGTTTAGATGTCACCTGTCTGTTCCAGATTATCAAAACAATTCAGTACTCCTACACGACATAAGACACCCTTAGTCATGTGACACTCTTCTGGAGTGACACCTTTAATCATGTGACACACTTAATCATGTGATACCCTTACTAAAATGACACCTTAAATCATGCCATAACTCATGTGACACTTGAATCATGTGACACTCTTAATCATGTGATGCCTTTAATCATGTGACCTCCTTTAATTAAATAATACCCTAAATCATGTGACAGCCTAAATCATGTGACAACTGTAATAATGTAACACCCTTAATCATGTGACACCCTTAACCATGATTACCCTATCCCATTGCATTAACCAGCTAGGCCCTAACGCTTATTTGGGGATATTTACACCTAAGAATGCTTACCTTCTTGTAGGCTTTGAAGACATTACACCTAAAGGTGTTATCAGGAACCTCGCGTGTGATATAGCTGAATATTTTCAGATCTTGAGAATCGTGGGACACATAGAATATTCTAAATATTGACAGGATAGAGAATATAGAGCCAGATTAGCGATAAGACTATCACCACATGTAACAATGACCAGGTGCTTTGAGATCAGACTGTGTGAGTCAAATAGATCACATGTAACAATGACCAGGTGCTATGGGATCAGACTGCATCAGTCAAATAGATCACATGTAACAATGACCAGGTGCTATGGGATCAGACTGCATCAGTCAAATAGATCACATGTAACAATGACCAGGTGATATGGGATCAGACTGCATCAGTCAAATAGATCACATGTAACAATGACCAGGTGCTATGGGATCAGACTGCATCAGTCAAATAGATCACATGTAACAATGACCAGGTTCTATGGGATCAGACTGTGTCAGTCAAATAGATCACATGTAACAATGACCAGGTGCTATGGGATCAGACTGCATCAGTCAAATAGATCACATGTAACAATGACCAGGTGCTATGGGATCAGAGTGCATCAGTCAAATAGATCACATGTAACAATGACCAAGTGCTATGGGATCAGACTGCATCAGTCAAATAGATCACATGTAACAATGACCAGGTGCTATGGGATCAGACTGCATCAGTCAAATAGATCACATGTAACAATGACCAGGTGCTATGGGATCAGACTGCATCAGTCAAATAGATTACATGTAACAATGACCAGGTGCTATGGGATCAGACTGTGTCAGTCAAATAGATCACATGTAACAATGACCAGGTGCTATGGGATCAGACTGCGTCAGTCAAATAGATCACATGTAACAATGACCAGGTGCTATGGGATCAGACTGCATCAGTCAAATAGATCACATGTAACAATGACCAAGTGCTATGGGATCAGACTGCGTCAGTCAAATAGATTACATGTAACAATGACCAGGTGCTATGGGATCAGACTGTGTCAGTCAAATAGATCACATGTAACAATGACCAGGTGCTATGGGATCAGACTGCATCAGTCAAATAGATCACATGTAACAATGACCCGGTGCTATGGGATCAGACTGTGTCAGTCAAATAGATCACATGTAACAATGACCAGGTGCTATGGGATCAGACTGCGTCAGTCAAATAGATCACATGTAACAATGACCAGGTGCTATGGGATCAGACTGTGTCAGTCAAATAGATCACATGTAACAATGACCAGGTGATATGGGATCAGACTGCATCAGTCAAATAGATCACATGTAACAATGACCAGGTGATATGGGATTAGACTGCGTCAGTCAAATAGATCACATGTAACAATGACCCTGGAGGTGCTATGTCAAACAGACCATGAAATATTTCTTCTTTTAAGCATTCCCATAATAGGAGCATGGCATCCGCACCACCATCCCCCCTTAAGGGAGCACGGCATTCAACCACTGGCCCCCATAAGGGAGCATGGCATCCAGCCACCACTGGCCCCCATAAGGGAGCATGGCATCCATCACTACCCCCCCTTAAGGGAGTACGGCATCCAGCCTCCACTGGCCCCCGTAAGGGAGCATGGCATCCACCACTACCCCCCCTTAAGGGAGTACGGCATCCAGCCTCCACTGGCCCCCATAAGGGAGTGGTTGAAGGAGGGAGAGACCTAGAAACATTGCCATGCAGAGGTTGAAAGAGGGGGAGACCTAGAAACATTGCCATGCAGAGGTTGAAGGAGGGAGAGACCTAGAAACATTGCCATGCAGAGGTTGAAGGAGGGAGAGACCTGCCATGCAGAGGTTGAAGGAGGGGGAGACCTAGAAACATTGCCATGTGGAGGTTGAAGGAGGGAGAGACCTAGTATGGCATCCAGCCACTACTGGCCCCCATAGCACGGCATCTACCACTACCCCCCCCCTTAAGGGAGCACGGCATCCAGCCTCCTCTGGCCCCCATAAGGGAGCACGGCATCCAGCCACCACTGGCCCCCATAAGGGAACCAGGCAATACTGTATTCATGAGGACACTGATGACAGAAGATTGACACCGACTATCCCCTGGCAATCAACATCCAGGTATGGTGAGTGAAAAATCATTTGGGCAATTGTGCGATACATCTGCACACCAAATTGACTCCAATACTCCAATGCTGATTCACCTTTCTCAACTGCCATTAGCTACTGCTAGATGATATGCCCTCAAGTAGAATTGGCATCGTGCATACATGACAAAGATTGATGGGGTCTCGGTACATGGGGACATCCTCTGCTATAAGTGCGGGAGTCAGAGGCGCACGCATAGCACACACCAAAAGATTGATGGGGTCTCTGTACATGGGGACATCCTCCACTAGAAGTGCGAGAGTCAGAGGCGCACGCATAGCATACACAAAAAGATCGATGGGGTCTCGGTACATGGGGACATCCTCCGCTAGAAGTGCGAGAGTCAGAGGCGCATGCATAGCATACACAAAAAGATCGATGGGGTCTCGGTACATGGGGACATCCTCCGCTAGAAGTGCGAGAGTCAGAGGCGCATGCATAGCATACACAAAAAGATCGATGGGGTCTCGGTACATGGGGACATCCTCCGCTAGAAGTGCGAGAGTCAGAGGCGCATGCATAGCAGGTGAATTAGAACCACATTCGGCTCTTCCTATACATTCGGCTCTTCCTTCATTGTGAAGCAGAATTCACCACGTATCGGATTGTTCCCCCACTAACAGGGAACATGAGCTGGGTTTAGACCGTCGTGAGACAGGTTAGTTTTACCCTACTGATGAAGTGTCGTTGAAGTTCACACCACACTGCCGAGCTAGGCAATGAAGATTTCAGCGTCTCTTTTTCCAACCTCGACGCTGATGAAGAACTGGAAACCAAACAATTAACTATAGAGCATATACCCCTTTATCACTGTTACTCATTCTGGGATGACTGAAAATTATTAGGCTACCATGTACGTATATTCACCAAGTTTAAAAGAGTGGTGTAGGGGTTAATATCAAGAGGTAAAGGGTTATACCATGAGCTGCACCAAGGTAAGGGGTCATGAGCTAGCCACAAGTTGATAGTATCGTGAGCTGTAACATCACTTACGCCATCACGCTGGTAATAAACTTGCAAGTCCCAATTAGCCTCTCCCAGTTACCTTTTGGGCCATAATTAAGCTTTTCAGAGCAAATTGCACTCTCCAGATCCAATTAGATTCCCCTAAGCCTCAATTAAACCCTTCAAGGCCAATTAAACCCTCCCAGTCCACAATGACTCTAATTAAACTATCTAGAGCCAACCCAACTCATCCAGTTGTATTCTGGTGAATTACTTGTAGTGTGATGTGTGTGTGTGTGTGTGTGTGTGTGCTAGTGCTCTGTTTCAGACGCATTTACAAAAAGTGTATAGAAAGAAAAGGTTAAAATGAAAAGGTAACATTGCCAGTCCTTCCCACTTTAATTAATTTAACCGCAGTGTTACTATTTTACGTATGAATAAAGCATTGTGGGGATACAATTATTCGCAAATCAATTACTCACACTAGTTTTTCTACGCAAAATCAATTACTGTGCGAAAGGGTAAGTTCATGTGATGGGTGTGGCTTGAAGTGAAAATACATGGTTTAATTACTGGAAAGGTGAGAAAGAAGCTAAGCATCATGACCCTTCGAATGTACTTCAAAAGCTCCTTGCCTGTCAGCGAAGACACAGGAATCGACCAGGGGATGAAAACATACAAGACAGTGCTGGATGGTGGACAGAAAAGTGCAAAGATACCAATAGAAGATGAACTTACTACAGAGAAGATCAAGCAGCTATGGTAAATATGCCGCAGGAAATGAGAACTTGAACAGAAGCATTTCAAGAAAATGTTTCCTGAACTAGGTGAAAACACAGTATGTTCTTTTAAAGGGGAAATGCTTGTCTCTGATATCTGTGGGAAGGAGCATGTCACCAGTGGCCCAACAAAGTTCATGGGCAGGCCTTTAGTGCTTGGCAAATCTCTATCAGCAAGTACGAAAGTATATCAAGTCATTTAGAACAGCTGGCTCATGCTCTCTTGGTAATTGTTGTTGCTCAAAGCCAAGGATAGGCTGCTGGTAAAACATGGCGGGGGGAGCACAAGGAGCTGGGGCATGCATGGTTGAGGCCAGGGACAGGACTCTGCTGGTGGGGGGAGCACAAGGAGCTGGGGCATGCATGGTTGTGGCCAGGGACAGGACTCTGCTGGTGGGGGGCAGCTGGGGCATGCATGGCTGAGGCCAAGTACTGGTGGGGGGAGCACAAGGAGCTGGGGCATGCATGGCTGAGGCCAAGTACAGGACTCTGCTGGTGGGGGGCAGCATCAATGTGACAAAGAGCTGGGCAATGGGGTATGTGTGGCGAGCTGCCACAACACAAGCTAAACTGCAGGTCACTATTGCTGAATACAAGCAGTTGAAAACACAACACCTTAGTCAAACATGAATGCAGTGCACAAGATTCCGCCACAGCTAGTGATCCACTGGAGACACTCGGTGAGGTTGCACCGACCATCAATTGGACAATGGTCGATGGGACACAAACACTTAGTGATCCACAGCAGGTATTTCTACATGACCCATCACTCTCAATGGGGAATTTCTACACTTATTTTCTCAACTGATCGTTGCCTTCCTAACTACAGTTTTCCTGATTTGACATCTTCCACACCCTTAATCACTGGGCTAATGGAGAGACTGTCCTTCACTACATCAGCAAATTCTTCCTCACATCCAGAAGGTCTGTGATGAACTTCTCATCCAGAAGATCTGTGATGAACTTCTCATCCAGAAGGTCTGTGATGAAATTCTCATCCAGAAGGTCTGTGATGAACTTCTCATCCAGAAGGTCTGTGATGAACTTCTCATCCAGAAGGTCTGTGATGAACTTCTCATCCAGAAGGTCTGTGATGAACTTCTCATCCAGAAGATCTGTGATGAACTTCTCATCCAGAAGGTCTGTGATGAAATTCTCATCCAGAAGGTCTGTGATGAACTTCTCATCCAGAAGATCTGTGATGAACTTCTCATCCAGAAGGTCTGTGATGAAATTCTCATCCAGAAGGTCTGTGATGAACTTCTCATCCAGAAGGTCTGTGATGAACTTCTCATCCAGAAGGTCTGTGATGAACTTCTCATCCAGAAGATCTGTGATGAACTTCTCATCCAGAAGATCTGTGATGAACATCTCTTCGCATCCAGAAGGTCCGTTATAAGTCTCCAGGCCAGCCAGGCCTTGTGTGTTGTGTGATCTGTGATTTTGTGGTCACTTGATTCCAGAGATTGATGAGGTACTTGAAGAAAACAAAGCTGCTGAGGGCTGTAGTTCCCAGCACAGCGCCTGCAGCCTCTTCATCTAAGTGTAAATATAAGCCTTGGTAGTGCAAGCTTAGAGCAACCTTTTGGCACGGTATGTACAAGAAGAGCCAGCTCATTTAAACCAGAAGGTGTCTCGGTTGGTATGCGCCTTTAGGTATTGAACGAACTGCAAGCACAATGGTGTGTCTCAGTTTATGACTTCCCGAGTTCAAATCCTCAACTAGGCATCAGTGGGTTTAAAGGAACTGGTATGTTGCTGCAAGTGAAGACTCAAGTGAAGTATGGTGAAGACTCAAGTGCTCTTGCTGAAGTAGAGTGTCAAGACTCAAGTGTTCTTGCTGAAGTAGAGTGTGAAGACTCAAGTGCTCTTGCTGAAGTAGAGTGTCAAGACTCAAGTGTTCTTGCTGAAGTAGAGTGTGAAGACTCAAGTGCTCCTGCTGAAGTAGTGTGAAGACTCAAGTGCTCTTGCTGAAGTAGAGTGTGAAGACTCAAGTGTTCTTGCTGAAGTAGAGTGAAGACTCAAGTGCTCTTGCTGAAGTAGAGTGTGAAGACTCAAGTGCTCCTGCTGAAGTAGAGTGTGAAGACTCAAGTGCTCTTGCTGAAGTAGAGTGAAGACTCAAGTGCTCTTACTGAAGTAGAGTGTGAAGACTCAAGTGCTCTTGCTGAAGTAGAGTGAAGACTCAAGTGCCCATTTAAGTAGGTGAAGACTCAAGTGCTCTTGCTGAAGTCGAGTATGAAGACTCAAGTGCTCTTGCTGAAGTGGAGTGTGAAGACTCAAGTGCTCTTGCTGAAGTAGTGTGAAGACTCAAGTGCTCTTGCTGAAGCAGAGTGTGAAGACTCAAGTGCTCTTGCTGAAGTAGAGTGAAGACTCAAGTGCTCTTGCTGAAGTAGTGTGAAGACTCAAGTGCTCTTGCTGAAGTAGAGTGTGAAGACTCAAGTGCTCTTGCTGAAGTAGAGTGTGAAGACTCAAGTGCTCTTGCTGAAGTAGTGTGAAGACTCAAGTGCTCCTGCTGAAGTAGAGTGTGAAGACTCAAGTGCTCTTACTGAAGTGGAGTGTGAAGACTCAAGTGCTCTTACTGAAGTAGTGTGTGAAGACTCAAGTGCTCTTGCTGAAGTAGAGTGTGAAGACTCAAGTGTTCTTGCTGAAGTAGAGTGTGAAGACTCAAGTGCTCTTGCTGAAGTAGTGTGAAGACTCGAGTGTTCTTGCTGAAGTAGAGTGTGAAGACTCAAGTGCTCTTGCTGAAGTAGAGTGTGAAGACTCAAGTGCTCTTGCTGAAGTAGTGTGAAGACTCAAGTGCTCTTGCTGAAGTAGAGTGAAGACTCAAGTGCTCTTGCTGAAGTAGTGTGAAGACTCAAGTGCTCAGATTGCTGAAGTGGAGTGTGAAGACTCAAGTGCTCTTGCTGAAGTAGTGTGTAGACTCAAGTGCTCTTACTGAAGTGGAGTGTGAAGACTCAAGTGCTCTTGCTGAAGTAGTGTGTGAAGACTCAAGTGCTCTTGCTGAAGTAGAGTGTGAAGACTCAAGTGTTCTTGCTGAAGTAGAGTGTGAAGACTCAAGTGCTCTTGCTGAAGTAGAGTATGAAGACTCAAGTGCTCTTGCTGAAGTAGTGTGAAGACTCAAGTGCTCTTGCTGAAGTAGTGTGAAGACTCAAGTGCTCTTGCTGAAGCAGTGTGAAGACTCAAGTGCTCCTGCTGAAGTAGTGTGTGAAGACTCAAGTGCTCTTGCTGAAGTAGAGTGTGAAGACTCAAGTGCTCCTGCTGAAGTAGTGTGTGAAGACTCAAGTGCTCTTGCTGAAGTAGAGTGTGAAGACTCAAGTGCTCTTGCTGAAGTAGACTCAAGTGCTCTTGCTGAAGTAGAGTGTGAAGACTCGAGTGTTCTTGCTGAAGTAGAGTGTGAAGACTCAAGTGCTCTTGCTGAAGTAGAGTGAAGACTCAAGTGCTCTTGCTGAAGTAGTGTGAAGACTCAAGTGTTCTTGCTGAAGTAGTGTGAAGACTCAAGTGCTCAGATTGCTGAAGTGGAGTGTGAAGACTCAAGTGCTCTTGCTGAAGTAGTGTGAAGACTCAAGTGCTCTTGCTGAAGTAGAGTGTGAAGACTCAAGTGCTCTTGCTGAAGTAGAGTGTGAAGACTCAAGTGCTCTAGCTGAAGTAGTGTGAAGACTCAAGTGCTCTTGCTGAAGTAGAGTGAAGACTCAAGTGCTCTTGCTGAAGTAGAGTGTGAAGACTCAAGTGCTCTTGCTGAAGTAGAGTGTGAAGACTCAAGTGCTCTTGCTGAAGTAGTGTGAAGACTCAAGTGCTCTTGCTGAAGTAGAGTGTGAAGACTCAAGTGCTCTTGCTGAAGTAGAGTGTGAAGACTCAAGTGCTCTAGCTGAAGTAGTGTGAAGACTCAAGTGCTCTTGCTGAAGTAGAGTGAAGACTCAAGTGCTCTTGCTGAAGCAGAGTGTGAAGACTCAAGTGCTCCTGCTGAAGTAGTGTGTGAAGACTCAAGTGCTCTTGCTGAAGTAGACTCAAGTGCTCTTGCTGAAGTAGACTCAAGTGCTCTTGCTGAAGTAGACTCAAGTGCTCTTGCTGAAGTAGACTCAAGTGCTCTTGCTGAAGTAGTGTGTGAAGACTCAAGTGCTCTTGCTGAAGTAGACTCAAGTGCTCTTGCTGAAGTAGAGTGAAGACAAGGAAGATCCTTTAGGGGTTCTGGACTCAGAACATGAAAACTGAAAACTTAGAAGATTTATAATATACGTACTCTCAACAAACTCTCAGACATAACAACTTATAATGACTCTAATAATCAACTTGAATTTTTACTCTCTCGATGTTTTGATTGGATGCTCTAGTAGTTTATAACGTAGTCGTTGATTTTGATGTGATTTTGATGTGACTCCAGCTCGGAATATTGTAATAATTTATTGTTATGGACAATCAATTTGTCAGTAGGTGGTAATATTATTATAAATGCAAAAGTATTACACATTTCTGGAGCTCAAAATCACAAACTCGCAATGCTAACAACTCACACGCAACACATTGTAGTAATAGGTCATATATACTAGGCTGATTATATGCTTACCATATATGCCAGGATGTGGTGTGTGTGTGAGTGTTAGGTGTGTGTGTGTGATGTGTATGTGTGTTTGTAGCGATGGCGTGTGTTGATGGTGTGCATATGTGTGGTGGTATGTTTGTATGGTGGTATGCGGTGGTGTGTAAGGTGTGTGGTGATGGTGTACATATGAGTGGTGGTGGTGTGTGGTGGTGTGAAGGGGTATGTGGTGATGGTGTGCATGTGTGGTGGTATGTTTGTGTGGTGGTGTGGTGTGTAGGGTGTGTGGTGATGGTGTGCATGTGTGGTGGTATGTTTGTGTGGCGGTGTGTAGGGTGTGTGGTGACGGTGTGCTTGTGTGGTGTTGTGTGATGGTGTGTGTGTGGTGGTGTGTAAGGTGTGGTGCATTTGTGGTGGTAGTGCCTGATGTGTTTGTGGTGGTGGTAGAAGTGGAGTGTATGTAGTGATGGTGTGCATGTGTGTGTTGTGATGATGTGTGTCTACCTGTAAATGGGATGCTGCATGATGAAGAGCTGCTCATCCGAGTACTTGTTGCGAGTCTGAGGGAGAACACGAGGGAAAAAAAATATAAAAAATAAGCAACTTTCATGCTGCTGCTGCTGTTGCTGTTGTTGTTGTTGTTGCTGTTGCTTTATTATCGTCTTACTCGCTTCCTCTTTCTCTTTGTGATCTTGACTCCAGTGACAGAGACACTGATATGACACCTCACTTTCCTGATGCCTTTAACCTTGTACTCATACTGAAGGGGAGGGTGCAAGGGAGGAGTGGGAGGTGGGGGAGGGCAGGGAAGATGGGAGAGGGGAGGGGAAGAAGGGAGTGAGTGGGGGGTGGAGGGCAGGGAAGATGGGAGAGGGGAGGGGAAGAAGGGAGTGAGGGGGGGAGGGGGGATAAAAGGTAGGAAGTCCATGAGTGAGTGAGGTGTTGGATACATGATTTATGAACTGCAATGTGTGTGTTACAAAGGGAAGCATAACATGGCAGATGAATTCTTCTGTGGGAGGTCCGAGGTGGTTCCGATATAAATTACGAAGCCATATTTGCAAGTGTCCTCGTAGATCAGCAATAGCTCCTCTTGTATCAACCACAGACAGCTCCCCCATGTGTTACCCACAAAAACACCCACAGCCTATGAATATCTTCATCATGCACTCTGAGCATAGCCAAGTTGATCTAACCAAAACCACGGAGATTACATTCACAAACTCAAACCTCCATGCAGTGGGCGACGCCCTCCTTCCCTGGGTCTCACCTCTCGTGGGGTAGTCAAAGGTTCCACCAACTTTGGGTAAGGGGAGGGGCTTATTTAGTGACCTGAGGCTTGACCTGAGGCTTGTGAACGGAACATAAAGACATCACACGGTACGGAATTTGTCTCTTCTCGGACATTATCTGTCTAGACAAGCCATGTCGGTAGGTCTAGTGGTATCTTTACCAAGTGGCAGCACAGTTCTTGTTACCTGCATATACACAGCTGCATTCTGTGCGGCACAGAATAGCTAGTTCGTGCCACTTATCCACTTGTGGTTGTGTGAATGTGGTCAAGGTTCACCGTTACGGAGCTACGCACGAGTGCCTCAACAATAATGGTTGACCGTTTTGGCTGACTGCAACTCGGGGGTAACAGGCGACTGTGTTTATGGAACACATGCATGTATGCACACAAAGCAAGATAGCACATCTTTAAAAGGCAGGAGTGAAGTCCTAATGTGTCATGGAGTGTGGATGGGTTTGGAAGTGGTCACATGTAGACGTTGCATATCCCAACCAGAGAGGGAACTCATTTCCAAGGACAACACGTCACCAGCCAAGTTTTAGATGAGGAAACACAGAAACACCATGTTACATGACTCCACTTACCCTGATTCTTCTCATGGCTGTGATGATATCTATCTTGCACGATGGCTTGGCAATCTCCAAGCTTCCGATGAACTAGAGGGAGAGAGAGGAAAGACATCAGGGTTATTAAAATGTCTCTCAAGTATCCATACAAGACAAACAGGTCTAAGTTAGTGTGTGATGGTGTGTGTGTGTGATGGTGTGTGTGTGTGATGGTATGTGTAGGTGTGTGTGTGTATGTGTGTTCTGGACATTCCCACTCAAATTCATAGCCCAAAGTTCATTGGGTAGTCAAGGAAGTCCAATCAAAGAATGTTATCAATAGAATCCTTATTATTTTCACCAACAGTACTACACAACACTAAAATGTCACCAGCATGTCAACCAACAAGAAACTGCATGCATTCACCATCGGACATCATAGTATTACAACATAATTAATGGCTGGTTGTCATATTGGTTTTCCTCTCTCCCTACGATGGGCTTTTCCTCTCTCCCTACGATGGGCTTTTCTTTGCTCTGTCCCCATGACATTTGTGGAAAACATTTGTGGAAAACATTTGGGGGAAACACACATATACACATACAATAAATAACACCTCATAATGGCTCCATACCTTGGCTTTAAACTGGATGCCATGTTGGAAGGCCTCTTCATTGTGGAGGGGGATGCGAGTGTCGTAAAGGTCTTCAACCTTGTTGTACTCCCTGTTTTTCATGCCTGTGTACAAAGTTAGGGAATGAGAAAGTGTGAAAAAAATCATGGAGTGATTGTTTACACCAACAATCTACGCACAAACTTATTACCTATGCACAGGATTAGGTCAATCGCATTCTGCAACTAGTTGCAGAACTAGACAGATGTCTCCAATATGGCATCTGATCAATGCTACTCTCTTGGGTATTTCAAGTTTGCACTATCTTGAACTTTTATCGCACCTTCCACTAACATCACCTCTATGGCAACGTCATTTAATTCTAGTTGTTTATTGCTTGTTTGTTTTTACCATGCATTAAAGCACACCAGTCCCAGATAGCAAGTACCAGTCCCCCCTTCAAATTCATTAGCTTAGTATTGGTTACTATGCCCCAAGGGTAATAGTCCTAGAGACATAGGCTGTTTAAACAAAGAAGATGGACGTGTAAAATAAGTTGCAGTACACCGAAATAGGGAAACAGGTGAGCGGCATACGACAAAGGTAATCTCTGTGTTTGTCTCATACACACACGCCCGCACGCACACACACCATGCTGAGCATAAGACTCGAGGGAAACAGGAGGAGCGCAAACTTACTGAGTTTCCTAGCAAATTTGCTCAGGGAGAGCCTGGTAGTTGTGCCCCTTTCTAGAGACATGGCTGCACTGTAGCTCGATCCCTCAAACTCCTTCTAAAGGTCGTTAGCTGCAGCCTTGACAGTTCAAAGTCGTTCGCACACTTAGCGACTCGCTATTGATGTTGCTAAGCTATAGCTATACTTGCAGATTAGGCTCAGCGGCTGTCTACTATAAGTACTATGACTACAATTGTTACCTGACTCTGATGTGGTTAGCTAGCTATCTGCCTGTGTTGAGCATCATAATTTTTCTATGTATTTTTGGCTCCAGGAAATGTGCTTTGGAATGTTGATTACCACATACCAAGCATTGCATCAAACAAAATTGATTACCTGGTGAATTTCCCCATTATCAGGGCCAGGAGCTAGTTCAAATCTAAAGGTTTGGACTGTAGCTATTGATCTGCTGTAGCCCCACACAAATATAACTATACTAACGAAGTAGTCAAGGCATTGTTCATAATTGTCTAGCTTTACTATGGCTGGAGGACAACCAATATCAGACAAGCTAAGTCCCCATGACCACAGCAAATACCCAAGCAATGTCCACTGCCCCAAATGTTTGGATGAAAAGATCAAGTTTCTCAAAAGAATGGCCGAGAGTGGCATCCATTGTCCAAAATGTATCAATGACTTTGAGGTCACGGATGGACGAAAATATAGAGACTTCCTGGAGAGACAACGTTATTTAGAAACCTCGAGGTCAGTATGCACGGTGTATCTCAAAGCTCTGTGGCAATCTTCTATTTCTGTTGCATATCTGTGCTGCCTATATATGCCCCCCAACACAGTTACTCAAGTATTCGAAGTTTAGCGACCAGCATACAGTCCGATCCCTCCTTCATACCTCAGGATAGTAGTTTCAACCTGAGGAACTTCATTCAAGAGCAGCGCAAGATTGTCACATCCTTCCGCTCCCAACCTTGGAGCATGCAGAACAAAGTTGAAGCAGTGACGTGAGTTGCCATGTGCGGATTTCATTATCATTTATGTATGGCTGGCAATGGTTGATCTTGTGGTACATTTCTTTTTTGTTGTTGTTGGGGGGATTTTCCTTCTCACCTCCCCGCTCCCCTCTCCCCCCTCTCCCCCTCAGAACTTTTAAGGAAAACATCCACAGATGTTTGCCCCAGATGAATGCCGTCGATGCCATCAGAGATACATCCTTCAAGGTTGTCTGTTTTTCTTTTTGTGTGACTGCATTTGGGTCATTCCGTATTGTCTTAGTATATATTCCTAGTATATATTCCCCCCAAAAAGCACAAAAAAATTGGTGAAACTAAGAGGGGGCAACATGTCCATGACTGCAGTGATGTCATCCAGACCAGAATGACTAAGCATCAAGTCAATTAGTTACATAGCTCAACAGAATGATACTACTGGGTTTGAAAATTGCAATCAGCAATTGAAATGTTAACTCGACATTCTTCTCCTACTGTGTATCATGCATTTGTTGTTGTTGTTGCTGTTGTTTCTGCACTGGTGCGTTTACTGTGTTGTGTTGTGGTAATTACGTTGAGTCTGTTGCTCGACAGATATTCACAAGGGCGAAGGAGAAGCTCGCACACTACATCTTGTTGCTGGCCATCTGGAAAGGCACCATCAAGAGGATTGAAGGTATTCGTGCGTCATTCAACTTTCCTTCTGTTAATTTATGCTGGTGTTGGCGGAGATTATGACATCATCTGTTTTTGCTTTTGTATTTTTGTGTGTGTGTTGTGTGTGTGTTGGTAGGTAATTTTGGCACCAGCGTTGGTGCGTATTTCATACTGGTTCGTTGGCTATCTGGACTCAACTTTCTTCTCTTTGTCATGACTACATCATTTATTATCCTGCCTCAGGTAAGCTCCTCCTACACCCCACCATTCACATCAACTCGACAACACTCTCTCCCCAGTTGTCCACTTACACACACACACACACACTTACACACACACACACACAGATGCACACTCATTATGATAATATCAGAGTGAAGCTATATTGGGTTGATGGATCCCCAAAAAGAAAAAATAGCTAATCGCTGTGTTGTTGTTATTATTACATTATGTATTTGAATTATATTATTATAGGAAAGACAAAAAATTAATTTAAAACAATATAAATACGTACAACAACAGAAACAACAGAAACAGCATAAAAATAACAGCTAGGATTAACGAACATATTTAACAATATATATGTATAACTAGAATGAATATAACTAGAATGTATCTAATAAATAACTAAATAACTAAAAAGCTAATGACAAGTTCAACTCAGAGTGACTCCCGACCAACCCTAATACAAATAAGCCACTCCCCCTCTGGACTGCCACTTAGAGACGCTGAAGGAGGTGAGCACGGGCATTCGCCTCCCAATTTCTTTGCCTTATCCTGAGGCCGAGCTCCTTCAGGAAAGCCATCGACCTGGCCCCGATAACTCCCAAACACTCGGTGACCATAGGGGCACAAAAAAGTGGCATGGATCCAGACTGGCATACTTGGCCACTTTCTTCTCCTCAGCCATAGCAGCCACAGCTCCAGCACTACTCACTGCCATACCCCGATATGACTGGGCAAGCATATCTGGGCAGGTCACATCCCACACCAGTTGCTCACCATTTTTCCATGGAACCATGGTTACCCCATCAGGCCTTTTTCCATCAGAATGAAAGAGACCGGACAGTTCCAACCTGGAATGGGCACATGCAGATGACAATGTTTGGAAGAGGATGTTGTTTTTGACGGTACGACGGTGGAAATATCCTTCACTCCTCTTGTAGCTAAGGCTATGCGTGGCGAGACAATCCACTTCAGCTCCAAGTGCTGGCAGTTATGAGGATGACACAAAGTGGAACGCAGCGGAGACCCATGGCAACCGTAATGGTGTTGTCAATCCTCAAACCCAATTCATTTTCTATTCCCAACTCCTCCATGTTTTTTCTCTCCTGCACTGATAGATTATGACGAGAGTCTCAAGTCAATTATGAGCAGTATTACTTACATTAATTTCCTGAGGATGTCTGTTCTTGGTTGCAGGCCACTCTCCCTGTGGGGTAGGGGGTCATGGAATCAGGAGTGCAGTGCAGCTTGCTCCCTCTGCCTTCTTGGCCTCAGCTGCTGCCACTCATGACCGGGTCGGTCCCAGCCATCCTGCCACTTCATTTTGTTTCACTCCTTTTGTGGATGCTGCCCTTTCAGCATGGTCTATGGATCACGACAACCCCCCACCATCTGGTCATGCGACATGCTTCCAGAAGTCCTGGGATACGTACATGGTGTCAAAGTCTGTGGAATATTTGTTGCAGAATGCACCTGATAATTTGGCTCGAGTCTGGCTTTGGGCTGTTTCAGCAAAAGAATCTGATGTGGCTAAATGCCCCCCTATCTCGTCCCTGGGAATAGAAAATGAATTCGCAAGGCATCCTGAGCAGAAATGAATCTGAGCTTGTCTCCCATGACCAGGGCACTGATTTTGTCCCTGAGATGGCGACAGAATCCAAACTACCCAGAGGAGAACCCAGGAGACAGGCATCAGAGGGATCAACCATAAGACAGAAAAAGAAAAAAAGAAAAATATATTCTCTCGACGTTTCGATTCATCAGGAATAATGAGACGCGGCCTCATTATTCCTGATGAAGGCTAGAGCATCTAGTCAAAACATCGAGAGAATACAATTTCAAGTTGATTATTGAGAAGGTTAGTGTATGTCAACTGAGAGTTCATCGAGAGTTAACAATTATATATAACTGGGACTAATAACTAAATAATAAATAAATAAATACATAAAAAGCTAATGACAAGTTAAACTCAGAGTGACTCCCGACCGACCCCAATACAGATAAGCCACTCCCCCTCTGGACTGCCACTGGGAGATGCTGAAGGAGGTGAGCATGGGCATTCGCCTCCCCAGTTCTTTGCTTATCCTGAGGCTGAGCTCCTTCAGGAAAGCCATTGATCTGGCCCGATGTCCCCCAAACACTCAGTGACCATAGGGGCACAAAAAAATGCCACTACTCACTCACTTATTATTATTATTGTTGTTGTTGTTGTTATTGTTGCTGCTGCTGCTGCTACTGCTGCTACTACTACTACTACTACTACTACTACCACTACCACTACTACTATTACCACTGCTACTACTACTACTACTACTACTACTACTATAACACTAAGACCCTCTGACAGCTTCTTAACAGCCTAAACTGTATTTCAGCTATTTTTAGCTCAACCAGTGTCTTAAATCCTTTGCGACCTAAAAACTCATGAAAAATGTTTTGCAATATTCATTCTCCTCTGTTTCTGTGCCATGCCTGACCTTTGTACCACAGGCCCATCCCAGGGTGTGGGAGCCAGTAACTAAAGCTGTCACACTTGATGGCAAAACTTGCGTTGACACTTGCTTTGTTCCAAAAAGCTGACATGTATATTCTGACACTGTTCTAGACAAATATTTTACACAATATTGCTGACTGTTGTTTTCACACTTGGGCATCCACACATTCAAGGAGTACATGATCACATGGCAATCGAACAGAAAATAGATGAAACTGTTAGCCATTAGTTGCATGCTGTGCTACACCTTACAATGACCTCAATAATCTTGAAATGACTAGATGCTCTGGTCTTCATCATGCAAAATCATTTATGAGCACCAGTTGTTATTTTCATCTCCTAAATCATTTTCTCAATCAATGAAACCTGTCTGTTCATAATAATGGGTTCATTGTTCTCATGGCGTCCATTCAGTGCCAGTGAACTTGAGATCATTGCTTTGAATAAAGCTTCCTACAAACCTGCATTCACTGTTGTACTCACCATCAATGTGACTAGTGCCAGCGGTTGTGCCTGCAGTTGTGCATGCAGTTTTCTTGCAGCTGTGCCTGCAGTTTTCTCTGCAGCTATGCCTGCAGCTATGCCTGCAGTTGTGCCCTGCAGCTGTGCCTGCAGCTGTGCCTGCAGTTGTGTCTGCAGTTGTGCCTGCAGTTGTGCCCTGCAGCTGTGCCTGCAGCTGTGCCTGCAGCTGTGCCTGCAGCTGTGCCTGCAGTTGTGTCTGCAGTTGTGCCTGCAGCTGTGCCTGCAGCTGTGCCTGCAGTTGTGTCTGCAGTTGTGCCTGCAGCTGTGCAGTTGTGCCTGCAGCTGTGCCTGCAGTTGTGCCTGCAGCTGTGCCTGCAGCTGTGCCTGCAGTTGTGTCTGCAGTTGTGCCAGCAGTTGTGCCTGCAGCTGTGCAGTTGTGCCTGCAGCTGTGCCTGCAGTTGTGCCTGCAGCTGTGCCTGCAGCTGTGCCTGCAGCTGTGCCTGCAGTTGTGTCTGCAGTTGTCCCTGCAGCTGTCCCTGCAGCTGTGCCTGCAGCTATGCCTGCAGCTATGCCTGCTGTGCCTGCAGTTGTCTTTGCAGCCTTGCCTGTAGTTGTGCCTGTAGTTTGCTTGCAGTTGTGCCTGCAATAAATAAAATAAAATTTATAAACTACGCGCTCAAGTGTAGAGATGATGGTAATGATCAGCACACATTCACATCGTAGTGGATCAGACCCTTTACCAGTTGCTGTGCTTGTAATGTGACTGGTAAAGGGTCAGACACGCAACACTAAATTCAATATTGATGTGCAACAATCTATGGCACAGGTGTCTAGTAAACTAAAGGCAGTGCTGTAATGAGATTCATAGAGTAAGAATCCCAAAATACAATACTTGTAGTGTGGTGCTTATTTGCTTTTGAGATGGTCCACCCACCACAGAGCATGTTGGTGAGAGTGGAGCGCACACAAGTATCTTAGCTAGACCTGATGAGAAGCTTGTGTGCCATGAACATGATACTAAACCAGCAAGGATGTTATAAAGAAACGAAAGGGAAAAAGTGCAAGTTCTGAAAAAGTTTATAAAGCTCCTGCTTAATTAAAAGGTGTGCCGCTGCATAAAATTTCCGATTCTGTTTGTCCACAAAAGTTGTCAAATGTGTTCCGGAATGTGTCTAACCCAAACACTTCAAGAGGTGTGGCTCGGGGGAAATCTGAATGGGTTTAGGTGATACACACCTGTGTCTATGAGCTGTTTCATGAGTCGGTACGATATAGAAGATGCCATTTCCATGGCTGCTGTTTGGGTCAAGAGTTCTCTGAAGGTCATTAGAGTTGGTGTGTCGAGCTATATAGCTATAGCTCTTTGGCTTAGGGAACAAGTGTCCAGCCGAGTTATTGCTCAGTGTGAACAGGAGTTTTGGCTACTAGTAAAGTCTCACGAGACAGTCACTTTCCTCAAAACTGCAGGCTTGTGAGACTGCACGTGAGCATTTAGTAGCCTGGACAAACATTTCTAGCATACAGAGCTGTAGTTACCATCGATATGCACCTCAGAGGCCAACAAAGACATAAAGAACTAGCGTGGGTACCCGGGTGTTGCCCTCGAAGAAGGGAAAAAAGACAGAGAGAAGTCGCATGAACAGTGATCACAGTCACATTCCAAAATGCAAAATCCGACCATTAAGGCACCTGGCATGAGGTGAATCCTACTTACAGGGAGGTAAAAATGCCCGCAAAATTGCCAAAAGATAAGCATTTCCTCCATTCCCAAAAGCAAAACCCCCACACCCATGGAGGTACCTGGTACCTTCTTCCTGATGTCTCGTGTACCCCAGTAAGAAAAATAGGCATGGGGGGGAAAATGAGGGAAATGCCCACCAAAATGCCACAAAAATGGGAAGCACACAACCTTACAATGAGCTACTTCCTCCTTTCCCAAAGAAAATGTTTGGCTTAAAACCCTCCTTGGGCGGTACTTAATCCTTAACACCACACAAACTTTTATCTGGATCAGCCCATGAGGTTTCTGTAAATCTGGCGTGCTGCTCGGAGGAAAAGAGAACTGATGCAAGTATTGACACTGATTCATGCACTGCTAGTTTGTCTGGATGCCACACCAGCTTAAAAACATAACAGTTGCCTAGTAGCAAGGATTTGTCAGCTGCATACATTTGCTTAGCTCTCTATGAAGTAGGGCCCAGGCACCCAGTAGCTTGTCTTCCCATGAAAAAGGGCCTAGGCACTCAATAGCTGTGCACAGCCTAGGCACCCAGTAGCTGGTCTTCCCATGAAAAAGGGCCTAGGCACCCAATAGCTGTGCTCCACATGAGGCACGGCCTAGGCACCCAGTAGCTGGTCTTCCCATGAAAAAGAGCCTAGGTACCCAGTAGCTGGACTCCGCATGAGCCAGGAATAGGCACCCAGTAGCTGTGCCCCCATTAGGTACCCAGTAGCTGGGTCCCCATGAAACGGACCTATGCACAACAGGGCTCCCCAAGAAGGAGGACCTAGGCATCCAGTAGCTTAGCTCCCCATGAAAGAGGGCCTATGAGGTGCCCAATAACTGGGCCCCATGAAGCAGAACCTATACACCCATTGACTTGCCATGAAGCAGGTAGGCACATAATAGTTTGGCACCCCATAAAGCATGGCCTAGGCAGCCAGTAGCTGGAGCCCCCAAGAAGCAGGACATAGGTACCCTATCTATTTAGTCAACAACGAAGCTGCCCTCTGTAAATTTCCATTTCACAACTGCAGTATATTTCTAATACAATAATATGGCTAGAGGCAGCCTCACTAGCAAACTGTTTATATTCTGTGCGATCTCACCTAGCTAGCATAGTTGGTTGGTAATGCTGCCATGCTGTGTGCTATCATTGGGAACGTGGAAAATGCATGTGCAAGTATTCCATAAATAAAATGGCCACTGTCGGTCACAAATTGCCAAAAAAAGAACCACCTTATCCATTCCAGAAAAGCCTTCCTCGGCTGGTTCCTAAAGGCTGCACAAACTTTGATCTGGTTCCACCTGGGGGTTCATGAGTAATAAATAGCCATACAAAAAACAGACAGACCTACTTTAGATAATGTTCCAGACGGTAGATATTCCAGATGGGCCTGCTTTAGATAATGACATTATTCCAGCCGGACCTACTTTAGATTAATCACATTATTATTCTTGCAAGCAAATGACCCAACATTGATTATGCTGTTTCACACAGAAGAGAATGCAGCTGTTTGTGTTGTCATTGTGATGGTTGATTGCAGTTTGACAATCGCAGCACTTATGTAGTTCCATGGGAAACCTCTTGCACTCTTCTAGCACCAAGCCTTCTCCCCTCAGCGACCCCTCAGTCCAATATATACTTATTACGCCAAGCAACAACAGTGACTTGCCAAACTCGAATTCTTGACTGTGACCATTTATGCACAGTTGCCACATAGCAGTTACGAGTGTACGTAAGTGTGAATTAACTTTGATGATCCCTTTTTGTGTGTGGACACAATTTATTATGTTCCAACCTGTTGCAAGGAGCTAATAAGGATCTGAAAGTATTGGGAAACACCTCAGAGTGTTGCAAAACACCTTAGAGTGTTGGCAGCACTTTGGAGCCACCCTTGGAACCTTGGGTCATTATGAAACACCTTAGAGTGTTGGCAGCACTTTGGAGCCACCCTTGGAACCTTGAACCTTGGGGATCATTATGAAACACCTTAGAGTGTTGGCAGCACTTTGGAGCCACCCTTGGAACCTTGAACCTTGGATCATTATGAAACACCTTAAAGTGTTGGCAGCACTTTGGAGCCACCCCTGGAACCTTGAACCTATCATTATGAAACACCTTAGAGTGTTGGCAGCACTTTGGAGCCACCCTTGGAACCTTGAACCTTGGATCATTATGAAACACCTTAGAGTGTTGGCAGCACTTTGGAGCCACCCTTGGAGCCTTGTGAACATTATGAAACACCTTGGACTGTGGGTAAAACCTAGGAGCATAGGAAACATGTTGCAGCATTGCTAAACACCCTGGAGCATTAGGAAACATGTTGCAGTATTGCTAAACATGTTGCAGCATTGCTAAACACCCTGGAGCATTAGGAAACATGTTGCAGTATTGCTAAACATGTTGCAGCATTGCTAAACACCCTGGAGCATTAGGAAACATGTTGCAGTATTGCTAAACATGTTGCAGTGTTGTTAAACACCTTGGAGCACTAGGAAACATGTTGCAGTATTGCTAAACATGCTCGATTGCTAAACACCATGGACCATTGGCTTGGACCTTGGAGCATTGGCGAGCATTGGGCCCTACATGCTACAGGCATGCCACAGAGAGAACAGCAAGAAAGTGTTACAGAGAATAGAGCAAATTCTGTCATCCTTCCTTGGCAAGCTCATGGCATAGCCAACAGAAACTCCACTCTCATTTAGTGCTAAAATGGCAGTAATTTACACCACACCTGCTACCTGCCACCTGCTGGTGCGCATAATGTAATGAGCTGTTTATGTTAAAAAACAATAAAAAACTGCTTCGTTACCTCCAGCTAGCATGGTGAAGGATATGCAGTTAAATTATCAGCCATGAGTCAGCAGTCTACACTCCTGGCTCTGTTTAAAGAGCAGTCAGGAGGGTCAGCAGTCTACACTCCTGGCTCTGCTGATCAGGCAAGCAAGTTGTCTGTGGCTATGTATATATAGCTATGTGAGGCATGGTCAGGCAAGCAAGTTGTCTGTGGCTATATATATATATAGCTATGTGAGGCATGGTCAGGCAAGCAAGTTGTCTATATATAGCATGGTCAGGCCATTCAAGTTGTGTGTGGCTATGTATATATAGCTATGTGAGGCATGGTTAGGCAAGCAAGTTGTCTGTGGCTATATATATATATATAGCTATGTGAGGCATGGTCAGGCAAGCAAGTTGTCTATATATAGCATGGTCAGGCCATTCAAGTTGTGTGTGGCTATGTATATATAGCTATGTGAGGCATGGTCAGGCCATCAAGTTGTCTGTGGCTATGCTATGTGAGGCATGGTCAGGCCATCAAGTTGTCTGTGGCTATGTATATATATAGCTATGTGAGGCATGGTCAGGCCATCAAGTTGTCTGTGGCTATGTATATATAGCTATGTGAGGCATGGTCAGGCCATCAAGTTCTCTGTGGGGCTATGTATATATAGCTATGTGAGGCATGGTCAGGCCATCAAGTTGTCTGTGGCTATGTATATATAGCTATGTGAGGCATGGTCAGGCCATCAAGTTGTCTGTGGCTATATATATATATAGCTATGTGAGGCATGGTCAGGCCATCAAGTTGACTGTGGCTATGTATATATAGCTATGTGAGGCTGGTCAGGCCATCAAGTTGGCTGTGGCTATGTATATATAGCTATGTGAGGCATGGTCAGGCCATCAAGTTGTCTGTGGCTATGTATATATAGCTATGTGAGGCATGGTCAGGCCATCAAGTTGTGTGTGGCTATGTATATATAGCTATGTGAGGCATGGTAAGGCCAAGTTGTCTGTGGCTATGTATATATAGCTATGTGAGGCATGGTCAGGCCATCAAGTTGTCTGTGGCTATGTATATATAGCTATGTGAGGCATGGTCAGGCCATCAAGTTGTCTGTGGCTATGTATATATAGCTATGTGAGGCATGGTCAGGCCATCAAGTTGTCTGTGGCTATGTATATATAGCTGTGTGAGGCATGGTCAGGCCATCAAGTTGTCTGTGTATATATAGCTATGTGAGGCATGGTCAGGCCAAGTTGTCTATGTGAGGCATGGTCAGGCCATCAAGTTGTCTGTGGCTATGTATATATAGCATGGTCAGGCCAGCAAGTTGTCTGTGGCTATGTATATATAGCTATGTGAGCCATCAAGTTGTCTGTGGCTATGTATATATATAGCTATGTGAGGCATGGTCAGGCCATCAAGTTGTCTGTGGCTATGTATATATAGCTATGTGAGGCATGGTCAGGCCAGCAAGTTGTCTGTGGCTATGTATATATAGCTATGTGAGGCATGGTCAGGCCATCAAGTTGTCGGTGGCTATGTATAAGTTGTCTGTGGCTATGTATATATAGCTATGTGTGGCATGGTCATGCCATCAAGTTGTCTGTGGCTATGTATATATATAGCTATGTGAGGCATGGTCAGGCCATCAAGTTGTCTGTGGCTATGTATATATAGCTATGTGAGCCATCAAGTTGTCTGTGGCTATGTATATATATAGCTATGTGAGGCATGGTCATGCCATCAAGTTGTCTGTGGCTATGTATATATAGGCATGGTCATGCCATCAAGTTGTCTGTGGCTATGTATATATAGCTATGTGAGTCATGGTCAGGCCATCAAGTTGTCTGTGGCTATGCATGGTCAGTCTGTGGCTATGTATATATGTGTGTATATATATATAATATGCACATTTTTAATGACTTTTCACATCTACCAGGTCTATGTCCTGCAAAAAATATGCAAAAAATACTTGGCAAGTCTTAATGAAATGTAGCAGCTGTTTGCACTACCTGAAAAGTTATATAACGGCTCACTCCAGCAGCCTAGACTTACAACTCACTCTAGTCTTCTGTACCAAAGATATTCTATGACCTGGTAGAAAATCACCTTCTCAATATCAACTTCAAATTGTATTCACTCGATGTTTCGACTCTATACATCAGTTATAGACAACATGTATTTATGGGGAGCTATTCTGCAGCCAGTGGTCTCTGGTGCAGCTCTCCACAGACACATCTCAATTGAGTCAGGAGAAAAACATATGATGAAAGGATATCTGGCATGATGAATTAACTTTGCACAGTCCTTAATTGGCCAAATTTCTGCTTCCGAGGATTCTAGACTAGCTGTGATTACACGGACAATAATAACAGAATATTACAACATTAATAAATATTTAACAACAAAAACCTCATGTGTCCATAAAAGTTTTTTAATTTTTTTAATTGTAGGGCTAAAGTGTATGTGTGTGTGTGTGAGTGTGTGTGTGTGAGTGAGAGTTTGTGTGTGAGTTGGTGTGTGAGTGTGTGTTTGTGCATGCGTGTGTGTGTGCATTTGTGTGTGTATGTGTGTGAGTGTGTGAATATATGCATGAGTGTGAGTGTGTATGTGAGTATGTGTGTGTGTTTGTGAGTGTGTGTGTGTTTTTTTTGTGTTTTTTTGTGAGACTGTCATTGCTGAAAGTTCTTTAGAAAGTTACTTCTGCCCTAGATGCTGTGAGGTCTTCATCACTCTCAATCCAATGGCTATGACAACATCCCTTAGGTATTCTCAAGACAAAGGAATCTCTATTCAATGCATGTGGCGAATTGAGTTTGGCAATATTCACACCTGCCAAATGAGCATTCTTGGCAAGCAAAGATGTGCAGGCATGTGCATAAATTTATAAGGAAAGTAAACGACTCAAAAATAAGATGTCTTCCTTCCTATGAATATAAAAATCATCACTAAGTCAATGAACCATTAGTATGGCGGAGTAATTGTGATCCTTGTCCAGTGGTCCCGTTTGTATTAAAATTATTTTCCATCCAACTGCCCTTGTGTTACTATAGTTATTAGTTGTTGCCCCTTGTGTTACTATAGTATTAGTTGGATATGTCCTGCCCCTTGTGTTACTATAGTTATTAGTTAGATATCTCCTGCCCCTTGTGTTACTATAGTTATTAGTTGGATATCTCCTGCCCCTTGTGTTACTATAGTTATTAGTTGGATATCTCCTGCCCCTTGTGTTACTATAGTTATTAGTTGGATATGTCCTGCTCCTTGTGTTACTATAGTTATTAGTTGGATATGTCCTGCTCCTTGTGTTACTATAGTTATTAGTTGGATATGTTCTGCCCCTTGTGTTACTATAGTTATTAGTTGGATATCTCCTGCCCCTTGTGTTACTATAGTTATTAGTGTTGGATATGTCCTGCTCCTTGTGTTACTATAGTTATTAGTTGGATATGTCCTGCCCCTTGCGTTACTATAGTTATTAGTTGGATATGTCCTGCCCCTTGTGTTACTATAGTTATTAGTTGGATATGTCCTGCCCCTTGTGTTACTATAGTTATTAGTTGGATATGTCCTGCCCCTTGTGTTACTATAGTTATTAGTTGGATATCTCCTGCCCCTTGTTTAGTTATTAGTTGGATGTGTCCTGCCCCTTGTGTTACTAGTTGGATATGTCCTGCCCCTTGTGTTACTATAGTTATTAGTTGGATGTGTCCTGCCCCTTGTGTGTTACTAGTTGGATATGTCCTGCCCCTTGTGTTACTAGTTGGATATGTCCTGCCCCTTGTGTTACTCTAATGGATAATGCCCTTCTCCTTATGTTATTACAGTTCTTAGTTGGATATGGACTTGATGTTCCTCCGTCGGTCCAGCAGAACTCCTCCGCCTTCTCCTACATATTTGACGGCAAAGTAGGTAGTTTATACTACACTTTACCAACTTTACATATTCTCTCTCTCATCGTTGTTGTTACCAGGGTTACCAATTTGAGTATTCTCTTCTCTTCATCGGTTTCTATGATTCTGGGCAGAAGGAACCGTTCATCGGACCTCCTGCTAACCCAAATCCTTACATTGGTAAAGGATACAAGCTCCCTTTGGCCTATATCCTGACTATATTGACTGTGTTTATGCTAAGTGGATTTTGCATTCTCTTCAGGTAATCAACGTTTGTTCAGCTAATTAGTGCATTAATTATAGTGCTTGAAAACAGGAGATTGCATTCATTAAGGGGAGGGAGATCTCTTTTTCCACATGTGCTGGCCATAACCATCATAACCATTCCGTGTGGCTTTGTGTTGCTGTTTGAATTTGATGTTTGAATTTTAAATTGAAGATTGATCACCAGTCATTAGCACATTTCAAATTGGAGTCTATAGCACAAAGTGACACAAAAAGTTTCAAGTGATCATGACCATTATTGCAAACTCTGGTTGTTTAGCGATCTTGATATTTAGCACCCACTAAACTGTTGAGTGCTCCTCTGGATATTGGTAGCTCCTTGTTAGGAGTCCATGGGGTACCTGGATGTGAAATTGTTACCCCTCAAAGTAGTATTGCTTCTGAGCATGTGCAGTAGCATCACCACCAAGACAATGGAAAGAATAACTGTATCACCATGTCTAATATATGTAGGCCACAGTTGTCCTTAGTTACCTGTTGATCTCCTTGCGGGGAGCTTCCAGTCCTTTTCCTGGTCCTCTAGCAACTGGTGCTTCACAGGTAGTCGCTTCATGGCCTGGAGATTTCAAACTAATGATTACCTCTGGCTGGTGCTGGATGCCAACAACTGCCTGTTGCAAGAGATCTTTAGTGACTGAAGTCACTCAGAACATTTGCTCAAGAAGGCATTTGCCAGCTCTTTCTTTATATGGCTAAACAAGCTAGCTCTTTCTTAGTATGGCACATGAAATGGGCCCCTTCTTCATCTGTCTCATGAGCTTAGCTTCTTCTCTGCTCCCAGTCCCCAGTCTGAAGAAAATGATGGAAAACATTTGTTTAATTTTTTTTTATAGAAGAATTAACAAGTGTGCACCATTTGCTATTAAAGCTGGTTTCCATGCATGTATGGTTAGGAAGGGTGGATCCAAGCAACCAGAGTTGACAGAGCAAAGGAGTAGTACTTGGTGTGCTTGCATTGAGGTCCCCTGATCTGGAGTGCATGTCACTTTGGCATGGTAATATGTAAACCCAAAATAAAGCACACTGACAGAGCTATATTTAAATATTAATATATTTTTTCCTATGCACCATGGCAAGTTGTGCAGCTCTAAAGTAGGACACACCATTTCCCCCTGTTATTTCTGATCTTTGATGTAGTGAACCCCCTAAGCTTTCACCAAAATAAGCAGTAGCAACCATCGTGAGGTCTGCTATGCAAAGAGGGAATGCCCTCACGTGTAACAGGAGTATGGTATCAGATTTGTGGAAGCAGATGACCATATTTAAAACCAACATGAAACATGATGATAGTAACGGCTAGAGCAAGCACCCATGATATGACGGTTGTCTGTGTTGAGTTACACCACAGTGTTCAATTGACCATAACCTTGTCAATGCAATCAAACAGTAGCTAGCTATTCTAGGAAAAGCTAGAATTATGGAGACAAGAAATAATCCCTCAATACTGAGCCTGATTGAGTAGACCCACCACCACCTCCCCTCCCCCACACACATACACATATACACATGGGTGTGGACATGTGGGTGGCCACACCCACTTTGATGATTACATGCATTTTAGTTAGCATCTATGAAGTATAATATCCTCGAATTTTTATTTTTTGTGTGAAATATAAAACCTCGAAAATTCCACTGCACAACATGCTTGAAAGTTATGCTTTTGCTGTAACCTGGAGATATTTCGCACAAACTATTAAATGAATTTTTTTGTCAAAATATTCACTCTGCTCCGTTTGTTGGCCAAAAGCCACGAGGTATGTATGATACAGAGAAGGTTCTATTTTTTTGTTATTAGTATGGCCAAGAACTACAAGGTGGTGCAGCGCTCAAACTTGGGAGAGCATTATGCTTTTGCATGGAGGGTCTTCACCTCATGGGATTATGCTGTCACAGATGTGAAGTCTGTGGAGGTGAGGAGGAAGAATCATGCCATCAGCCTCAGGGAGGCACTCTTTGAAGTGAGGAAAGAAACAGACGAAAAAGATTCACTAGACAAGTAAGTGTGGTGTGTTTGCAGACACAATATCGGGGAATGGGGAGGGGTGGGGGCACCTGTAGTAACAGGCACCAAAGAGTTTGCATGATTAGTGTTAATTAGGTTAATTTGAAAAGATTATGCCAATCTTAATTAATTCAAACACCCTTCGGCATTCAGGTACTTCCGGTATACTTTTCGTAAAGCTATAGCCATACCCACCTCAGATCAGAAATAACAACCCTAGTCTTAGCTCCAATCCAACCACAATCTGCCACATGCCTAGTCACAGCCACTGCCCCAACCCCAGCAGTAACTCCAGACCTAACTTAACCTTGGCCAAATCAGTGATGCTCACAGCCACTGCCCAACCCCAGCAGTAACTCCAGACCTAACTTTGCTGATGCAGGGTGAAGCTCTTGGTTATCAGAGTGACCACCAACTTCATCATCGGGGTGCTCTTAATAGGCACTGGCTATTTCATCTTCCTGGCAGCGGAGAATGTCAACACTACGGCCAACATTCAGACCAACGTCCCCGCAGGGAATTACCTCAACCAGATACTCAACTTCATTCGTCAGTTCCAAGTAAGTCCTCAGCAAAGCAAACCTTGTAGGAAGATGTGGACAATGATGTCATTAGCTATAATAGTAGTGATGTCACAATGATGTCATTAGCTATAATAGTGGTGATGTGGACAATGCTATAATAGTGGTGATGTGACAATGATGTCATCAGCTATAATAGTAGTGGTGATGTGACAACGATGTCATTAGTGGTGATGTGATAATAGTGGTGACGTGACAATGATGTCATTAGTGGTGATGTGACTGATGTCATTAGCTATAATGGTGATGTGACAATGATGTCATTAGCTATAATAGTGGTGATGTGACAATGATGTCATTATGGGATGTGACAATGATATAATAGTGGTGATGTGATGTGGACAATGCGGTGATGTGGACAATGATGTCATTAGCTATAATAGTGGTGATGTAACAATGATGTCATTAGCTATAATAGTGGTGATGTCACAATGATGTCATTAGCTAATGGTGATGTTTGCTCGTTTGTTTGCTTGTTCGTTTAGTTGCAAATTGTGATTGGGCTCAGGAACTTCCTGCTTCCGCTAATTTTCCAGGCCTTCTCACGATTGGAAAAGTTCCACCCAAGAAATGGTCTCAAACTTCTTCTTTTGAGGTAATACTTAATTAATTCATCTTCTGACCAGCTGTGCATGTAGGACTCCACCCAGTCTTCAGTAGTGAATATCTGTGTATGTAGGACTCCACCCAGTCTTCAGAGGTGCATGTAGGGCTCCACCCAGTCTTCAGAGGTGCATGTAGGGCTCCACCCAGTCTTCAGGAGTGAATATCTGTGCATGTAGGACTCCACCCAGTCTTCAGAGGTGCATGTAGGGCTCCACCCAGTCTTCAGGAGTGAATATCTGTGCATGTAGGACTCCACCCAGTCTTCAGAGGTGCATGTAGGGCTCTACCCAGTCTTCAGGGGTGAATATCTGTGTATGTAGGGTTCCACCCAGTGTTCAGGGGTGAATATCTGTACATGCAGGGTTCCACCCAGTCTTCAGGGGTGAATATCTGTGCATGTAGGAGGGTGCATGTAGGGCTCCACCCAGTCTTCAGGGGTGAATATCTGTAGGGGCGGATCCAAGGGGGGGGGGGGGGGGGGGGAGAACTTTGGGGGCTGAAGCCCCCCCCTCCATTCCAAGTTAATGATATTTATTATGATTTTTTCCTTCTAGTTTGTTTTTTAGCATAATAATATTCATGAGGCAACAGGTAAAATACAACACATTAGCAACTGTAATCAACACCTGATCAACACTTAGCACAAAATGAGAGTACATGTGGTTGAGGTAGTATAGTCTGCTTCTAACCTTCAAACTACTGTGTCAGCTGCAACAGCAAGCATACAGTGTGGCTTTCTATCTGGGCAGTGTCAGTGAGTCTTGAATTGAGTCAGATCATGTCTAAAAGGGCCTCTATCTCAAGAGAACCTCCTGTAAAGGGAATGGCCAAGACCATGGATCTACGCCAATATTTTTCTAGCAAGAAGTAAGCTATAGCTAAGTGTATTACCTATGAGACAGAGTGGTGTAACATGACCAGATTGATTTATTCTTTACTTTAGTTCTGGAACCTCAGTACTACTGGTGGCAGTTCCAGCAGTGCCTCTCTGCTTCATACATCCCATTCAGTCTGCAGTGGTGCTGATTCTTTATCAGAAGATGATCAGTCTAACTCTCTAGTAGCTTGTGCTAATGCAGTGCAGTTGTTGGTGAGTAGCAGCAAGGATAGTGATGGCACACGTACCAATTCTATTGTTGTTGAAGAGAGTATAGGAGGAAGCAGTGGTGTTTTGCTTCAGTTGTTGATGTTGAAGAGAGTGGTATAGGAGGAAGCAGTGGTGTTTTGCTCAGTTGTTGATGTTGAAGTGAGTGGTATAGGAGGAAGCAGTGGTGTTTTGCTTCAGTTGTTGATGTTGAAGAGAGTGGTCTAGGAGGAAGCAGTGGTGTTTTGCTCAGTTGTTGATGTTGAAGTGAGTGGTATAGGAGGAAGCAGTGGTGTTTTGCTTCAGTTGTTGATGTTGAAGAGAGTGGTATAGGAGGAAGCAGTGGTGTTTTGCTTCAGTTGTTGATGTTGAAGAGAGTGGTATAGGAGGAAGCAGTGGTGTTTTGCTTCAGTTGTTGATGTTGAAGAGAGTGGTATAGGAGGAAGCAGTGGTGTTTTGCTTCAGTTGTTGATGTTGAAGAGAGTGGTATAGGAGGAAGCAGTGGGTGTTTTGCTCAGTTGTTGATGTTGAAGAGAGTGGTATAGGAGGAAGCAGTGGTGTTTTGCTTCAGTTATTGATGTTGAAGAGAGTGGTATAGGAGGAAGCAGTGGGTGTTTTGCTCAGTTGTTGATGTTGAAGAGAGTGGTATAGGAGGAAGCAGTGGTGTTTTGCTTCAGTTGTTGATGTTGAAGAGAGTGGTATAGGAGGAAGCTGTGGTGTTTTGCTTCAGTTGTTGATGTTGAAGGGAGTGATGCTCAATCACTCCAACTGGCTCTGTCTCAGTTTTCTTTTATTGTGGCTTTGTAAACTACACATAGCATTTTAGCTTATACTTGAGAGCCGAGTGTGAAGCTTCAGGGGCCTTATGAGGATGTAGCATATGCCAATCGTGAAGTAAAGAATGTAAAGGGTGTTCTTCATGGGTCAAGGTCAAATGTGAATTAATTTCATAGTCAAATCTACACAAGAGCTCTTAAAATGGCTGGAAGTGTTGGTGTGGAGGAGTCCAGACCACGTCTAGCTAATAGACAGCAACATCGTCCAAATATCCAGACACAGAATTGCAGTGATTATTTCTGTCTAAATCTCACAATTCCCTTGCTGGACCACCTGATCACTGAGCTTGATACCAGGTTGGATGAAGCTTCATCTCATATTCCTGAGTCCATGCTATTACTTCCTTCAGCAAGCACTAGTGGAGCATCCACAGTAACACACTCATTTAGGGGTTCTATGAAGATGATTTACCACTTCCATCAGCTTTTGATTTTGAGTTTGACATGTGGAAACAAAAGTGGGAAAGTCAGACTCAGCTGGCCTCTGAGCTAGTTACCCCCCAAAAGCCCTATAACATACAGACAAGGATTTTTCCCTAACATGCACATCATGGTCTCACTCCTGTTACCAGCTGCGACACTTCCTGTTACCAGCTGCGAATGTGAACGATCTATTAGCATGCTAAGATTGATAAAAACACCACTCCGTAACACCATGGGGCAAGAAAGACTGAATGGGTTAGCAATGCTCTAGCATCATCAGGATATAGACCTTACTCCTGAAGAAGTTGTCGAGGGATTTGCTCGATGTCATCCCCGACACATGTTCTGTAAGGTTCACCCTGACAAGGTGCGTGCCATCGTGGAGATGTGTTGGCACTACTTACCGTCACAACCGCCGTCACGTTCCTTATGATAACAGTGTTCAGCCCTATGAGTATATAGGGCACCCTGAGCCTGAGCTTACGGCTGCACAACCTCCTTCACACATGACACCTGTTAAGCATACCTTTGACACATGTTAGTTTCCAATTGACTATCTTTACCGCCCCACCCCGGGTAAATGAAATAGATCATACAAGTTGCCTTTTATTTGTTTGCTACTTTGCTTAACAACTCGTGAAGTATAATGAGGTACGGTGAGGTATGTATGGTAAGGTGTGGTATGATAAGCTGTAGTGAGGCGTGGTATGGTAAGGTGTGGATGATATGTTATATGGTGAGGTGTGGTATGGTAAGGTGTGTTGTGGTGAGGAGTGATATGGTGAGGTGTGGATCATGTGATGTGATATGGCGAGGTATGGTATGGTATGGTGTGGTATGGAGGTATAGTATGGTAAGGTGTGGTATGATGTGTTGTATGGTGAGGTGTGATATGGGCAATGGCAGAGCTGCCAACCTCAGGACATGTAAATTCATGAGATACACTTAGTGAGATGGAGGATCTGCTAGAGTAAGACTGCTAATGTTATAGTTACATGGCCAGTAAATAATAGGCAAAATGATCATGGAATAGGTGCAGTTAGTTCTTGCTGCTATGAGTCATTTTATGCTCCATTGTAGCCCTCCTAGTAATTTCCAAAACAATATGTGTTGGCTCATATTTGGAACATGTTTCTGGATTAGCAAGTTTGACAGTAACAGTAAGGCTACCATATCCCATCAAGCTTGAGACTGGCCTAAAAATAGTCCTCCTAGTAATTTCCAAAACAATATGTGTTGGCTCATATTTGGAACATGTTTCTGGATTAGCAAGTTTGACAGTAACAGTAAGGCTACCATATCCCATCAAGCTTGAGACTGGCCTAAAAATAGTCCTGTTTATTCTTAGTCACCTTACTGGAAACACTTTACTCTGCAGCATTTGAGTGCAGCAAGACAATCTCACCAACACTGCACACTATTTTGGGCAGTCCCTTAAAGTTTAGTAGGCCAAGAGGACTTGTGAGTCCATGCAGACAGGTCCAACTCACATCCACTCTATAGTGCCAAGTCTCACCGTAAGTTATTTGAGCAGATTTCCATATATCATCTGGAATATCATCATGTTCCAGCAATTTATATTCAAAGAACTCTTCTTTCAACTAGTTAACTTCAGCTGTGGATTCACACAACAGCAAACTAGTGTACCTTGTGGCAAAAAAACTCCAGGTTGAAAACCCGATTATCTTTTAGCAAAATTTACAAAACCATTATCTTCAGCACTGTGTGCACATGTGAATCATTCATAAGTATATTTACCAGTTCAGTAGCTATGTCAGTAGCTATGCAATAAAAGCTCCATACAGCAGGCTTTCTTCTTCCAAGTTATCAAGTTCATCTTCAGTACAGCAACTAAATTTATTTGTCAAACGAAGAACAGAACTTGTAGCAAGTCAGTACACTACAGCCTTGCACACAATCAAAGAATCATTTCTACAAGCTTCAATCAATTTGTCCACTTCATTAAAAAAAGCTCTGTTTTATGGCCAATGCTCAGATCTTCATTCTGTAGATATAATGTAAAAAGTTGTCCTTGGAAGGCTCTTCTAGCCTCCATTGTCAGGAATCTAGAAAGGAAGATTCTTGTAAGTGGTGTCACTTCAGCTTACAGAGTGGGTAACATCAAACTTGATTGAAAGGATTTGCATAGAGAATCAAGAGCATAATAATCAAGGAAGAGAAAATACAGCTTTGTGTTCAAGCTCTTCAGATGATGAGTCAATCTCTAGCAGCCCGGTTACTCTCAACCTTCTTCTCTTTACTCTAGAAGCCTGGCTTTCTTCTCTTTTCTCTAGCAGCCTGGTTACTCTCGGCTCCTTCTCTTTATTCTAGCAGTCTGGTTACTCTCAGATTTCTTCTCTTTACTCTAGCAGCCTGGTTACTCTCGGCTCCTTCTAGCAGTCTGGTTACTTTCAGCTTTCTTCTCTTTACTCTAGTAGCCTGGCTTTCTTCTCTTTACTCTAGCAGCCTGTTTACTCTCAGCTCCTTCTCTTTATTCTAGCAGCCTGGTTACTCTCATCTTTACTCTAGCAGCCTGGTTACTCTCGGCTCCTTCTCTTTATTCTACTTTCAGCTTTCTTCTCTTTACTCTAGTAGCCTGGCTTTCTTCTCTTTACTCTAGCAGCCTGGTTACTCTCAGCTCCTTCTCTTTATTCTAGCAGCCTGGTTACTCTCAGCTTTCTTCTCTTTACTCTAGCAGCCTGGTTACTCTCGGCTCCTTCTCTTTATTCTAGCAGTCTGGTTACTCTCAGCTTTCTTCTCTTTACTCTAGCAGCCTGGTTACTTTCAGCCTTCTTCTCTTTCTAGAAGCCTGTTATTCACAGATTCCTTCTCTTTACACTAGCAACCTGGTTACTCTCTGTTTCCTTCAGCTTTCTTCTCTTTACTCTAGCAACCTGGTTACTTTCAGCCTTCTTCTCTTTACTCTAGAAGCCTGGTTATTCTCAGCTTCCTTCTCTTTACTCTAGAAACCTGGTTACTCTCTGCTTCCTTCTCTTTACTCCACCATCCTTGGTTACTCTCAGCTTTCTCCTCTTTAATCCAACAGCTGGTTAATTTCAGCTTTCTTCTCTTTACTCTAGCAGCCTGATTACTCTCAGCTTCCTTCTCTTTACTCCAGCAGCTGGTTAATTTAAGCTTTCTTCTCTTTACTCTAGCAGCCTGGTTACTCTCAGCTTTCTCCTCTTTACTCCAGCAGCCTTGGTTACTCTCAGCTTTCTTCTCTTTACTCCAGCAGCTGGTTAATTTCAGCTTCCTTCTCTTTACTCTAACAGCTTCCTTCTCGCAGCAGTAATGATCTCTGCATTTATTCTGTTTCTGCTGTATTGCTGTTGTTTTTGCTACAGGATGTACGTCCTATACTTCACAAGTCTCTACGTGGTTGTGATCTCCCTATTTGTGCTCAGCGGGAACTGTGTAAGCACATGCTCATCTTCTTGTCACTAAATCATGAGCACATGCTCATCTTCTATCATCTCACCTATATAGCCAAGTCTGGTAGAGTACAATCACACGGTCACTAATGCTATCTACAGTGTACATTTTAATTTTTCCTTCTCTCTCTCTCTCTTGCTCTATTATTGTGCTGTTTTGTTAGGCACAAAACCAGAATGAGTTGAGGTGCAGATGCTGGGAGACTTCGCTAGGGCAGGAGCTCTACAAACTCATACTCACTCAGACTGCCTCTGAAATAGGCAAAGTTTTGTTAGTGGATGGATCACGCTGGCTACTCTCCAAGTTGACTGGTCCATGTGGGTTTGTGGGTAGGCTCTTCAATAAGACCGTAAGTCAGGGGCCAATTAGTGTCATGTAATGCATGTCAATAAACTTCTTAGCTACAATAGTGGTGAAGAAAGAGTTCCTGTAATGTAAACATTCAACATTGGCACCTTGCCATAGTACTTCCATTTTACAAGTGTTTCTTCCTTCCTCCCTTCCCTCCCCCTCCGTAGCCACATTTATTTTCCCTTTGTTCGGAACCCCATTGTAGCTGGTTTTACATGGCCAGTACTATAAGTCTCTCTCTCTTCAATATTCCATAATGTTTCTGCTGCCATGGAATAACAAGCTGTAGGAACTTTTGGGGGGTTGGAGCTCTGGCTTTAGTTGAAAGTATAGAGATATTTTCTGTGTGAATGTATGTGTATAGCACAGCTAACTCTATACAAAACGGAAGAGCTCTGTCCTGTGTCCTGAAACTTTAATATAATTATTATTAAATTATAATGACAAGGTTTTTTAAATTATATTTGTCAAAAAAAGAAGTGAAACCAATGTAGACTACAAACATTTACAGGACCTTTACCTATTAATATAAGTGAAGACCAGATTTTTTAAAAATGGTCTTCATTATTAATAGGTGAAGGGTCTAATAGGTGAAGGGTCCTATAAATGTTTGTGATCTGCATTGGTAAATTCTGTTTCACCTCTTTTTTTATTATTATTATTATTTTTTATAGTCGAGCAGCTGCGAGGAGTTACTCAGTGTAACACCAGAACTAACCAAACATAGTTACTAACTCAATGAACTCTCAGTTGATACAGTGTAGATTTAATGACTCAATAATCAACTTAAATTTACTCCCTTGAGTGAGTAAATTTAAGTTGATTATCGAGAATGTCATTGTACATATGTTATACTTACCATTAAAGTATACGTGTACACACCTGCCTATGTATTCATATATACTAGCAGCACCTGCAGAAACTCTGCGAGGGAGCTGTATAAGTGTTTTTTGTTGTATTTCAAAGGTGTTTTGATTGCGTGTTTAGGATTATAAAATGTTGGCAGATCACAATTCTTTCAAGAGGGTCCTTCTACACATAATCTATTATTGTGCTATAGCCTGCTCTTTGTTGCCTTGTAAATTTATTTAGTACCATAATTATAATACATAATAAACATCCTATATGCTAGAAGGGGTAATGTAGGTTAGATTGAAAATACTTCATCATGAATGATGTTTTTGATGAGGGTTATTCCTTGCCTGATCCCTTGATGCTGAATGCAGCCCCCAGTACTCTCCTCCTACCAGTGTTTGCTGCTCTCTCCTCATCCCTTGCACTTCTGGTAGTGTATCCCTCAATTCTCTACTGCCAGTGTTTGCTGCTCTCTCTTCATTCTGTACTCTTTGGCCTTGCATTCCTCAGTTCTCTCCTTCTACTGGTATTGGATACAGCTTTATAAATTGGTAAAGAGGAGCCACCTTCACTGCTGCTGCAGTGATATTCCAGACTATTAGAGATGGTTCAGTAAAATCAAGGACCACACTATGTTTGCGTAGGAAATCCACCCCCAAAATTACCGGTGATACCAAAGTACCCACGTCAACAACATTATGTTTAACTTGTAGCTCACCAATGTGTATGGGAATGCAGACGAGGCTCAGTTTGGGGAGCTGTTGTCCTGATGCCATCATGAGTTTTAGTTGTCTTGGGCCTTTAATGTGGACAACTTCTTTTGCCCATGTGAGAACCTCTTTCCGCATTCAGTGCACATCACTCTACTTCAGCCTCACCTAACCTCCCCATTGTAGCCCATGTGAGAACCTCTTTCCGCATTCAGTGCACATCACTCTACTTCAGCCTCACCTAACCTCCCCATTGTAGCAGCCACCTTGGATTTAACAGCTGCTACAGTCACGATGCTCACATTATGAGGGCTCATTGATAGGGATGGCTCTTGTTTGTTTCTGGGGTAGCAGTTTCTCAGATGTCCCACTTTTCCACACCAAAAACAATGGCAGTTGCTTTCTGATTGTGCAGAAGGAAATCACGAAGTGTCCTGTTCAGCTTCATTCAAAACAGCGTCTTGGTCGATAGTGCTGTGGGTTGTTCATCAGATGATGTATTTCTGCTGGTGGCATAGATGATGTTGAAGAGCTGCTACTTGTACCATTAATACAGCGATCTGGTCCTTTAGCAAAGCCACTTCATTCGGTATCTCTGGAACAGCTGCAACACTTCGACTTGGTTCATTATGTCATAACTAATCAAGCCCTCAACAGAACAGCCTCCAGAGTAGTCGGTTCTCTTGTCACTCTCAGTTGCCTCCCACACTATCTGGGAGTCCTACATGTTTCTCCAGGTTGCAGCTTACTTTTGTGAAAGAGTTCTAGCAGCACAAACTCCATTGGGCTAAGGACAGCAGCAATTTCTTTCTTGGCTGTAGCATCATCTTCTTGTTATTCAGGGCTGAGTTCAAGACATACTGCCAGTGCCTCTAATTCCAAGAGGGTCGGAAGTTTGCATGCCTTTGTTGCATTTACCCATCTGTTATAATTATTAGCTGTATCACATATCTCATTTCTCTGAAACCATTCCCTCACATCACCACTTTGGGCATACTGATGTGCCATTCAACCATTCCAATGTAACTAGCAACAGATCTCAAGTTTATCTTCAGCACACAAGCAATCTCAGTCTTCTCTACTGTCACATGATCAATTAATATAGCACTCTCTCTCTCTCTATATATATATATATAGTTTATAGATGTCTATCATAATTAAGTAATCATGAGTCACTAAATTACAATCTCAGTGTAACTATGTACAATTAGTCTTCAGTTGTAATATGCGTATCAAAGCCAAATGAGTTTCAGGTTGTTTTCAAAGGGGAAAAAATGTAACCCCACCTACTAATTAGGCACTTCTGAAGGGACAGGAACCTCTGAGTAGTGACAAATGGCGACCATTCACACATGTACTAAGTAATTTCTGCCATTATTCTGGAGCGCATACTGACGAACTAGCCGATTCTGACAGTGGCCCACTAGGGCTAGGAAAGTCTTACAGGCTGAAAGTAACTGCACAAGGACTTGCTAGCTGTGACCTCTGCTCAATCTCAATCTCTCTAGCATAGTCTCATGTGGCCAGACCCATTACTGCTGCTAGGTAGCTCGTTGATTCTTTTTCAAAGTTATAAGTTTGAAAATTAGCACTATACAAAAATTACCTCTCTATGTATTTATAAAGCTCCATGTATATACAAAACTTTAGAACACAAAAAAAAATCAAAAGCACGACAGCAACGACAGCAACGACAACAAACTGCTGCAGTGTCGATAGCAGCAAAACAAACTGTTGCAGTAGCAACAACAAACTGTTGCAGTGTCGATAGCAGCAAAACAAATTGTTGGTGTCGACAGCAGCAACAGCAAACTGTTGCAGTGTCGACAGTAGCAACAACAAACTGTTGCAGTGTCAACTACAACAACAACAAACTGTTGCAGTGTTGACAGCAGCAACAACAAACTGTTGCAGTGTTGATAGCAACAACAAACTGTTGCAGTGTCAACAGCAGCAACAAAAAACTGTTGCAGTGTCGACAACAACAACAACAAACTGTTGCAGTGTCAACAGCAGCAACAAAAAACTGTTGCAGTGTCGACAACAACAACAAACTGTTGCAGTGTTGACAGCAGCAACAAAAAACTGTTGCAGTGTTATTATTGAATGCAAGAAACACAAATGGTTCCCAATGAGTAAATACGTTTTTAGAGTTGTTGAGAGAGTCTCAAGTCCGTGACTAAAAAGGGTGTGGTTATAATGTCTGAGCATAGCAGCTGCAACACTTGAGAACACTTGTCTATCTCTACTTCTCTCTCTCTCTCCATCACAGGTCGGACTGGCAGAGTTTGACACCCCTCTGAATGTCTTGGTACTGGTATATGGTCAAGGACTTCTTCTGTAAATAAGTTTTTTTTGGTAGTTTCTCTCACTTGTAATCCCAACATTCAGTTGACCTGAACTATGCAACGTTTACTTGGTGCAGATTTGGTGTACTGTTCTGTCCATTTCTCCCTGGAATTGGCTTGATGAGAAACGTCTGCATCTTCTACCTGAGAAGTTTTTCCGTGCTTGCGTTCAACAAACCTCCGAAGTCTTTATTCCAAGTTGCTTCCACGCACAATTTTTACATGGCTATTCTCCTAGTTACAGTTTTCATCTGCGGCTTGCCAGTTGGGTACGCCACAGCAGAGTTGACACCGTCCGTCAGGTGTGGACCATTTAGGTAAGTGGGATATATTGCAATAAATTCCTGCAATCAATCTGTACATTTCCACTTTTGCATTAATCAAGAGAAGGTAAAAATGGGTGCAGTTACAAATGTTTCCATGTAGATTAGTGTGTGCGAGTGTTGAACTATTGTGTGGTTGGTGTAGAATGAATGGCTGCTGTCTGCAGCGGCTCTAGTCACAGGCTGTGCTGATATTCAATATTGCTAAAAAGTAATTGGAATACAGGGAGCCTGCTTGATCTAACTGTGCATGATCATGCATCAGATTTGATGGCAGCAGAGCACATTATTGTTGGTAAGACTCTGGAAGTGCAGGAACCTTGCTTGATCTAACTGTGCATGATCATGTAGAAGATTTGATGGAGCACATTATTGATGGTAAGACTCTGGAAATGCAGGAACCCTGTTTGATATGACTGTGCATGATCATGTAGCAGATTTGATGGAGCACATTATTGCTGGTTAGACTCTGGAAGTGCAGTAACCCTGTTTGATATTTGATATAACTGTGATGACTGGTGGAGCATAATACCAGATAATTAATATTCATGTCCAGAAATGTTAGTTTTGTTTGGCTTCTGGTGGACTTTTTTTTTGTAAACATAGCTGCCCAATGCCACACTGCTGAGCCAACGTCCAGTTCCCAGTGATCTGTCAGATCAAGATCTGGACTCATCTGCTGCTCCTCTTCCTCTCTAGCCACAAGAATAGTTTTGATGGCATTGACAACGTTGAAGCAAATTCAAATAAATCATCTTCTACAGGTCTAGGGAGAGTGAAAGCCTCCCCAGCTTGAACTGGTGAAGCAAAAGCATAGACCTAGCTTATAGCAATTGCCATGCATGACCTAGTAGCTGCTATTGTTAACTTGGAGCCAGCCCTAACACATATATATAATTTTGCATTGTGTCATTGGTATGCATCCATACCACTTTTTGCATGTCTGAGAATCAATCGTATCGGAGGTGTCTGCCATTGGACAGGAATATCTGTGCACACCAGGCATGCATGCATGCACAAACATAGTATTATCCTGTGGCTACGCTAATCTCTCCCAATTAAATCAATTCATATCATTTTAGATCACGGAGTGATCATGTCAAGTTGGCCATCTTGCAAAATTCAAGAACCAATGTAGAATCAACAAACAAATATATGCCCATTGGATTTTGTCTCACCTCCCTCTCCCACCCCTCACAGTTTTGTCACAATAATCATTACTACTTTACCTTTTAGAGGTCTTATGAACATGTTTGAAGTGGTGTATGTCGAAGCGTCAACTTGGCCATCCATCCTACAGGAAGCATGGGACTACTTGCAAACTGCTACAGTGACCATCCCTCTGTTGGCTGTCCTCTGGTATATACATGCAAATATAAATTTTTACTGAGTATTGTACACTTTACTTTCACTATAAACTTAGGGCAAACATCTTTGGAAGAAATTTTGTTGCTATGCTAGAATTCTCTAGCACATTATTATTACTTATGGTACCCCATTAATACCTCTGAATCTATATACATCAGCACATTCATCTACGTTTACTCACCCATAAAAACAGCAAATTGGTGTATTTCCCCCCTCGAGTACTATTTCATTCAATTCACCCTCAAATAGTATTCCCAATTAATGCATTGTGAAATACCTCAGCAAAATATGTATTGGGCCAGCTGTTAATCCGGTAATGCTGTAGACTGTGTGAGCGCAGAAACATATTGTTTTCAAGTGACTTGGCTCTGAATAAAATTATACTTGACCGTAGAGTTGTATTAACTCATTTATTGTTCAAGGAAACTCATACAGTAGTAAAAACAATCGATGCTGCCCTATATATAGACACTGAAATATTATATATATATAAATATAGTGATTGTTAATAAAATTAATATCCACAGAACATTCTTGCCTTTTGATTTGCTATTGTTGTTTAGTATCATCATCTACTACTATGTTGTTATTTAGTATCATCATCTACTATTATGTTGTTGTTTAGTATCATCATCTACTATTATGTTGTTGTTTAGTATCATCATCTACTACTATGTTGTTGCTGAGTATCATCGTCTACTACTATGTTGTTATTTAGTATCATCATCTACTACTATGTTGTTGTTTAGTATCATCATCTACTACTATGTTGTTGTTTAGTATCATCATCTACTACTATGTTGTTGTTTAGTATCATCATCTACTACTATGTTGTTGTTTAGTATCATCATCTACTACTATGTTGTTGTTTAGTAGCATCATCTACTACTATGTTGTTGTTTAGTATCATCATCTACTACTATGTTGTTGTTTAGTATCATCATCTACTACTATGTTGTTGTTTAGTAGCATCATCTACTACTATGTTGTTGTTTAGTATCATCATCTACTACTATGTTGTTGTTTAGTATCATCACCTACTACTATGTTGTTGTTTAGTATCATCATCTACTACTATGTTGTTGTTTAGTATCATCTACTACTATGTTGTTGTTTAGTAGCATCATCTACTACTATGTTGTTGTTTAGTATCATCATCTACTACTATGTTATTGTTTAGTATCATCGTCTACTACTATGTTGTTGTTTAGTATCATCATCTACTACTATGTTGTTGTTTAGTATCATCATCTACTACTATGTTGTTATTTAGTATCATCATCTACTACTATGTTATTGTTTAGTATCATCATCTACTACTATGTTGTTATTTAGTATCATCATCTACTACTATGTTGTTGTTTAGTATAATCATCTACTACTATTTTGTTGTTTAGTATCATCATCTACTACTATGTTGTTGTTTAGTATCATCATCTACTACTATGTTGTTGTTTAGTAGCATCATCTACTACTATGTTGTTGTTTAGTATAATCATCTACTACTATGTTGTTGTTTAGTATCATCATCTACTACTATGTTGTTGTTTAGTATCATCATCTACTACTATGTTGTTGTTTAGTAGCATCATCTACTACTATGTTGTTGTTTAGTATCATCATCTACTACTATGTTGTTGTTTAGTATCATCATCTACTACTATGTTGTTATTTAGTATCATCATCTACTACTATGTTGTTGTTTAGTATCATCATCTACTACTATGTTGTTGTTTAGTATCATCATCTACTACTATGTTGTTGTTTAGTATCATCATCTACTACTATGTTGTTGTTTAGTAGCATCATCTACTACTATGTTGTTGTTTAGTATCATCATCTACTACTATGTTGTTGTTTAGTATCATCATCTACTACTATGTTGTTATTTAGTATCATCATCTACTACTATGTTGTTGTTTAGTATCATCATCTACTACTATGTTGTTATTTAGTATCATCATCTACTACTATGTTGTTATTTAGTATCATCATCTACTACTATGGTGCACTGTCCACTAGTCTGAAGGAAATCAACAAAGATCTTATATTTCAGTTGAAAGTGGTAAGCCTTCTTATTTCCCATACCACTCTATTAACTTCTATTGGCATTTTGTGTTTGCTAAATCCTCACAAGATTATCTTTATTACAGGAGCAATCTGAAACACGAAATATTATCGCAAGAGAAAGACAGAGTAAGTCTAGTAACATAAGAAATTTCCCTTCCCTCCTTTCATTGAGAGTATAGCAACTTCAGAGTGTTCTTTATATTAAGAAACAATGCCAGGCTTGTACAAAATATTTTGTTTGAGTTTAAAGCTAAGCTCTAGCTAAACCATTGACACTCCTCAACAGAGATCACTTGGTTACTCTCACAATCTGAATAGAGGTGAGAAGTGGCTTATGGAGGCTCCAACTTTTCAGCATCATGTTTACCCCATACCTTCTTTGTGACCTGGTAGAGCACTTTGCCATTGCTAATACACATAATTATATTATTTACCGGTAATCTAGGATGTTTATACTGTTGGCATAACCGTAGAATAGGAATTCAGCTATTTAATGATATTTCCATTCAAGTATAAGATTGGTGGTAGATTTTGGTGAGCTTTTGACTTGCAAATATGTTAATTTCACCTGCTGCTGCTTAGATCCACAAGAAGTTTAATTCATTGCCTCACATACATAATGTCTGTATTTTCTCCTTCCAGCTGTGAACCAGATGTTGAGAAACAAAAATCTAGAAGGGCCACGCATGGATCGGTACAAAACAATGACACAGTATAGACTCAAAGAAGGTACGCTCTATGACTACGATGATGAAAGCTCGACAACATTTCAATCCTTCGATGGCACAAATGAACCCAACTCGGGTAGAAACCCAGCAGCACAAAAATCTTTAGATCCCAACAAACAAAGAAATTCTGTGCAGATGGATATACCTGATCTTTATCAGGGTGACATCCACAGGAGGAGGACAGACATGCAGCCTGGCTTCATTCCAGGTCAACAAGAATCACAAGTCTAGTGCGATAGAAAGTTTGCTCCCACTACTAGCTAGAGGACCAGATCATGCTATTATAACATGTAAATAAGGGTCAATGTTTATCTTCTATGTATGTGTACTGTCCTTCATTCAGTCATGGTCTTGACCTTTTTATGTTGTAGTTACCTATTTTCACTTATTTTTGCTGCCAATTTTGATTAAAAAATGTCTATATTGATGTGTGAAGGTAATAAGCCCAGCCTTCATTAGTACCACATATTGATGTGTGAAGATAATAAGCCTAGCCTTCATTAGTACCACATATTGATGTGTGAAGGTAATAAGCCTAGCCTTCATTAGTACCACATATTGATGTGTGAAGGTAATAAGCCTAGCCTTCATTAATACCACATATTGATGTGTGAAGATAATAAGCCTAGCCTTCATTAGTACCACATATTGATGTGTGAAGGTAATAAGCCTAGCCTTTATTAGTTCCACATATTGATGTGTGAAGGCCTTCATTAGTACCACATATTGATGTGTGAAGGTAATAAGCCTAGCCTTCATTAGTACCACATTGATGTGTGAAGGTAATATGCCTAGCCTTCATTAGTACCACATATTGATGTGTGAAGGTAATAAGCCTAGCCTTCATTAGTACCACATATTGATGTGTAAAGGTAATAAGCCTAGCCTTCATTAGTACCACATATTGATGTGTGAAGGTAATAAGCCTAGCCTTCATTAGTACCACATATTGATGTGTGAAGGTAATAAGCCTAGCCTTCATTAGTACCACATATTGATGTGTGAAGGTAATAAGCCTAGCCTTCATTAGTACCACATATTGATGTGTGAAGTAATAAGCCTAGCCTTCATTAGTACCACATATTGATGTGTGAAGGTAATAAGCCTAGCCTTTATTAATACCACATATTGATGTGTGCAGGTAATGAGCCTAGCCTTCATTAGTGCCACATATTGATGTGTGAAGGTAATAAGCCTAGCCTTTATTAATACCACATATTGATGGGTGAAGTAATAAGCCTAGCCTTCATTACTACCACATAATTGATGTATGAAGGTAATAAGCCTAGCCATTAGTACCACATATTGATGTGTGAAGGTAATAAGCCTAGCCTTCATTAGTACCACATATTGATGTGTGAAGGTAATAAGCCTAGCCTTCATTAATACCACATATTGATGTGTGAAGGTAATAAGCCTAGCCTTCATTAGTACCACATATTGATGTGTGAAGGTAATAAGCCTAGCCTTCATTAGTGCCACATATTGATGTGTGAAGATAATAAGCCTAGCCTTCATTAGTACCACATATTGATGTGTGAAGATAATAAGCCTAGCCTTTATTAATACCACATATTGATGTGTGAAGGTAATAAGCCTAGCCTTCGTTAGTACCACATATTGATGTGTGAAGGTAATAATCCTAGCCTTCATTAATACCACATATTGATGTGTGAAGATAATAAGCCTAGCCTTTATTAATACCACATATTGATGGGTGAAGTAATAAGCCTAGCCTTCATTAGTACCACATATTGATGTGTGCAGGTAATAAGCCTAGCCTTTATTAATACCACATATTGATGTGTGCAGGTAATAAGCCTAGCAATACCACATATTGATGTGTGCAGGTAATAAGCCTAGCCTTTATTAATACCACATATTGATGTGTGAAGGTAATAAGCCTAGCCTTCATTAGTACCACATATTGATGTGTGAAGGTGTGAAGGTAATAAGCCTAGCCTTTATAGTACCACATATTGATGTGTGAAGATAATAAGCCTAGCCTTCATTAGTACCACATATTGATGTGTAAAGGTAATAAGCCTAGCCTTCATTAGTACCACATATTGATGTGTGAAGGTAATAAGCCTAGCCTTCATTAGTACCACATATTGATGTGTGAAGGTAATAAGCCTAGCCTTCATTAATACCACATATTGATGTGTGAAGGTAATACGCCTAGCCTTCATTAGTACCACATATTGATGTGTGAAGGTAATAAGCCTAGCCTTCATTAGTACCACATATTGATGTGTGCAGGTAATAAGCCTAGCCTTTATTAATACCACATATTGATGTGTGCAGGTAATAAGCCTAGCAATACCACATATTGATGTGTGCAGGTAATAAGCCTAGCCTTTATTAATACCACATATTGATGTGTGAAGGTAATAAGCCTAGCCTTCATTAGTACCACATATTGATGTGTGAAGGTGTGAAGGTAATAAGCCTAGCCTTTATTAGTACCACATATTGATGTGTGAAGATAATAAGCCTAGCCTTTATTAATACCACATATTGATGTGTGCAGGTAATAAGCCTAGCCTTTATTAATACCACATATTGATGTGTGAAGGTAATAAGCCTAGCCTTCATTAGTACCACATATTGATGTGTGAAGGTGTGAAGGTAATAAACCTAGCCTTTATTAGTACCACATATTGATGTGTGAAGGTAATAAGCCTAGCCTTCATTAGTACCACATATTGATGTGTGAAGATAATAAGCCTAGCCTTCATTAGTACCACATATTGATGTGTGAAGGTAATAAGCCTAGCCTTCATTAGTACCACATATTGATGTGTGAAGGTAATAAGCCTAGCCTTTATTAATACCACATATTGATGTGTGAAGGTAATAAGCCTAGCCTTCATTAGTGCCACATATTGATGTGTGAAGGTAATAAGCCTAGCCTTCATTAGTACCACATATTGATGTGTGAAGATAATAAGCCTAGCCTTCATTAGTACCACATATTGATGTGTGAAGGTAATAAGCCTAGCCTTCATTAGTACCACATATTGATGTGTGAAGTAATAAGCCTAGCCTTCATTAGTACCACATATTGATGTGTGAAGGTAATAAGCCTAGCCTTCATTAGTACCACATATTGATGTGTGAAGGTAATAAGCCTAGCCTTCATTAGTACCACATATTGATGTGTGAAGGTAATAAGCCTAGCTTTCATTAGTACCACATATTGATGTGTGAAGGTAATAAGCCTAGCCTTCATTAGTACCACATATTGATGTGTGAAGGTAATAAGCCTAGCCTTCATTAGTACCACATATTGATGTGTGAAGTAATAAGCCTAGCCTTCATTAGTACCACATTGATGTGTGAAGGTAGCCTTCATTAGTACCTGATGTGTGAAGGTAATAAGCCTAGCCTTCATTAGTACCACATATTTGATACCAACTGACTACCAACTGACACCAACAAATAAATGTTAGTAAAAAGTACCTTCTTTGGTAAGTCATTGCTTTGCAGAATCTTTGGTTTCTTTGTGTGCATGTGTTTGTTTGTGTGTGTGTGTTTGTGTGTGTGTGTGTGTGTGTGTGTGTGCAGAGGGTGTGTATATGCGTGTGTGTATGTATATGTGTGTGTGTGTGTGTGTGTGCATGTGTGTATGCATGTATGCTAGAGGACTCTGAAGTAGGTTTTGTCATTCTGCTGCTATCACTCCACTGGCCATAGATACAATGATCCCCATGATCACCATGAGTGATTTTAATGTTCTTAATTAATTCCTAACAAGCTGAAGTAACTCTAATAACAAGAGGAATCAATGAAGGTAAGCTCGAACGCATTTTCTTGAATTGGGTGGCACACCATCATGACCTAATACTAGAAAATGAACTAGTTTCCAGAACTACCGACCTAGTAGACGGTAAACATTTGCATAACTAGGCATGGAAACAATACATGGACACTATAATTATTATGAGGATATTTCAAGCAGCAGGGTTAATTAGTTAGAATGTCAGTATATATTATATATACATACATATATATATATATGTATCGCAGTGAAGAATCGCAGTGAAGACCAAATTTAAAAAAATTATTTCCATTATTTTAATAGATGATGAACACCAAATATAGTGGTTTCATTAAAATTTCAATGAACACATGAGAACAAGTGAAAAGATTCTGTGTTGTTGGTTGTGCAAGGTCTGGATGATATAAAGATAAAGGGGTTCCTTTCTTCAGGACTGCAAAGGTAGTATATAACAGTCCTGAGCAACACTAGTGATAAGCCATGTAAGAAAAGGCATGTTGACTTAATCTTGCCTGACAATTCAGAGAAAATTCAGCAAATACAGAAAATGATCAAAGGATTTTTTTGTCAGGCAAAGCAGCTTTAAAATGAATCCTAACTGGCTACTAACACTGAACTTTGAATATAGTAGGGAGATTTCAGAGAGCAGAGCAAATTTAGCAGAGGAGAAATGGGAGAGAAAGAAGTCCAGAGGAGGAAGGATTGCTTCAAGTCTGTGAAAGATTCGATTCTGATGTGATTGTTCTCTGTTTCAAGAGATGTTTGTACACGGACAGAACAAGAACTCAAGGAAACCATGGCTCCTTCAGAAAAAGTGTTTCATAATGATGATGTTGAGCTGGTGAATGCCTTAAAAAAGGTGTTCAACTTTGTTGCATCCTCTATCACTAAGCCACACAATTTCAGGAGTTCGTAATGACGCTAATGAAGTTGAGACTTAATAATCCGATAAAAATCTTGCTATTTTCTTTACCAACAACTGTTGAGCCTTGAGATATGCCATCACCAAGTATATACATGAATAAGTGCTGAAGAAAAGACTGCACCTTGTTGCACCAGAGATCATCTTTTTTGTCTTACTGTTATTGTGAGACAGCTTGTTTTACCAGATTTCTGGTGATTAAATCATTTAACCACCAGCAGTGGGTGTTACTTTAATTATCACTTTTGGCTAAGGATATGACTTACTATTGAGTATACAATTGAATAATGATAACCAGAGCACCTGAAAGAAGACTGTGTTAGATACTTAATCAGTTACCATGCAAAGTTTATAACTGTTTACTAATTCTTTCCGCCCCTGTAATTATTTATTATTACATTTTATATTGCTTCACAATGACATACCAAATAACCCTCCAAAACATATCTATATACAAGGAAAAAGAAGTCATCTGTGCTGTACTAAAAGAGTATATATCTGTTCCAGAAAACTTGTGATTTTGTCCTGGTAATGTTGATTCTCTTCAATGTGTGGATTTTAAAAGTGGCATGTAATATATGTGTAGATGATTTTATTATGATTTTATTATTGTTATTATTGAAACTGGCACATTCATGTTTACTTTATTATTTTATGTCAATCCTATTTCTCAAATTCTCAATAATCATAAGTGGCTGGCTGTAATGGGGAGAACTGGAAACTGGAGGGGGTTAGAGGGGGTGGGGTGGTTTGTGGGTTGTGGTGGCTGGGCCATGGCTCATCAAATTTTCCTCCATTTGTTAAGTAAAATAATAATAAAATAATAAAGCATATTATAAGTATATGTGTTAATTAATGTTAATGAACTTTGTATGTTGTGTTTGCTGTTTGCTCCAAAAAAAATAAAATAAAAAATAAAATAAAAATAAAATAAATAAAAATAAAATAAAATAAAGCAAATTAAAATAAATAAAATCAGCTAAAGCTACTGAACAAGCTCACATGTCCTCTGTCCATATATAGTCAGCCATCAAAGTTAGCACCTGAGGTGTTAAACTATGCGAGCCAAAAATGTTAAATATAATAAACAATAACAACAGTTACCGACAAAATATATATAATAATGATGATGACAATATACATAATAATAATAGTATTATTTTATTACAACATAATTATGATAAACATGCAATATCAGAGTCCATTCACATCTAATTAAGTCATGCGAATTATAATAATAATAATAATAAGTTTAAAAGTAGTCGGACGTTTCCTGCAACCGAGATGTTCCAGCACAGCAGCAGCGTTTCCTCGCTATATTGCTACTGACAACCATTGGAGCGAGTAGAAATGGTATTAATATTATAATAACAACAACAATAAAACTACAACAATGACAAAATAATAATGGTCAACTTAAAATTTCTCAGCATTTTGGACAGATGCTCTATATAGCCTATTGAAGGTTAGGGCACCTTGTTAATTGAGAACGAAATGATATCATGAGAAGTAATTTATTCTCCAAAAAGTACATATTCCAAATATACACGAATCTGCGGAGTACAACCAGTGAGTTCAGAACATGGAGCTGGGTGTGTCCACACCTATATAGAATAACAATAACAACAACAATAACAACAATACTAACAATAAATAATAATAACAACTTCAACAACTTCAAAAAATAAATAATCACGACAACAGGCAACGGGCACAGAGAGAACTACATTCTACAAATGTCTCGGTGGATATGATGTCATACAAGGAAGGGAAAATGTCGTTGTCATGGGATGGTTGAGATATCATCTTTGCAATTCTTCGCTTAGCCATCATGGGTCTTGGGGTTTTCTTTGGGATATCCAGTCTTGGCATCCTGTGAAGGCCAGATACCAACCACCCAAATATGACTGACTGCTGTGCATTCCTTAATTACGTCTCGAGTTATCTATTTATGAATGTTGTTTATTTAAAAAAATATTTAAAAAATAACGAAAAAGGAATAGTAGTAGTCTATGGACCTACGGTAGTAGTAGTAGTAGTAGTGGGGTTGTTGTTGAATCAAAATAGCCCATGTTAGTATTAACTACATTGTAATAATTATGCGCGGTATACAAAATTCTAGTTGGAGGTCCCGTGAGCCAACCTAGGTTGCCTCCCACTTTTTATCGAGGGTATTGGCTATATGCGCGCCTGGCTAAAAAGTTATAGTAATGCCGAGGAAGAAACCTTTTAGCAATAAGCAGAAAAAGCAACAACTTCAGAAGAAGAGAATGAAGAAAAGAAAGAAAGGTACGCTATAATCCTCAACGTCCCTTGGCTAGTTGTTTATCTACAGGGGTCAGTCCTTGCACTTGAGTACACGTGTCACTTTTTCCTGCGTGGGGGTGGGGGAAACAGTGACGACTGCCCGCTAAGTGACGTTTGGAATTAGTGATGTTGGTAAAGGGTTTGCATTGTGTATATAATTGTATGCTACTTGCTCTTTTCCTTGTCAGTCAAAGGTGCCACTAGGACATGGCTATTTAATGAGTGCACCATGAGTGCACCAGTCCATGCATATAAACAGGAAACAGTCCAGCCAGTCAGGACAGGTTTAGACTCCATCATTTCAAAATTTTCATTAGCCAGGTTCACTCTGGCTTTGGCTGCTCACAGTTATGCTCACAGTAACTGTGAGCAGCTGAGTTGTTCTTTGTAGCAGACATTTAATGAACTTGATTTTTTTCTATTTGAGCATGCTTATTCTATGACATACATAACTGCGGTGTATATTACTTCTGGACACTGCAATTTTAGTATAACTGATACCACTCATCAGGAAGGACAAAAAAATCCCTCTACACCAATTGCACAAAGGCATGAGATATTTTCATAGTTCTACATTCATGAGCTAAGAAAGCCAGCGATGATTGTTTAGCTACAGAATTAACAGAGAGTGTCGAGACTCTCTTTCTTCCCTCCACCCTTTGTAAGAGAGAGTGAGGCTTGTAGCCTCTGCATATAGCAAACAGTATCTCAACAAACTGTCAGATGACTTAGTACAGATACAATGACTTTCTTGATAATCGACTTATGTTTGCTCCCTTGACATTTCGGCTAGATGCTCTAGCCTTCATCAGGAATGTTGGCTAGATGCTCTAGCCTTCATCAGGAATATTGGCTAGATGCTCTAGCCTTCATCAGGAATGTTGGCTAGATGCTCTATCCTTCATCAGGAATATTGGCTAGATTTTCTAGCTTTCATCAAGAATAAGTGGGATTCATCAGGAATATTGGCTAGATGTTCTAACCTTCATCAGGAATATTGGCTAGATGAATAATGGCCAGAAATATTAAAAATTTTATTTTATTTTATGGGGCTTAATATTTTATGCAATTAAATACAAATAATAATTTATACAATGTCCAATAAACAGAAAAAACAGAAAAACAAACAAACATTAAAACAATATATCTTAATCGACTACATATAAAAAATAATCGTCATTACAACTTAGTGAACTAAAGCTGGTGCCCAGCACAGCTGCAGTATTACCTCGCTGAACGGCTACTGTAATACGCTGGGAAAGGAAAAAGGAGGAGCGGGGATCATCTGTTTCCCGTTTGAGACGGTTACCCAAATCTGAAAAGAAATGACCTGCAGACTTGCCAAATGAACCAGCCGTCTCGATCCCGATTGGCACAAAAAAATGGGAGACAGCCAAAGAGGAGTATTTAATCCTCTTACGGTATTCAGCATTGCTTGCCACCGAGCCAGGGCCATCAGAAATATTGGCTAGATACTCTAGCCTTCATCAGGAATATTGGCTAGATGCTCTAACCTTCATCAGGAATAATGGCTAGATTCATCAGAAATATTGGCTAGATGTTCTAGCCTTCATCAGGAATATTGGCTAGATGCTCTAGCCTTCATCAGGAATAGATGCTCTAGCTTTCATCAAGAACCAGAAATATTGGTTAGATGCCCTAGCTTTCATCATGAATATTGGCTAGATCCTCTAGCCTTCATTATGAATATTGGCTCCTCTAGCCTTCATCATGAATATTGGCTAGATGCTCTAGCCTTCATCAGGAATATTGGCTGGATGCTCTAGCCTTCATCTGGAATATTGACTGAATGCTCTAGCCTTCATCAGGAATATTGGCTAGATGCTCTAGCCTTCATCAGGAATATTGGCTAGATGCTCTAGCCTTCATCACAGGAATATTGGCTAGATGCTCTAGCTTTCATCAAGAATAAGGGGGCTTCATCAGAAATATTGGCTAGATGCCCTAGCCTTCATCAGGAATATTGGCTGGATACTCTAGCCTTCATCAGGAATATTGACTGCTCTAGCCTTCATCAGGAATATTGGCTAGATGCCCTAGCCTTCATCAGGAATATTGGCCAGATGCCCTAGCCTTCATCAGGAATATTGGCTGGATGCCCTAGATTGGCTAGATGCCCTATCCTTCATCAGGAATATTGGCTAGATGTTCTAACCTTCATCAGAAATATTGGCTGGATGCTCTAGCCTTCATCAGGAATATTGACTGCTCTAGCCTTCATCAGGAATATTGGCTAGATGCCCTAGCCTTCATCAGGAATATTGGCTGGATGCCCTAGCCTTCATCAGGAATATTGGCTAAAATATTGGCTAGATTCATCAGAAATATTGGCTAGCCTTCATCAGGAATATTGGCTAGATGCTCTAGCCTTCATCAGGAATATTGGCTAGATGCCCTAGCCTTCATCAGGAATAAGCAAACAATATATTTGTGTTTTCACATGCAGGTGATGATGAGTCTGCATCGAAAGAAGAGGAGGAGCATTTACACCTTCCTGAGTCTCCAATGGACTCCACCAGCCCCAGAGAAGAAGATAAGGATGTTGATCCACCAGGCACAGAAACACTCCATGCACCACATGGGATAGAATATCTCATGGGTGTGGCCACAAAGAACGATCCCAAACGGTTTAGCATGTATTTTAATAAAGAGTCCAAATCAGAAATAGATGAAAGAAAGAGGGCAGCAGCAACCATCCCCATCACTTCAGTGTCTGAGGTACACACCTGTACATATGGCATGTCTGAGGTTCACACCTGTACATATGGCATGTCTGAGGTACACACCTGTACATATGGCATGTCTGAGGTACACACCTGTACATATGGCATGTCTGAGGTACACACCTGTACATATGGCATGTCTGAGGTACACACCTGTACATATGGCATGTCTCAGGTACGTACATATACACACCTGTACATATGGCATGTCTGAGGTACACACCTGTACATATGGCATGTCTGTGTGGGATTTGCACTTGATAATTTGCTGCATGCATAAAGATGGCCGACATTTTGAAATGCTGTTTGTTTGCTTCACACCTAATGTGCTCTATTTGCCATGGCACTAATACCAATGTTGTGTGTTGTGGTACATAGTACTGTAGCTAGTGAGCTACTGAACACTATAAACATACATAGGTATCAGTGTGCTCTGTCAGGAACTTTTTTGTTTGGTTGGGGAGAGGGAAGGTAAGGAGGGGGAGGGGGAGGGGTGGGGAAGGGGCTCTTTGTGTGTTTGTATATACATTGTATGTACATAATTCCAGGAACTAGGCGAGCTCCTACCTCTAGCTCTTATTTTAGTCTTTGCCTTGACATGGTTCTGCCTTGGGCCTTGTGGGAAGCCCAGCTCTGCTGGACCTGTAGGCCCTTCTTCTTATGGAACCAAACTGGCGGCTGCCTAGACCCTGCTTCTTGGGGAACTGCCTCAGCCTTGCTTAATAGGGAACCTACATTGCTGGTACGTGCCTGGGCTTTGCTTCATGGGGAACCCAGCCCTACGTGCCTGGGCTTTGCTTCATGGAGAACCCAGCTGGTACGTGCCTGGGCTTTGCTTCATGTAGAACCTAGCTGGTACATGCCTGGGCTTTGCTTCATGTAGAACCTAGCTGGTACGTGCCTGGGCTTTGCTTCATGGAGAACCTAGCTGGTACGTGCCTCAGCTTTGCTTCATGTAGAACCTAGCTGGTACGTGCCTGGGCTTTGCTTCATGTAGAACTTAGCTGGTACGTGCCTGGGCTTTGCTTCATGTAGAACCCAGCTGGTACGTGCCTGGGCTTTGCTTCATGGGGAACCCAGCTGGTACGTGCCTGGGCTTTGCATCATGGAGAACCTAGCTGGTACGTGCCTGGGCTTTGCTTCATGTAGAACCGGTACGTGCCTGGGCTTTGCTTCATGGATAACCTAACTGTACGTGCGCCTGGGCTTTGCTTCATGTAGAACCTAGCTGGTACGTGCCTGGGCTTTGCTTCATGGATAACCCAGCTGGTACGTATGGATAACCCAGCTGGTACGTGCCTGGGCTTTGCTTCATGGATAACCTAGCTGTACGTGCCTGGGCTTTGCTTCATGGATAACTTAGCTGTACGTGCCTGGGCTTTGCTTCATGTAGAACCTAGCTGGTACCGTGCCTGGGCTTTGCTTCATGGATAACCCAGCTGGTACGTGCCTGGGCTTTGCATCATGGATAACCTAGCTGGTACGTGCCTGGGGTTTGCTTCATAGGGAACCCAGCCCTACGTGCATGGGCTTTGCTTCGTGTAGAACCCAGCTGGTACGTGCCTGGGATTTGCTTCATGTAGAACCTAGCTGGTACGTGCCTGGGCTTTGCTTCATGTAGAACCGGTACGTGCCTGGGCTTTGCATCATGGATAACCTAGCTGGTACGTGCCTGGGCTTTGCTTCATGGGGAACCCAGCCCTACGTGCATGGGCTTTGCTTCGTGTAGAACCCAGCTGGTACGTGCCTGGGCTTTGCTTCATGGGGAACCCAGCTGGTACGTGCCTGGGCTTTGCTTCATGGAGAACCCAGCTGGTACGTGCCTGGGCTTTGCTTCATGTAGAACCTAGCTGGTACGTGCCTGGGCTTAGGTTCTCCATGAACCTAGCTGGTACGTGCCTGGGCTTTGCTTCATGGGGAACCTAGCTGGTACATGCCTGGGCTTTGCATCATGGATAACCTAGCTGGTACGTGCCTGGGCTTTGCTTCATGGGGAACCCAGCCCTACGTTCCTGGGCTTTGCTTCGTGTAGAACCTAGCTGGTACGTGCTTGGGCTTTGCTTCATGGAGAATCCAGCTTGAATAGAACCTAACTTGGGTGTCGAGGCTTTGCTTCGTGGGGAACCTACATAACTGCTGCCTTGCATCCACTATGCTCTCATTCAATTCTACATTAGTCCTGGACACTTCTTCCCAGAACCACCGAACCACACACTGTAAATATGTCCAATTTTGTGTTTTATAACAACCAGCTCTATATAATATAAGTTGTCTCAAGTAAAATAGAAGTTTGTCTCTATATAATAGAAGTTTGGAGGAATCATTGCACTTCATAGTGTGTATGTACACTATGACGGACAAACTGCATGTATACAAAAATAGAAGCACATAAGCAAGAATGTATGCCTGCTGAGACCAGTTTTCAATGACCCTTTACCTGTTGGAAGCAAGTGTTTTTTTTAATACATGCAATATGGTGTTGGTAGTGCTAATATTGGGTCTACATGAAAGCCATTGAAGAGAAAATGGTGGTGCATCCTTGCTTTCCAATATTCTTGTCTTGCATACTGTTGTGTGTGTGTGTGTGTGCGCGCGTGCATGCATGTGTGTGTGTGTGTGTTTAAGAAACCTATTTTTGGCTCGTTGCTTGCTATTCTGCAATATCTCTGTTTAGACCTATCTACGACATATATAGTACTGTAGTCTATCATTTATTGTCCTATATGTATGTATTTATAGCATCATTCATCATTTTTAGTCCTATAGTCCCTCCTATCTATTTTAGGCCTATCTATAGTTTTATAATCTTTATATACATATATGTAATAGCCCAATCTATTTATAGACACGACTCTTTGTAGTCTATTTACATTAGGCCTTATCCATAATTTTTATCGTCATATATAATATGTAATAGCCCCATCTATTTATAGACACATATTTGTAGTCTATTGATAGGTCCGATCTATAATTTTATAGTCTTTATACACACATATGTAATAGCCCATCTATTTATAGAAACATCTCTTTGTAGTCTATTTATAGGTCCTATCTATATATTTTATAGTGTTTATATACATATATCTATTTATAGACACAATCTCTTTGTTATCTATTTATAGGCCCTATCCCTTGTTGAAATCACATTCTGATAATATCGAAAATGGTCAATATTGCAGTTCGCTATACCCTCCTTATAATATGTGATCTGAGAAGGGTGGGCCACTTCTATAAATATCCATCGAGTTATTGGGTTCCAGAACACAAACTTCCTAAAATCTTAAATCCATCGGAGAGATTAATGGCAGAGGCTAAGCTTTAGTAGATGTACCAAGAGGCACGACTTGGAAGTCTGTATTTTTAAGAAGCCTTAAAAGGGTACACTATTGCTATGTCCATAATATGTCCATAGATGTGCACTCTTTTGTGCCCCATAATATGTCCATAGGTGTGCACTCTTTTGTGCCCAGTTCACCCCCTCTTTGTTGCTAGAGGGAGATGGAGGTGGGCATGGAGGATGTGTATGGAGAAGGGTCGATGCTTGACCTTCCCCGTCGCCCTCCCTGGACCTACTCCACCACCAAGGAAGAGCTGAATAGAAGGGAAATGGCAGCCTTTGATGTCTACCTCCGTCGCATCCACTCCAAATGTGGCCACAGCCGGCTAAGCTACTTTGAGCACAATCTGGAGGCAAGAGTTTTTTATCCTACCATTAAAGCATCGTTGTGACACCATCAGCATTGTCAGGTTGTATTGTCAGTTTGGCCTGGCCCTAACCTTAGCCACTGCTCTGACCTCAATCCTAGCAACTGCCTTAGCCCTGACCCTAGTTACTGCATCCTGGCCCTATAGCTGAAGGCCTAAGCCAGTGCACAGTATTGATGATGTAATGATGATGTAATGCTGGGATTGTTGCAGAAAAATTGTCCTTTTTAACTGTAGCCCACCCTAGGAACCTTGATATGTTTTAAATCATGTTGTTGCTGTTGTTGTTGTTGTTGCTGTTGTTGTTGTTGTTTCTGCTGCTGTGTTTATTGGTGATGGTGATGGTAATGCTTCTGTTAGACTTGGAGACAACTCTGGCGTGTACTGGAGATTTCTGATGTGATCCTTCTCATTGCTGATATCAGGCATCCAGTAGGTTACCTTATATAGCTAGACCACCCATAATTTGCACAACACAGATATCTACTCCTTAATATCTTGTGTATAGTCATGTGACTTCATAGTGTGTGTTCATCATGTGACCTTCACAGTGTGTGTTCATCCTATGACCTTCACTGCATGTGTTCATCATGTGACCTTCACAGTGTGTTCATCATGTGACCTTCACAGTGTGTGTTCATCATGTGACCTTCACAGTGTGTGTTCATCCTATGACCTTCACTGCATGTGTTCATCATGTGACCTTCACAGTGTGTGTTCATCCTATGACCTTCACTGCATGTGTTCATCATGTGACCTTCACAGTGTGTGTTCATCATGTGACCTTCACAGTGTGTGTTCATCCTATGACCTTCACTGCATGTGTTCATCATGTGACCTTCACAGTGTGTGTTCATCATGTGACCTTCACAGTGTGTGTTCATCATGTGACCTTCACAGTGTGTGTTCATCATGTGACCTTCACAGTGTGTGTTCATCATGTGACCTTCACAGTATGTGTTCATCATGTGACCTTCACAGTGTGTGTTCATCATGTGACCTTCACAGTATGTGTTCATCATGTGACCTTCACAGTGTGTGTTCATCATGTGACCTTAACAGTGTGTGTTCATCATGTGACCTTCATGGTGTAATCACGTAACTGTATTATTGTTGTCTCCTAGGCACTGCACTTCTCTCCTGCCCTCTATAGCTATGTGGTGGAGGAGCTGAAGAAGAAGTTGATTCTCGTGCTGAACAAGGTACAGGAGGAGAGGGGATGGATTGGGCTGAGCTGAGGGCACTCGTCCTTCTTGCTCTGCTTCATCTTTTTTTCTTCTCGCTTTTTGTCCTCTTACTCTCCTTCCCATTCTTTTTCCTTGTTACCTTGTACCCTCCTGCTCTCTCCCTTCCCTGCCTATTCCCCCTTACCATATTCCTGTCTCCCTCCCTCCTCCCCTCCATGTCCCCTCTCCCTCTCTCCCCATCCATCCCCCCCCCCCCCCATCCACCCCCCCCTGCCCTTCTTTCTTCCTCCTGTTTGCCTTTTGCAGGTGGACTTGGTGCCACCTCAAGTGGGTGTGGCATGGAGGCATTACTTCCTGTCCAAGTTCCGTCACCTGGACGTCATCTGCTTCACCAGCTACCCCAGCCAGACGGTCTCCTCTCAGCCACCAGAGAAAGGCAAGTCATCCATCCATCCTTACCTCCATTGTTGTGACACTCTCTCCTCCCACTCCCTTGGGACCTCCTTCATTTCTGCACTCTCTCTCTCCATGTCAATATATGTATCTTATACTCCTGAGCTTCTCCCTTTTGCTTCTCTCTCCACCTCCTTCCTCTATCTCCCCTCTCTTTGATCTGAAATTCTCTCCCACCTCATCTCACTTCCTCATCTCACTCCCTCATCTCACTCCCTCATCTCACACCCTCATCTCACTTCCTCATCTCACTTCCTCATCTCACACCCTCATCTCACTTCCTCATCTCACTTCCTCATCTCACTTCCTCATCTCACTTCCTCATCTTCTCACTTCCTCATCTCATTCCCTTCATCTCATTCCCTTCATCTCACTTCCTCATCTCACTCCCTCATCTCACTCCTCATCTCACTCCCTCATCTCACTTCCTCATCTCACTCCCTTCATCTCACTCCCTCATCTTACTCCCTCATCTCACTTCCTCATCTCACTTCCTCATCTCACTCCCTTCATCTCACTCCCTCATCTTACTCCCTCATCTCACTTCCTCATCTCACTTCCTCATCTCACCTCCTCATCTCACTCACTCATCTCACCTCCTCACCTCACTCCCTCATCTCACTTCCTCATCTCACTTCCTCATCTCACCTCCTCATCTCACTTCCTCATCTCACTCCCTCATCTCACTCCCTCATCTCACTTCCTCATCTCACCTCCTCATCTCACCTCCTCATCTCACTCCCTCATCTCACTTCCTCATCTCACTCCCTCATCTCACCTCCTCATCTCACCTCCTCATCTCACCTTCTCATCTCACCTCCTCATCCACTTCCTCATCTCATTCCCTTCATCTCACTTCCTAGCCTCACCTCCACATCTCACTTCCTCATCTCACTTCCTTGTCTCACTCCCTCTCACTTCCTCATCTCACTTCCTCATCTCACCTCCTCATCTCACTCCCTCATCTCACTTCCTCATCTCACTCCCTCATCTCACTTCCTAGCCTCACCTCCTCATCTCACTTCCTCATCTCACTGCCTTGTCTCACTCCCTCTCACTTCCTCATCTCACTTCCTCATCTCACCTCATCTCACTTCCTCATCTCACCTCATCTCACTTCCTCATCTCACCTCCTCATCTCACTCCCTCATCTCACTCCCTCATCTCACTTCCTCATCTCACTCCCTCATCTCACTTCCTCATCTCACCTCCTCATCCACTTCCTCATCTCACTTCCTCATCTCACTCCCTCATCTCACTTCCTAGCCTCACCTCCTCATCTCACTTCCTCATCTCACTTCCTTGTCTCACTCCCTCTCACTTCCTCATCTCACTTCCTCATCTCACCTCATCTCACTTCCTCATCTCACCTCATCTCACTTCCTCATCTCACCTCCTCATCTCACTCCCTCATCTCACTCCCTCATCTCACTTCCTCATCTCACTCCCTCATCTCACTTCCTCATCTCACCTCCTCATCCACTTCCTCATCTCACTCCCTCATCTCACTTCCTCATCTCACTTCCTCATCTCACCTCCTCATCTCACCTCCTCATCTCACCTCCTCATCTCACCTCCTCATCTCACTTCCTCATCTCACTTCCTTGTCTCACTCCCTCTCACTTCCTCATCTCACCTCCTCATCTTACTTCCTCATGGACTCACCTCCTCATCTCACTTCCTCATCTCACTTCCTCATCTCACTTCTTCGTCTCACTCCCTCTCACTTCCTCATCTCACTTCCTCATCTCACTCCCTCATCTCACCTCATCTCACCTCCTCATCCACTTCCTCATCTCATTCCCTTCATCTCACTTCCTAGCCTCACCTCCTCATCTCACTTCCTCATCTCACCTCCTCATCTCACTTCCTCATCTCACTCCCTCATCTCACTCCCTCATCTCACTTCCTCATCTCACTCCCTCATCTCACTTCCTCATCTCACTTCCTCATCTCACCTCCTCATCTCACTTCCTCATCTCACTCCCTCATCTCACTCCCTCATCTCACTTCCTCATCTCACTTCCTCATCTCACCTCCTCATCCACTTCCTCATCTCACTTCCTCATCTCACTTCCTCATCTCACCTCCTCATCTCACCTCCTCATCTCACTTCCTCATCTCACTTCCTCATCTCACTTCCTCATCTCACTTCCTCATCTCACTTCCTCATCTCACTTCCTCATCTCACCTCCTCATCTCACCTCCTCATCTCACTTCCTCATCTCACTCACTCATCTCACTTCCTCATCTCATTCCCTCATCTCACTTCCTTGTCTCACTCCCTCTCACTTCCTCATCTCACTTCCTCATCTCATTCCCTTCATCTCACTTCCTCATCTCACTCCCTCATCTCACTTCCTCATCTCACTTCCTCATCTCACTTCCTTGTCTCACTCACCTCATCTCACCTCCTCATCTCACTTCATCTCACTCCCTCATTTCAATCCCTCATCTTACTTTCATATCTCGTGTCCCGGTTTAATCACTGTTCACTAATGTTGAATATGATAGTAAGTATAATACACGCTACATATGTTAGCACATGTTGCATATGTTAGTAAGTATAACACACATTACATATGTTAGTAAGTATAATACACGCTACATATGTTAGCACATGTTGCATATGTTAGTAAGTATAACACACATTACATATGTTAGTAAGTATAATACACGTTACATGTGTTAGTAAGTATACATATGTTAGTAAGAATAAAAAGTAAGTATAACACATGTTACATATGTTAGTAAGTATAATACATGTTACATATGTTAATAGTATAATATGTTGCATATGTAGTTAAGTTGAAGTTTAGACGTCGTGGCAAGATTCCCTCTGCAGTAGGGCCAGAGGAACTCTTGAAGATAGTGGAGAAGATCTGCCATGATGAGAGTGAGTTGTTCTATAGAGGAGGAGAAGGTTGACATGATGCATTCTGCCACTCATAGTTAGCCTGGATGAGTGGAAACAGAAGTTAGTCGAGACTGCACCCAAAACAACACCCTCTGAGAGAGCTGCTATAGAACTTGGATCAAAGTTGGAGGAGGATGAGGAATCCAGTGAGGAAGAGGAGGACGAAGGAGAGGATGAAGGAGAGGAGGAGGAGGAGGAAGGGGAGGAGGAGGAGGAGGAGGATGAAGGGGAGGACGAAGGAGAGGAGGGGGAGGACGAAGGAGAGGAGGTGGAGGAGGAAGTGGAGGAGGAGGAGGTGGAGGAGGAAGGGGAGGAGGTGGAGGACGAAGGAGAGGAGGAGGAGGAGGAAGGGGAGGAGGTGGAGGAGGATGTTGAAGGTGGACGCATTTGCACAAGCAAAAGTAAGGTCGAGTTTGATTGCGTTCTTTTTGATGTGTTATTTGTGGGGGTAGAGGTGGGTGTGGTTATGGGAAGCAATGCATTATTAGCGAGGATGGGTGGAGTATGGGTTATCTCCAGTTGATGAGCTCGTGCATGGTGAGGAGCGCATACGCCGAGCCATGTTCGAGATCTGAGACTAGAGATAAGCCTTATCCCACCCACAACAGAGCCTAATAAAACCTGTAATAGCAAAGCAAGATGCATTCCAATTTACTGCAATAATATATAATGTATATACTTCAATTATGCCAGGCCGGGGCAGGGGGCAGGACCACGGGATATATCTAGCCACTTATTAGCCAATCAAATCACAAGAAACGACTTGATGGTATGATAAACCGTGATATTGGGAGGGAGTTTATTGGGATGGGGGTCACTGTTATCAGATATTGGGAGGGAGTTTATTGAGATGGGGGTCCACTGTTATCAGATATTGGGAGGGAGTTTATTGAGATGGGGGTCACATATTGGGAGGGAGTTTATTGGGATGGGGGTCCACTGTTATCAGATATTGGGAGGGAGTTTATTGGGATGGGGGTCACTGTTATCAGATATTGGGAGGGAGTTTATTGGGATGGGGGTCACTGTTATTAGATATTGGGAGGGAGTTTATTGAGATGGGGGTCACATATTGGGAGGGAGTTTATTGGGATGGGGGTCACTATTATCAGATATTGGGAGGGAGTTTATTGGGATGGGGGTCACTGTTATCAGATATTGGGAGGGAGTTTATTGGGATGGGGGATACTGTTCAGATATTGGGAGGGAGTTTATTGGGATGGGGGATACTGTTCAGATATTGGGAGGGAGTTTATTGTGATGGGGGTCACTGTTCAGATATTGGGAGGGAGTTTATTGTGATGGGGGTTACTGTTATCAGATATTGGGAGGGAGTTTATTGTGATGAGGGTCACTGTTCAGATATTGGGAGGGAGTTTATTGTGATGGGGGTCACTGTTATCAGATATTGGGAGGGAGTTTATTGAGATGAGGGTCACTGTTATCAGATATTGGGAGGGAGTTTATTGTGATGAGGGTCACTGTTATCAGATATTGGGAGGGAGTTTATTGGGATGGGGGTCACTGTTATCAGATATTGGGAGGGAGTTTATTGAGATGAGGGTCACTGTTATCAGATATTGGGAGGGAGTTTATTGGGATGGGGGTCAATGTTATCAGATATTCGGAGGGAGTTTATTGGGATGGGGGATACTGTTCAGATATTGGGAGGGAGTTTATTGGGATGGGGGATACTGTTCAGATATTGGGAGGGAGTTTATTGTGATGGGGGTCACTGTTCAGATATTGGGAGGGAGTTTATTGTGATGGGGGTTACTGTTATCAGATATTGGGAGGGAGTTTATTGTGATGGGGGTCACTGTTCAGATATTGGGAGGGAGTTTATTGTGATGGGGGTCACTGTTATCAGATATTGGGAGGGAGTTTATTGAGATGAGGGTCAATGTTATCAGATATTGGGAGGGAGTTTATTGGGATGGGGGTCACTGTTATCAGATATTGGGATGGGGGTCACTGTTATCAGATATTGGGATGGGGGTCACTGTTATCAGATATTGGGAGGGAGTTTATTGGGATGGAGGTCACTGTTATCAGATATTGGGATGGGGGTCACTGTTATCAGATATTGGGAGGGAGTTTATTGGGATGGGGGTCACTGTTATCAGATATTGGGAGGGAGTTTATTGGGATGGGGGTCACTGTTATCAGATATTGGGAGGGAGTTTATTGGGATGGGGGTCACTGTTATCATATTGAGATGGGGGATACTCAGATATTGGGAGGGAGTTTATTGGGATGGGGGTCACTGTTATCAGATATTGGGATGGGGGTCACTGTTATCAGATATTGGGAGGGAGTTTATTGGGATGGGGGTCACTGTTATCAGATACTTGGGATGGGGGTCACTGTTATCAGATATTGGGAGGGGGGATACTGTTATCAGATATTGGGAGGGAGTTTATTGGGATGGGGGTCACTGTTATCAGATATTGAGATGGGGGTCACTGTTATCAGATATTGGGAGGGAGTTTATTGGGATGGGGGTCACTGTTATCAGATATTGGGAGGGAGTTTATTGGGATGGGGGTCACTATTACCACAGTTGAATTGTTCTCATTAGAGGTTATGTTCCTTCCAGTTAACTTGGAGAGTGTCAGGGAAGGAGTCCTGACTATTGGCATGGTGGGTACGTCTACCTCCACTCTGCTCTCTGACTAGTCAGTCCATTCTCCTCACACTGCAATACTTGCTCTCCTTTTACTCCTTCCCATCATCCACTCACTTCCTCTCCTTCACTTCCTATCATCCCCTCACTTCCTCTCCTTCACTTCCTATCATCCCCTCACTTCCTCTCCTTCTATCATCCCCTCACTTCCTTTCCTTCCTTCACTTCCAATCCTTCACTTCCTATCATCCCCTCACTTCCTCTCCTTCACTTCCTATCATCCCCTCACTTCCTTTCCTTCCTTCACTTCCAATCCTTCACTTCCTATCATCCCCTCACTTCCTCTCCTTCCTTCACTCCCCCATCATCCCCCACTTCCTCCCCTTCACTTCCTATCATCCCCTCACTTCCTCTCCTTCACTTCCTATCATCCCCTCACTTCCTATCCTTCCTTCACTTCCTCTCCTTCACTTCCCATCACCCACTCACTTCCTATCCTTGCTTCACTTCTTCTTTTTCCCTTCATCCTCTCACTTCCTCTCTTTTCCTCACTTCCTCTTCTTCCTATCAGCCACTAACTTCCTCTCCTTCCACCATTCCTTCATTTCCTATTACCCCACTTCCTCTCCTTCCCTCACTTTCTCTCCTCCCATCATCCTCTCACTTCCTCATCTTCCTCTCATCCCTCACTTCCTCACCTTCCCTCACCCCTCACTTCCTCTCCTTACTTTCTCCCCTTATCATCCCTCACTTCACTCCTTCCTTCATTTCCTATTTCCCGCACTCCTCGTTTCTTCACTTCTTTTCCCCATCATCCTCTCACTTCTTCTCTTTCCCATCATCCACTCACTTCCCCCACCCCTCACTTCCTTTCCTCCCCTCACTTCCTCTCTCTCACCCTGTCTTGCTTTACCCTCACTCGGTCTTCCCCCCACCATCTTTACATCCTCCCTTTGCCTAATCTTTCCCCTCATGTTTCCCTCTCTTCTTCATGCTTCTTGTCATCTGCCTATTTTCCACTCCCTCTCTCTCTCACATTCTCCTCCTTTCTTTGTTGGTAATGTGGATGTGTTGGTGCACATTTACTTTCTTTCTTGCCTTCCTTTCCCCCCTCCCTCCTCCCTCCCTCCAACCTCCCTACCCCTCCCTACCCCTCCCTCCCCCCTCCTTCCCCTCCCTCCCCCCTCCCCCCTCCCTCCCTCCTCCCTCCCTCCCCCTCCCTACCCCCTCCCTCACCTCCCTCCCTCCTCCCTCCCTCCCTCCTCCCTCCCTACAGGTCATCCCAATGTTGGAAAGTCTTCTATCATCAATGCTCTAATGACTAAAAAAGTATGTCTACTCCCCCCCCCACCCCTTTCTCCCTCATCCCCCTCACCTCTCTCTTTTCCTCCCACCCCCTCTCTCTCCCCTCTTTCTTCCTCATCTCTCTCTCTCCACCTTCTCCCTCATCTCCTTCCTCGCCTCCTTGTTCCCCTCCTTCTCTCCTTCACCCCTCCCTCTCCCCCTCTTCGGCAGGTGGTAAGTACATCTCGCACTCCTGGTCACACCAAGCACTTCCAGACTATCTTCCTCACTCCTTCCCTGAGGCTGTGTGACTGTCCTGGGCTGGTCTTCCCATCGCTAGTGGACAAACAGCTCCAGGTAACACGTGTTGTTGTTGTTTGCTGACTATACTTGCCCTCACTGCTGTGCGTGAAGCAGGTGCCCCGGGTCTGCTGGTGTACCCTCACAGCTGTGCGTGAAGCCGGGTGCCCCGGGTCTGCTGGTGTACCCTCACAGCTGTGCATGAAGCAGGTGCCCCGGGTCTGCTGGTGTACCCTCACAGCTGCGGGTACCCCGGGTCTGCTGGTGTACCCTCACAGATGTGCGTGAAGCAGGTGCCCCGTGTCTGCTGGTGTATTTATACCCACAAAAATAGTCATGAAGTTTCCACTTTTCGTCTCCTCTAAGTTACAAAGAAACATCTTGGAAGTCTTTATAGAATTTAGTAGCTGTTACAATATACACTGTATAGCTGGAAAGTCACGTAGCCCGCCTCTCAATCTAGCTAGCTCGGTCTGCAAAGAGAAGTTGCTCTAATTAGAGGCATTCTCGGCTCCACCTACTTCATGTTTGCGTGGTCTGTGGTCATGCTGACTCTGCACAAACTGAACAGCTAATGTACATTTGATCAGCACTGTTACACTTTCAAGAGAGATGATCTAGACCCTGGCGTAGTGTGACAGACTCTGGCGTAGTGTGACATTAAGTGACACATGCAGAGTCAGGAGGCAGGCACTATCAGCTAATCCACCAAGTATGAGGTGCACACGTCCTGTAAGCTAATCCACCAAGTATGAGGTGCACACGTCCTGTAAGCTAATCCACCAAGTATGAGGTGCATGTGTCCTGTAAGCTAATCCCACCAAGCACAGGTTGCATGTGTCCTGTAAGCTAGTCCCACCAAGCATGGGGTGCATGTGTCCTGTAAACTAATCACACCAAGCATGGGAGTACATGTGTCCTGTAAGCTAATCCACCAAGTATGAGGTGCACACGTCCTGTAAGCTAATCCCACCAAGTATGGGGTGCATGTGTCCTATAAGCTAATCCCACCAAGCACAGGTTGCATGTGTCCTGTAAGCTAATCCCACCAAGCACAGGTACATGTGTCCTGTAAGCTAATCCCACCAAGCACAGGTACATGTGTCCTGTAAGCTAATCCCACCAAGCATGGGGTACATGTGTCCTGTAAGCTAATCCCACCAAGCACAGAGGTACATGTACATGTGTCCTGTAAGCTAATCCCACCATGCATGGGGAGGGAGGTATTCTTCTTAAGGTACATGTATTGAGAGAAGAATACCGCTCCCTCCCCACTCCTCCCATTCCTCTTCTACCCCACCCCTTCCACTCCTCTTGCTCACAAAGGGAAAGGGAAAAGTCTACACACTACTATTATGATTTAATAAGGTATATATACATGCATCATGTGTGCAAATGCTGAGCAAGTTTCCTTGATGACTATTGGCAGTTAAACGTGACAGCTTGCTCCAGAGCTTTGTGTGGGAATAGGGGATACTCAAGTGTGCTTGTTAGGCAGTTTTGGCCGGTTTTTACTATTGCACTCTCATTATTATTATTTTACTGGAAATCCCTCCCCCTCCTCCCCCTTCCCCTCCTCCCCAAGAGATGTGTATTAACCCCCCCCTTCTCAAAATCCTAGATCCATCCCTGCCCTCCCCTCACACCCCACTCACCTCTCTTCCAACTCCTCCTCTACACCCTCACGTCCCACTCACCTCTCTTCCAACTCCTCCTGTACACCCTCAGATCTTGAGTGGCCTGTATCCAGTGGCCCAAGTAAGAGAACCATTCACTGGTGTGGGTTACTTGGCCCAGAGGGTGCCTCTAGTCCGGATGCTGCAACTCATCCATCCTGATCATACATGCCCTGGGGCAACATATGCCAGTCAAATGACCAAGGAAGAGCACACATGGACAGCGTGGGATATTTGTGATGGTACGTTGTCAAGGAATGTCATTGTGTACATGAGCAGGCTGATAAAATAAGACGAGGCTTTCTAGGAGGGGGGGAGGGGCAGATGTGCAGATAGATATTCATCATTCACATTCCTAAAGTATTTTTTGGTGGGAGGGGGAAATAATATAATAATAATAATAATAATATAATATAATAATAATAATAATAATAATAATAATAATAATAATAATAATAATAATAATAATAATATAATAATAATAACAATAAAATAAATAATAATAACAATAATAACAAATATTACAATGACTAATAATCAACTTGAATTTTACTCTCTTGACATTTCTTTCAACTAGACATTTCTTTCAACTAGACCCATCAACTATTTCTGATGAAGGCTAGAGCATCTAGTCAAAACCTTGAGAGAGTTAAATATTCAAGTTGATTATTGAGGCCATTGTAATTTCGTTATGTCAACTGAGAGTTCACCGAGAGAATAATAATGATAGTAATAATAAAAATATAGTATATAATATAATAATAATATCATAATGAGTATAATAATAATAATATAATTATAATGATGATAATAATCATGATGATGATGATGATAATAATAATAATAATAATAATAATAATAATAATAATAATAATAATAATAATAATAATAATAATATAATAGTAGTAGTAATAGTAGTAGTAGTAGTAATAGTAGTAGTAGTAGTAGTAGTAGTAGTAGTAATAATAATAATAATAATAATAATAATAATAATAATAATAATAATAATATAATAATAATAATAATAATAATTAATGATAACAACAAAAAAACCTGGTGTGTGTGTGGTCACTCTTACTTAATTTGTTGTGTTGTTGGTGGTCATACTTGATATTGTGTACATACCTTTATCAAACTTGTTTACATATGTTGTTGTTGTTGCTTCTGCTGCTGCATTGGTTTGGTCAGCGTGGGCTTATAAGCGAGGCTACTACACGTCTAGAGCAGCACGACCAGACACATACAGAGCAGGTATCAATGTATGAATAAGCATCAGTCATGTGACATAATAAGTGTGATCATGTGATCCCTCAGCCAATAGCATTCTCAGGTTGGCAGTGGATGGTCGTATCTGCATGTACTACCGGCCGCCTGGATTTTCTGAAAGTAAAGGTAGGGAGGAACAAACAGATCCCATGAGAGAGCGCAGAGTTCAGACATTCCATGTCAAGTGAAGTTATGAGTCGAAAATGAATTGGCCCAGTACTGTAGGTCATGTACAAACCCATAAATCCTTGCCTACATATGTCCCCCATGCAGGTAATTTTAATTTCAAGACATAGATCTCTTTGTGTGCTCTATATTTGGGGTGAGGTAGGTATAGGGTCAGTGGAAAGCCAAGGAGTTGGAATATTGAGGGTGAGGTAGGTACAGGGTCAGTGGCAAGCCAAGGAGTTGGAATATTGGGGGTGAGGTAGGTACAGGGTCAGTAGCAAGCCAAGGAGTTGGAACATTGGGGGTGAGGTAGGTACAGGGTCAGTGGAGGAGTTGGAACATTGGGAGTGAGGTAGGTACAGGGTCAGTGGCAAGCTAAGCCTAGTCCAGCAGCAGCTAATATAGCTTCAGCTGTGGATAGAATGTAGCTGTTCTCAGTGCTGTATTGAAAGAGAACTAGGCAGGACAGCTAATCTAAGTACTGGCGTTTTACAAATGCCATTCTCGCCCTTTAACAGGCTTCCAGCACAGGGACCTTCTAGCACCGGATCCTTCTAGCACAGGGTCCTTCTAGCACAGGGTCCTTCTAGCACAGGGTCTTTCTAGTAGGTCCCTCTAGCACAGGGTCCTTATAGCTTATAGCACAGGGTCCTTCTAGCACAGGGTCTTTCTAGTAGGTCCCTCTAGCACAGGGTCCTTATAGCTTATAGCACAGGGTCCTTCTAGCACAGGGTCCTTCTAGTAGGTCCCTCTAGCACAGGGTCCTTCTAGCACAGGGTCCTTCTAGCACAGGGTCCTTCTAGCACAGGGTCCTTCTAGCACAGGGTCCTTCTAGTAGGTCCCTCTAGCACAGGGTCCTTCTAGCACAGGGTCCTTCTAGCACAGGGTCCTTCTAGCACAGGGTCCTTCTAGCACAGGGACCTTCTAGCACAGGGTCCTTCTAGTAGGTCCCTCTAGCACAGGGTCCTTCTAGCACAGGGTCCTTCTAGCACAGGGTCCTTCTAGCACAGGGTCCTTCTAGCACAGGGTCCTTCTAGCACAGGGACCTTCTAGCACAGGGTCCTTCTAGCACAGGGTCCTTCTAGCACAGGGTCCTTCTAGCACAGGGTCCTTCTAGCACAGGGTCCTTCTAGCACAGGGACCTTCTAGCACAGGGTCCTTCTAGTAGGTCCTTCTAGCACAGGGTCCTTCTAGACAGGGACCTTCTAGCACAGGGTCCTTCTAGCACAGGGTCCTTCTAGCACAGGGTCCTTCTAGCACAGGGTCCTTCTAGCACAGGGACCTTCTAGCACAGGGACCTTCTAGCACAGGGACCTTCTAGCACAGGGTCCTTCTAGACAGGGACCTTCTAGCACAGGGACCTTCTAGACAGGGTCCTTCTAGCACAGGGTCCTTCTAGCACAGGGACCTTCTAGCACAGGGTCCTTATAGCACAGGGTCCTTCTAGACAGGGTCCTTCTAGCACAGGGTCCTTCCTGTATTGTAACTCTAGCTCTACTGAATCAACACATGCCATGCCTGTACATGCCTGCCTGTACATGCCTGTACATGTGGTTGTAGAGGGGAACTCCGTGCGTTAGTGTGTGTGTCTGTTTGCTTTGGTACTCAAGGTCCCCAGATTGATCCGGGGAGGAATCATTTAACCCTTCTCCCCTACCCGCTTTTTTTCTTTCACTCTCCCCCCCCTCCCCCCGTGTGTGTGGTGTGTGTGTGCATGCTTGCTATGAGCATCAGGAAGCTCATTCAAGAGCAGCTGGGCTTGGCCAGCGTAACGCACGTTACGTGTCACCCACTTTATATGCACATTGCTTGGACATATGTCAACATATGAGCCTGGGTAAAGGTTTATAATCAAGAAGGAACATAGCTTTAGTTATCCATCAAATTTCATGGAGAAATATTAAATATTTTGGGAGCTAGAGGGTAAATAGTGCTCGTTATGCATATTACGAAATACTGATGCCAATTTCTCCCACCAAACTTTGATACAATATTCTATTAAAACTGATCATGGAAATTTCCCAATTTTTACAAATGTTCGATATGATTATGTTGACTATCATTAACCAAAATTTCATGGTTCTATCACAATACCCATGTTCCCACTGCGTAGCCATCATAAGATGGTGTACCGTAACGCATGTTACATAACACACGTTACGCACACAATTGGTATTACTGAGAAGCTTGCATGTAGCAGAGAAATTGTCTAAACATTTTATTTGCAGAAGTAAATTATTTCACATTTACATTCATCAGTTTGTAAACACTTTATCTACATACATGTAACATGTAAATAAATGTGGGGGAGGGGGGGCTGATTTGGGCAGTCAATTGATTTGTTTCCACCCTTGGGTCATAATATTTTCATCACTGTCACTCAATACAAAGAATCTGCTGGAATTACTTATGGGGTCTGGGAGATTCACATGGGCTATGATATCCTCCCGAGAGATGGAAAGGCAATCTGGCTTCCATGGCCAGTTCCATCGCTTGAAACCAGTCAGCCTCATAAAAGACAGCAGAACGTGACTATCTGTGGCACTCAGAACTTTTCCGATATATGATTTCCTGTCGTACACTGCAGCAAGAAACTACCCAGTTTTGAAGTTTGCTATCACAAAATTCTCTGAGCCTACTTCCACCTCATCATCCTTATCCTGCTCATCCTCATCATTGTCCTCCTCTACCGCAAAATCCTTAGTGAGTCGGGAGAGTGTCACCTCACCGTTGGTGTTTTTGATGCAATGCATCTCACGAATGCCATTCACAGCCGGTATTGCTGCCCAAAATGCATCATCCAATACCATCTCGCTGTTACGCAGTTTGATCTCATCCTCAGCAACGTTAATCACACTTACTGAGGGCATTGACGCTGCAGCTGCAGAAAACGTTGCATAGCTGGTGATGACCTGAAATCAATCAATTGGTAGAGCAATCAATTACTAGATGACTATCAACTAAGCACAAAATTAATTTGATAGTACCTGTTCATTTTGACGACCAAAACTCAGTGTAGGAAATCTTGAAGTTGAAATCTTGGTAGAGGTAAAATAAGTCAGATAATGCACGTGTGCAGTCAACTGGCCAGCTGATTGGCTGATGCTTAGTTCAATGAGCCTTTGAAGCTTAGGAGACAAAGGAGACTGTGAATCCTTTGATGGCAGCATGCGACTTCTCTGTAGTATCAATATAACGCATGTTACAAAATGTCTATGTAACGCATGTTACGCACTTTGAAGTTTAACTGATAACCACTCATTGGATTTCCACCATTTTTTGTATGAAACTTCCTTCTAAGTAAAGGGAAGAGATTATGCAATTATTTGTGGCTAGGTCAAATATTTTGGAGATGGTGAGAACTTTTTGATGTTTTGCGTAACGTACGTTACAGGACAAACTGATTTTTTAATCAACACAGGGCCCACTACAGGTGGTCTGGGGGTAATTTTTTCAGAAAGTCATGAAACTAAGCTGAAAATTCTATGCAGAAATATCATGAGATGTACCATAACTGTATTCATACAGAAATTTGACAATTGCAAAGTTGCACGATTTTTTTCCAAAAACGCTATTGAAAAGTTTGGTCATATTCGAAGCAATGGTGCGAGGACGTGGATAATGATATTGACATAATTTTAACTTTTTCTGAAGCCCTAAAGAATCTACTTTCACTTGCATTAACTTTTTTGGCCTTTTTATTTGATTTGTTTCGAGCCTCAAATGTCAGGATTTCGTGGCCATGCCCAGCTGCATATTCATATTTTCTCTGCAAAGAAGTGAAGGTTTCAATGTGTACATAATGTGTGTGTGTGTGTGTATATGGGGGGGGGGGGGATAAAAAGGTAAAGAGTAATATCTGGCGAGAGGAGACAAGACATAGACATTTAAAAATTAGTCCGTATAATTATAAAGGAACCTTTATTAATGAAACTTGTATTAACTAATTATAAACATTTACAGGAACCCTTTATTAAAATAGTAAACACCAAATATGATATAGATTTTTTAAAGTAATGAGTGATGGTTGTTCATCAGTAAAGGGTCTTATAAATGTTTGTGGCCTACATTGGTATATTCCCCTTTCCTTACTTTTTTAACAACATCTTCATCCTGTATAATTACCTTACGGCATCACTTCGACAATCCCTGGATCTTTAATCGTGGGGAAAGTATGCCTTTACCAGGAAAAAAATCAAATAGACGCTGGACTCCCGTAAAGAAGGGAGTCACTCACAGCTAGGTAGGTACCTAGTGGATGCCAGACCCATTCCCCATGAAGTGTGCCCTAGGCAGCTAGGCACCCAGTTTCACCTCGTGGCTAGGGTAGAGTCAGGACAAAGCAAGGGCTAGGGGCTAGAGCTAGCTGGGGTCAGGGATCAATTTGGTTGTGGCCTTGGCTTTATTATTTATTTTGTGTGCATGTGTGTGTGTGTCATGTGTGTGTGTGTGTGTGTGGCATGTGTGTGTGTGTGTGCATGTGTGTGAGAGAGAGGGCTAACACTTTCTAGTTGAACCTACACAGATCTTACAATGACCTTATAATCAACTTAGAATTTTCATTCTCTCGACATTTTGGCTAGTCGAAGCGTTGAGAGAGTGAGAATTAAAGTTGATTATTGCATTGTAATAATTTCACCATACCAACCAAGACTTTGCTGACATATTCTAAACATCTACTCCTCCCCCTTCTTTATTTATTTATTGTTTTAATTTTTATCTTTCCTGAATTCTCTCAGCTCAATGGGAGGTGCATCCTGAGGTAGCTGAGCTCTCCAGACTGCAGCAGGTCGGCATGGAAGCCAGCTCTGGTAGCTATCAGCTGCCTAATGTGGTTGGTGAGAGGTCTGCTCGGACAGTGGTTGACGTCAGCGTAGGTGATGGTCATGACAAGCTAAGCCACGACTAGTCCGTACACGGAAAAGAAAAATTGTTTTACCGACCAATTTGGGGCTCTATGTTAACCTTATATTGCTGTGGACTGTATTGAGGACTGGACTGTATGCACACATGTACTGGGAATATGCAGAGATTCACTTATTTGCTCTTGCAATTACTTTCAAACATATGCCACATGATTCCACTGTAAAATTAGTATTATCAGGGTGATCCGGCGACAGTCCCCTGTCATCCATCAATGACAGGGTATTCCACATATTCCCTGTCGGTGTGTGTATCCCTGGATGACCAACTTACTATGGATGTCTATGGATCTTCTGCGGATGTCCACATATTCCCCATACCTCCTTTGTCAGGGTATCGACAGATGGATGATCAAGTTGGAGGGAGGGGCAATTATAATTATTATTGTAAGTTTTGTTAAGAGAAGATGGTTGTTTCAAGTTCTTTCCATTGGAAGGTTTGTAAGTTGTATAGTGGTGACAAATAATTTTTTAAATCCTGATCACAAAGAATTAAAGAAACACAGAGTACCTGTAACCATTTCCCAGTTGTGTAATAGAACCACGTAACCATGGTTATGAGCGCAAACATAATCAACTTGAAATTTACTCTCTAGATCATCTACTGATATTCTGACAAGGAGTGTGAGGCCATCTGCAAATGATCTGTGGATATTCCTAACTTGGTTATCCACAGATGTTCTGGGGGGAGGGGGGGGGGCAGGGGGAAGGGGGTTAAATGTGGACATCTGCGGATGGTTGTAGTAACTTGGCCACCCATGGATGACGAAGATTGTGACAACACTTCTGGACATCTGGACATGAAATTGACCTCCCGCTGACACAGGAAACAGTAACCTAAGTCCAGAGTCTCGAGCACAGCGACAGTGTTCATTCTCCACATGGTAATTGGTGTTGGAGGGGTTACTGGGTGGAATTCAGTTTCCCAATTCATCCTTCTTAACCCAAGTTCTTGGAAGGAAGAGAGGGCTTCTTGGTCGAAAATTCCAGAAGATTGATTATATGTTTCAATCCCATTCTCCTGCACTGCAGCCATGCAGTCTTCCTTCCGTTCCCTCTGCTGAATCTCTTTGGAACTCACTCCTAACCTCCATTAGATCCTCATCCTCACTCTCTTCCTTGATTTATTAAACCATTCTTAGCCTAACTTCAACCTTTCCCTCCTATCTACATTATCATATTATCATGTGTATGTAAAGCTCTCATTAGCTTTTGCTACTGAGCTCATTAAAAAAATATATATATAATCAATTATTGTGTGTACATAATGAGAGCGCCCAAGCAAAATAGATTACCAGCTCACATGCTCATTACTATAAGCAGCTGCATGTACATGTATATAGCTGAATTTGTTTGCTATTAAGCAGTTAGTTGCGTTATTATTCAAAAATGGACTCAAACAAACAGGAAAGTCTGGTCTGATAAAACGGGTCTCTTTGGTTTTACAGAATAACGATGTGATCATGTGCACGTGTTTACACTTTCCTGAAGGAAGCTTAAAGGACAATCCTAATATAATAAAATAATATATAACAACAAGATATGTAGTACAAGCTAGAAAATATGTTACTATGTTAATCGTACTGCATTCACAAAAACATCTGATATATACTCAAGTGAGTGGCTATCAACATTGCCACAGCTGATTGACAGGACAGCTCGACTATATTATATAGAGAAGCATCACTGATTATTTAAAAATAGTTACAAGTGCACCTAGACCACAAACTTACAGTGGACATTATCAATGAAATAAAGTGTATGTGCAATCACATCACATAAAAACTAATACGTACTAGATTTTAAAACGGTCAATGGCCTAGATGTTTTTGGTCTATAATATTGGGGTTCTTAAAATATATGTTATATATTTTCCTTAAAATTATTTTCTAATTTTTGTAACTACCGATTAATTCTTTTACCCAAAATAAAAATAAGCACGCGAGATTAGTGTCCCACTCGTCTGCAAAAATGGCACAAGTCTCCTTTGAGGGCTATGGGAAGAACGACATCAGGTTGATGTGTGTGAGGCGCGAAGGGAAGAAAGAAGAAATACAGCGTCACTGAATTGAAGGTGAACGTGCAGCTTCAGCTGGGAAGCACTAAGGACTACTACGCGGGTGACAACAGCGATATCGTGGCTACAGACTCACAGAAAAAAGCTTGCTCTAGCCAATCTAGCCAAACAGAACACGGTATTTTATTAGGCAGTGCCTAGAGAACACGTAAACTGTTTGGCAGAAAAAATTGGGTGCCAATAGTTTGCACAACTACTGGTTCTCTAGCCACTTAGTAATGGATGTGACCTAGTCTGTTCCAAAAAATTGAACCTGGTTGCTTATGTGGTAACCCCAACATGGTCGATTCATTGGGAGAGGGGGTACTAACATGATTACCAGGGGGGATGCCCCCAAGGCAATTCTTAAATTCTTATGGTCTTGGCTCTATACAAAGTTCATAAGTGTTCTATATTATTCAAGCAAGTGGTAGGTTTTCTAGAGCCAATGCACTGCAAGGTCCTGCTTGTTTCCTGAATTATTTTTGCCAGGGAATAAGGGACCTTAGAATAGGGGACCTTAACTCTTTTACGGACGATAGCATATTACCTCTAGCCAAACGCCCCCAAAGAAGAATTTTTAAATATTTTACCCCCAAATGCAACCACTGTGGATTCCTTGTCGAACTGTGCATGCTGAATTTGCTATCTCACTCTCAGAAGACAGCCACATGGCCACACACCTGATCACTGTGCCCAGAAGACATGGCCACACACCTGATCACTGTGCTCAGAAGACAGCCACATGGCCACACACCTGATCACTGTGCCCAGAAGACAGCCATATGGCCACACACCTGATCACTGTGCCCAGAAGACAGCACACACCTGATCACTGTGCCCAGAAGACAGCCACATGGCCACACACCTGATCACTGTGCCCAGAAGACAGCCACATGGCCACACACCTGATCACTGTGCCCAGAAGACAGCCATATGGCCACACACCTGATCACTGTGCCCAGAAGATAGCCACATGGCCACACACCTGATCACTGTGCCCAGAAGATAGCCATATGGCCACACACCTGATCACTGTGCCCAGAAGATAGCCACATGGCCACACACCTGATCACTGTGCCCAGAAGACAGCCACATGGCCACATACCTGATCACTGTGCCCAGAAGACAGCCATATGGCCACACACCTGATCACTGTGCCCAGAGGATAGCCACATGGCCACACACCTGATCACTGTGCCCAGAGGACAGCCACATGGCCACACACCTGATCACTGTGCCCACATGGCCACACACCTGATCACTGTGCCCAGAAGACAGCCATATGGCCACACACCTGATCACTTTGCCCAGAAGATAGCCACATGGCCACACACCTGATCACTGTGCCCAGAAGACAGCCACATGGCCACACACCTGATCACTGTGCCCAGAAGACAGCCATATGGCCACACACCTGATCACTGTGCCCAGAAGACAGCCACATAGCCACACACACACACACATAACCTGCAATGAGGAGTGTTTTTATATTTGGGCAACCCAGAAGTTCTGACAACTCGGTCATGTGATATGTGATAGGTCCACCTGCAACCCAGCGTCAGTGATCCTGCACATACCAAGGATAACACGTCCAAACAGTCACAACTTGCAATAATAAGTCACATGATCACCTAACTTGCAATGAGAAGTCAAATGATCACAACTTGCAATGAGAAGTCACATGATCACAACCTTCACAACTTGTGATGAGAAGTCACATGATCACATAGCTTACACAGAGAAGTCACATGATCACAATTTGCAATGAGAAGTCGTATGGTAATGCACAAATTACATTGAGAAGTCACATGATCACAACTTGCAATGAGGTCAGATGATCACAACCTTCACAACTTGTGATGAGAAGTCACATGATCACATAGCTTACACAGAGAAGTCACATGATCACAATTTGCAATGAGAAATCGTATGGTAATGCACAAATTGCATTGAGAAGTCACATGATCACAACTTGCAATGAGGTCAGATGATCACAGCTTATACAGAAGTCACATGATCACACAGCTTGCAATGAGGAGTCACATGGTAGTACAATTTGCAATGAGGAGTCACATGATCACACAGGAAGTCACATGGCAATACAATTTGCAATAAGAAGTCACGTGGTCACACACAACTTGCAATGTGAGTCACAGCAACAGTGCAGAACTAAATGTATATAGCTAGGTAGGCCTCATCTTATACGGCATAATCTGCCTGCATGTATCGGCAGGTATCTCTCTAAATGTGGGTGTGGTCTTTACTGTAGTTGGAAATTAGTTTTCATGCCTCCATAAAGTTGTGGTATTGTTCTTAAATGGGGTGTGGTCTTTCAGGTTGGGTGTTAAACTGCTCCCCGTAGTTTTAGTGCTGCATGATTTTGTTTTCTTGTTGTGGCAGATCAAATCTCCGGAGCAGTTTGCTTCTCTTCTCTGCCGACACTTCATGTCGACCTACCAACAGGTAAGGGACAATCATCACATGAACCTCTTCTCATTAGCCTGTGTTGTAGTGACCATGTGGGAGGACCTGATGCAGGACTGACAACCTCATAATATTTGGGCAGATGATGTGTGTCTCTCCACTTTAGAGCCCCTTTAACTTCCAGCGCGATAGAGGAGCAGCAAAGTCAGTCTTCGTGGGAAATGTCATTATCCTTTCCTGTCAGCCATGTGGCCCATTCTCATCTCCATGTGCAGCAAATGTTTAATATACATGTAGGAGTGCTTATGGAGGAGGTATTTATGGAGGCCTTGCGGGAGTCTTGGTTTATTGTTTGTCCCAGGCTTATTTTGTTATCTGGTAAGGGGTATATCTGTGCATGCGTTCCTCTCAATGGTTTTCTTCATTGTGACGCCCATTCTCAGTTTATGTCAGCCCACATTCTTTAAGGCGTTCATAATTTTTAACGGGTTAATGTGTGATGCATAGTTACATAGATACGCCATGCAAGGCAATACCTGGTTTTCTATTCAACTCCCCCACTGAGGTTTTGTTTCATTTGCCAATGATATTCATAGAGTAATAATCCCACTAACTTAATACCTAATTAGTATACACGCAAAGTTTGTAATTTGCCTATTGATTTTGAGACGGGCCACCATGGAGCATGCTGGTGAGAGTGGAGTGCAGCTTTATGTTGGTGCAGAGATGGAAGCTTATGGTCAAGCAGCAGCCGCAAGATAACAATCTTGCTACAAGTCTAGGCAGGAGGCAAGCAGGAAACCTTGTGATTGCCAACATAGAGTGAAAGAGGCATTGCACATCGGCCTAGTACCAAAGTGTGAGCGGTCAATCGAGACTGTGGAATGGACTTGAATGGACTTGACTGGCTGCTGGGGAGGTCCTCTGGGGAGCTACTCGGAAGAGCCTGAACTTGAAGCCACGACCACCATAATTACTTTTTTAATTAATTAATTATCATAATCATTATTTTTTATTTATTTTTTATATTTTTTTTATTTTATATATATATTTTTTGTTTGTTTGTTTATTTATTCATTTATTTATTTATTTATTTATTTATTTATTATTATTATTATTATTATTTTATTTATTATTTTTTGTTGTTGATTTTTGTTGTTGATAGTTATACAATTAAATTATATAAGTTGAAGTAATGATTATTTATTTATTTATTTATTTATTTATTTATTTATTTATTTATTTATTTACTTGCATCCAGTGCATGTGCTAGGTACGTGTACTGGCACGTGGTGGATAGCTAGCTACCGGTATATAGCAGGCTCATGTGAACCTTAGCGTCTCATTATTCCTGATGAAGGCTAGAGCATCTAGTCGAAACGTCGAGTGAATATTATTTGAAGGTGATTATTGAGAAGGTGATTTTAATAGATTGGTACAATTGGCTGGGTCAGACAGGTCACTTCATGTTTACAACTATTTAATGTTTTGACTAAGTACAAGGACAGTGTGTGATAGATTGCAATATGTAGTTCCTTTAAATAGAACAGTGCATCTCGGTGAAGAGAATAGATCGAGGGTCTGGCTATATAGTCTTTACTGAAAATTGCCAGCGTAGGTAGCAGTTGCTCTAGCTACACACTGGGGACTCTATACCCCCTACTTGAAGGAAGACACAATGTGGAATTTAGAGACAGTTGCCCTATTGCAGCAGCAGTCCCTGAACATAAGTGCTGAAGATAACCACGTGTGTTTGGTCTCTTGTGGCACTAGGATTGTAGGTGTAGGTAGTGTGCACCCTCAAGTAAAGGAACCTTGGTCTCTGCGGTGCAATGAACAGCTGATCTTGTCTGTAACAACCACACAGCACAGCTATGATCAGGTCACTGCAGTACATGAAGAGCTATAAGCACTAGGCCACACAGCACAGCTATGATCAGGTCACTGCAGTACATGAAGAGCTAGTAGCACTAGGCCACACAGCACAGCTATGATCAGGTCACTGCAGTACATGAAGAGCTGCAGCACTAGGCCACACAGCGCAGCTATCATCAGCACATAAAGGATCTGGTGACCTCACAAACATCTGCACTTATGCCTGGACTTTGGGTGCATGTAGTGTTGGCACAGTTATAAGTATACCTACAATTTTAGTGCCAAAATAAAGCACACTGACGGAGCTATTTTTAAATATTAATATGAATTGTTCACTATGAACCACGTGGAAGTTATGGAGCTCTAAAGTTGGGGGACACCCTTTTTTCTGAATATTTCTAATAATTTTTTTGGGGTGATATTATTTGTGTTGACTTGCCCTGAAATTTAAACTTTTCCTGTCTGCCCTGCACATGGCCAGGTGGTGAGAGTGAAGGTGTATGCAGAACAGGCTCCATGGCAACGGATAAAGCAAGGAGGCATGGAACATTACCACGCCTTCATCCTGGAGCCGTCAGTTATCAGATTCTGCACTGTATCACAACTGAGAGGAGGTACAACAAGTACTGAAATATGGGGAGGGAGGGGCATAGGGGTGTGGCTTCTTTGCATATTGTAGTATCCAATGTATTAAAACAGGAACTATTTTTCAGAAGGACACATACTCTATAGCATACAGCCCTCCCCCCAAAACAACAAGAACAACTCCCAAACTGCAAGAACTGGGTGGGTGGGCTATATCTGACTCCCAAAAGAAGAACAACAACAACACAAAAAAACAAAACAAATTATGGGCTGTATCTGACAACTTCCCAACATCCACTCCTTCCCAATCAAACTGTGGACTCTAATTTGACCCACTCCTGGATTTTGACCGGCCACCTGCATATCATTTATAATATATATATACTCACACAATGAACCTGCAGTGTCTATACCTACACATCATTTATAATATATACACACACACAAAATGAACCTGTAGTATCTATACCTACACATCATTTATAATATATACACACACACAAAATGAACCTGCAGTGTCTATACCTACACATCATTTATAATATATACACACACACAAAATGAACCTGCAGTGTCTATACCTGCACATCATTTGTCCTACTCCAAGCATAGCTGCAGGCCTAACACTATACATTGATCTGTAAATTATTTAGATTGAATTGTAATGTGGAGAAGTAGTGAAGAGTAGTATATTCCTCTTAGTTTTCAAGTAGTGTTAGCTCAATTATCAATATTACCGTAACGAACATTTGCATTTTAGAACTTGTCCGTGATGGTCATTTCCACATTAGCAAATGTGTCCATAGCTAGAGTGTGTTGAAAAATAGAGTGGCTATGTCAGAATGAAACTTCTCCAGAGCCTAAGCAAACATCTCCATTGTGGGCTGCTGTGCTTCTACGATTCTTTATATCAATTGCTCTTTTCTTCCTAATCTCAATTATCTTTTTCTGCTGTTTCAAAAGCAGGCTTCCACTTCTCTCTCTCTCTCTTTTTCTGAAGTCTAATGTCTTTTGGGGAAATTTATTTTAAACCCGCGCCCTTAACCATGTGATTGACCACGTACTTATGTTTTAGCTGCTCATGAGTAGAGCTTGCTCTAGCTATTGGTACTAATTTCAACTGTCTTCCACTTTCCAATTAGGAGTTTAAACCAATTAGGAGTTTAAAATGCAGAAAACTTGGGTATGCAGATTTTGAGGCACCCAACTTCGACTGCTTGTACCTTGGATATGGTTGTACCTATGCAGCATAGTTAAAAGAGAGCACACAAGAGAAATCTATCTTTTGAACTAAATAACGAGTTAAAGAGTGAAGGGTGTAGAATTTACGGAGCTCCAAAGTCTTACCCACAGATTTTTTAATCGCCACCCCCCTTATTCATTTCTTGAGAGGTATAGAATGAAATGGGTGGTTGACATAATGAGTTGAAACTTGAAATACGTGAATGTTTAGAATGGTAAAGGGGAGAACAATTGAGTGATAAATGGTGTACTTCCCCCAATAGATGGTTGGGCTAGGGCTATAAGGAATATTACCAGTTGAGGTGGGACTGTACATCAATCTAGGAAAGTTTTTCAGATTGCCATAACTTTTCCCCCTTTATTCTGTCTAGTTAATTTTGATATCAAATTGTTTATCATTGTTTGTACTTTCAAATGATATGTTGAATGTCTCTATTGGCACATTTTCTTAAGAAGATACATCCAGCAACATCAAGATCACAGCTCTGCAGTTGTAACTTCCCAACAGGTGGTTATCAAACGTTCAAATTTGGTGTGCAGCCTCCCAAGGCTCTAAAGTGTGATATCCATGGACCACAATTGATAACAACTGCATTGTTAACGAGTGGTAGGCCACCGCGTTTGCAAGACAAAAAGCTCAAGGGTCATCTCTTCTCATCAACGTAACTTGACAACAACTTTAGTAAAACAACAACTGATTTTTATTAATATTATAGAGCACTAGAAGCTAAAAGAGCTGTCAGATGACACCCCAAAAAATTGAGTGAATTGTGGCCAAATTATGATCATTCTGCAACCTGAAAACCTGAAAACATGGATTTTTGAAAATTGTGGTAATCATGTGCCGAATTTATGACAATTGAAATGTTAATGAAATGTTAATGTTACTTCTTCAGTTAGTGTTCCTGTTGGTTTCTATTGGTATTTTTGAATCACGGAAAGTAGAATTGCATGGATAAAAACCACAATAAGCATCAATGCACGTTGGTAAATAGCTAATAGATCTATATAAAACAGAACTGATTAAAAAAAAATTTTTTTTTAGTGCACAGTCCCACCAGTTAAGTGGAGGATTGGTCTGTTTCAATCCTTCAAGACTATTACCAGTTAAGTGGAGGACTGGTCTGTTTAAATCCTGCAAGACTATTACCAGTTAAGCGGAGGATTATATAGTATGTTTCAATCCTGGAATATTACCAGTTAAAGTGGAGGATTGGTATGTTTCATCCTGCAAGACTATTACCAGTTAAATGGATGATTGGTCTGTTTCATCCTGCAAGAATATTACGAGTTAAGTGGAGGATTGGTATGTTTCATCCTGCAAGACACTATTACCAGTTAAATGGATGATTGGTCTGTTTCATCCTGCAAGAATATTACGAGTTAAGTGGAGGGTTGGTCTGTTTAAATCCTGCAAGACTATTACCAGTTAAGTGGAGGATTGGTCTGTTTCAAAGAATATTACCAGTTAAGTGGAGGATTGGTCTGTTTCAATCTGCAAGAATATTACCAGTTAAGTGGAGGGTTGGTCTGTTTCAATCCTGTAAGACTATTACCAGTTAAGTGGAGGATTGGTCTGTCCTGCAAGACTATTACCAGTTAAGTGGAGGATTGGTCTGTTTCAAAGAATATTACCAGTTAAGTGGAGGATTGGTCTGTTTTACCAGTTAAGTGGAGGGTTGGTCTGTTTCAATCCTGTAAGACTATTACCAGTTAAGTGGAGGATTGGTCTGTTTCAATCCTGCAAGACTATTACCAGTTAAGTGGAGGATTGGTCTGTTTCAATCCTGCAAGACTATTACCAGTTAAGTGGAGGATTGGTATGTTTCAATCCTGCAAGAATATTACCAGTTAAGTGGAGGGTTGGTCTGTTTCAATCCTGTAAGACTATTACCAGTTAAGTGGAGGGTTGGTATGTTTCAATCCTGCAAGAATATTACCAGTTAAGGGGGTCCACTACCCAAAAAAACAAAAAAACAAAAAAAACCACAACTTCTCTCTGCTTCAGAATTTTTATTCAACTACCCTGATCCGGACTTAGTGAACATTTAAGATTTCACGAGGACGGTCATATTTGGAGACTAGTTTACTTTGGGATTTCACAACTTACGACAGGGGAAATTACAAAGTATGAAGTATGAAACACAATATAACATTATTTTTTTTTTTAATAGTGTGATCATGGATTTTAAAAACTATTGCAATTTCTTGGTAGCATTTTCATTGTTTTTTTGTACCTGTTGTTTTGTACCTGTTGACATCATACTTGCTTAAAATTAAAAACAGAGAATGTCATCTTGTAGCTCTCATTGAGAGGAAACAGAATCTATATAATTTTTTCTGATTACTCCAAATATGAAGCAGGGAGAACCGTCCTTGGCCTAAAAAAGCAACTTTTTCGGGACAGGCATTTTAAGGACTAGTATAATATTTCAATGGTTGAACTGACCATACCATTAAAAAAAACACCAAAAGTGGTATACATATACATACTAGAAAAATAAAGAATAGGGAGGGGAAGTTTGGTCTGTCCTGCTTCCTAGGGGGATGAACAGAATCACTGGTTTGCTTCCCTTGTCGGTCTCCGCGGCCATTAAAACTCACTATTACGTGAAGCATCTTCTTCGCAAATCGGGAGTACTCAAGTTAATATAAGTCCAGAATGGAGCATTCAAATCTTCTCCAATTTGGAAGGCGGCATCTTGCATGTACTATCATCATATTTTGGGGGGGAAACAAAAAAAACAAAAAAATATTTTTTTAAGGGTAGTAAACCCCCTTAAGTGGAGGATTGGTCTGTTTCAATCCTGCAAGACTATTACCAGTTAAGTGGAGGGTTGGTCTGTTTCAATCTGCAAGAATATTACCAGTTAAGTGGAGGGTTGGTCTGTTTCAATCCTGCAAGAATATTACCAGTTAAGTGGAGGATTGGTCTGTTTCAATCTGCAAGACTATTACCAGTTAGTGGAGGGTTGGTATGTTTCAATCCTGCAAGAATATTACCAGTTAAGTGGAGGATTGGTCTGTTTCAATCTGCAAGAATATTACCAGTTAAGTGGAGGGTTGGTCTGTTTCAATCCTGTAAGACTATTACCAGTTAAGTGGAGGGTTGGTCTGTTTCAAAGAATATTACCAGTTAAGTGGAGGATTGGTCTGTTTTACCAGTTAAGTGGAGGATTGGTCTGTTTCAATCCTGTAAGACTATTACCAGTTAAGTGGAGGATTGGTCTGTTTCAATCCTGCAAGACTATTACCAGTTAAGTGGAGGATTGGTCTGTTTCAATCCTGCAAGACTATTACCAGTTAAGTGGAGGATTGGTATGTTTCAATCCTGCAAGAATATTACCAGTTAAGTGGAGGGTTGGTCTGTTTCAATCCTGTAAGACTATTACCAGTTAAGTGGAGGGTTGGTGTTATAATTAAGTGAATTGTATGACATTATTCAATAGTCCGGACTCTAAATAAACGTTTTTAGTGTGTCACGTGTGTTGCACAGATAGTGAAATCAAGATGTCTTCTTATAATGTCTGTTGTTTTCGGTTGTTAGTTTACTAGTTGATTAAGGACTTGCACGGTCGTTGAAGAGTGAAAGAACTATAACCTTAGGGTATTAAACAAGGTTATAACATTTGGCGACGAGGATTATAACGGATCGACACGGATTATTACGAAAAGAGTTTTCGAGATGGCCGTGCATGGTTCAATGTCTGTGGTTCCAAGACCTACCAACTCATTAGAGATTTAGTTTCCCCTACCAGACCAGGAGAGATCGCATACACTGACCTTGTGGAGTTAGTTATTAAGCACTACTGTCCCAAACCTTCTGTGATCATGCAGCGTTATAAATTCAATTCTCGAGTTCGTGCTAAGAATGAGTCCATAGCTGATTACGTGGCAGCACTAAGACAACTCTCTGAATTTTGTGAGTTCGGGGCTACTCTTGACCAGATGTTAAGGGATAGGCTGGTCTGCGGTGTCAACGATGAGAAAGTACAGCAGAGACTGTTAGCAGAAGTTGATTTAACCTTCTCACGTAGCTTACAACTAGCCCAGACAATGGAGACTGCGGAGAGAGACACACGACAGTTGCAGGGAGCTCAAGGAACCTCTGTCTTGTTCACTCATAGCAAGGCATCTAAGAAGCCTTTTACTACTTCTCGTTTCCAGAAGTGTGTTTGTTTCAGGTGTGGTAGTGACAGTCATTTAGCCAATACCTGTCGTTTTAAGGAAGCAGAATGCCGAGCATGCAAAAAGAAAGGACACATCGCCCGGGTGTGTCGCTCGAAAATGAAGTCAAGAGGACAGGATCATTCAAAGTCACAGTATCGTTCGACTAGTACCAATTACGTAGAGGAGGAGCAGTCTAGATTGGTGGAAGATGGTGCTTATGGAATGTTCACAGTAACGGACACATCATCCAAGCCATTATTCGTGCATATGAACTTGTGCGGATCCGTTGTGAAAATGGAAATTGATACAGGAGCAGCATTCTCTATTGTGAGCGAAGAGACTTACAATGGTATCAAGAGATCGGGAGTGACCTTACCTCTGGAGGAATCCCAGGTACTCTTAAAAACATACACTGGTGAGACCTTACCTGTACTTGGCAGGGTAGTGGTGGTTGCTAAGGTTGACCACCAGGAGGAGGAGCTTCCGTTGTTCGTTGTAAAAGGGAAAGGGCCAAGCCTCATTGGGCGAGATTGGTTAGCTAAACTTAAATTGAATTGGCACGAGATTCATCAGTTTAGCATGAATAATAAGGTTGAAGAACTCCTAGCCAAGTTCTACCCTGTGTTTGCCGATGGGTTAGGTACCTTATTGGGCACTAAAGTAAGGATTCATGTCAAAGAGGGTGCTCAACCTAAATTCTGTAAAGCAAGGAATGTTCCTTATATGACGAAAGAAAAGTTGGAGAAAGAATTGGAACGCCTGGAGAAACAGGGAACCATAACCCCGGTTCAATTTTCAGATTGGGCAGCTCCGATTGTGCCTGTGTTAAAACGCAATGGTGATCTTCGTGTGTGTGGTTTATAAGCTGACTATTAATCAAGCATGTCATGTGGAGTCGTACCCCTTACCTCGTGTGGAGGATATTTTCTCAGCTTTGTCAGGTGGTGAAAGGTTCTCGAAATTAGACCTATCACAAGCCTATTTACAGTTAGGAGTGGTGGATGATTGTAAAAAGTTCCTAACTATTAATACACACAAAGGGTTGTTTGTGTACAATAGGTTACCCTTTGGGGTATCATCAGCCCCTGCGATCTTTCAAAGGGCAATGGACAGTTTGTTTCAGGGTTTTGCTGGTGTCTCAGTTTACCTGGATGATATCCTGGTAACTGGAAAAACCACTGAAGAGCACATTGCTAACTTGGAGAAGGTGTTAGAAAAGCTCAGGCAAGCCGGCCTGAGACTTAACAAATCGAAATGTGTGTTCCTGGCTTCAAAGGTCGAGTATCTTGGATATATAATTGATAAGGAAGGCCTACATCCAACTCTGGAGAAGGTAAAAGCCATTCGAGAGGCCCGTGCTCCGACGTCAGTAACTGAGCTTAGAGCATTTCTGGGTATACTTAATTATTACTCCAAGTTTCTTCCTAATCTCTCGACAAAGCTAGCCCCTTTGTACACCTTGTTATGCAAGGACTCCAGATGGCAATGGACGGAAAAGCAAGAAAGTGCATTTTTACTAGCTAAGCTAATGCTACAGAGTTATTCACTTTTGGTCCATTATGATCCTCAGAAGGACCTGTTGTTGGCTTGTGACGCATCTCCTTATGGATTGGGAGTCGTGTTATCACATGTTTTGGAAGACAAAACCGAACGTCCTATTGGGTGTGCTTCAAGGACTCTCACTGTGTCTGAGAAGGGCTATTCTCAATTAGAGAAAGAGGGATTAGCTATCCTATTTGGTGTCAAGAAATTTCATTCTTACCTGTGGGGTCGATCATTTGTCATTAGATCTGATCACCAACCACTCTACCATTTGTTTAATGGAAAAAAAGCAATTCCTCCCCTTGCCTCAGCACGTCTACAAAGGTGGGCATTGTCATTGAGTGCATATCAATATCGTATTGAATACAAGCCTGGGAAGTTGCTTGCTAATGCGGATGCATTAAGTCGGTTGCCAAGCCCAGTTGTCACATCCTCTGATTGTCTTCCTGCTGAGTTAAACCAATTAGTTCTTCACCTTGAGTCTACCCCGATTTCTTCCAAGGAAGTGAAACAATGGATTGAGAAAGATCCGCTTCTCTCAAGGGTGAAGAAGTTTGTAATGTGTGGATGGCCGTCAGTGAAGCTTGACCGAGAATTTCAACCGTATGAGTCTCGTAAGTTGGAACTCAGTCTTCTGGATGGTTGTTTACTGTGGGGTTCACGTTTGATTATACCCCAGCCTGGTCGGAAATGTTTGCTAGATCAGCTACATGAAACTCATTTAGGAATTAGTCGTATGAAGAATCTGGCAAGAAGTTATTTTTGGTGGCCAGACATGACTTCTGAAATCGAGTTATGTGTACAGCAGTGCAATGTTTGCCAGGAATCACGACCGCAACCTCCTGTGGCCTCGATGCACCCGTGGGAAGTAACAAAGCAGCCTTGGAACCGTATCCACCTAGACTTCGCTGGCCCGTTCATGGGTAACATGTTTTTAGTCTTGGTCGATTCTCATTCTAAGTGGATGGATGTGGTGATTATGAGTTCAATCACGTCCACCATCACCATAGAGAAGTTGCAAGGTATTTTTGCTATTCATGGTCTTCCCAAGACCATAGTCACTGATAATGGCAGTTCATTTATGAGTGATGAGTTTCAGAGATTTTGCCAAGTGAATGGTATTCAGCATACGACGTCTGCACCTTACCACCCTTCCACGAATGGGTTGGCTGAGAGGGCGGTGCAATCTTTCAAGCAAGGGTTGAAGAGGATGGAAGGTGGATCACTGCAGTCCAAGCTATCGAGATACTTGTTCCGCTACAGGATAACGCCACACAGTACGACAGGGTTATCCCCAGCCGAGGTTCTGATGGGTCGTCGACCGAGATCCAAGTTAGACTTGGTTCATCCTGACTTGTCAGAGAGAGTGGAATCGTGCCAGCATAAGAGGACACATGGCAGCACCGGACGGGATCGCGTTTTCCGAGTGGGTGACAAGGTTTTTGTTAGAGATTTCAGGTGTAAGAATGTAACCTGGATGCCTGGTGTTGTTGAGCATGTCACTGGACCTTTATCTTACCGAGTTAAAGTTACCTTGGGAGTCGTACGTCGTCATGTGGATAACATACATCAGAGACAGAGCGAGTTAGGATCCAGCACTATAAATGGTCAAGTGTCTGGACCTGCAATTGTGTTTCATGATATTCCTGTTCAAGTGCCAGAGACACTGAAACTGTCCCCTGAAGGGAGTGTTCCACATTCCGACTCAGCTACGTCAGCCATGGTCAGCTCTCCTCGCTTACCCCGTGTTAATGTGGATGATAATGTGGATGATAACAACACTTCAGTACACATCCCTGATTGTGAGTCAACAACAGTACTGCGCAGGTCTGTCCGAAACAGACCCCCTCCTGATCGTTTTAAGGGATCAGTGTTTTAACTGATAATTATCGTGAATTTGTTATCTTTACTCTCTTATAAACTAAGAAGGGAGGAATGTTATAATTAAGTGAATTGTATGACATTATTCAATAGTCCGGACTCTAAATAAACCTTTTTAGTGTGTCACGTGTGTTGCACAGATAGTGAAATCAAGATGTCTTCTTATAATGTCTGTTGTTTTCGGTTGTTAGTTTACTAGTTGATTAAGGACTTTCACGGTCGTTGAAGAGTGAAAGAACTATAACCTTAGGGTATTAAACAAGGTTATAACAGTTGGTCTGTTTCAATCCTGCAAGACTATTACCAGTTAAGGGGGTCCACTACCCAAAAAAACAAAAAAACAAAAAAAAACACAACTTCTCTCTGCTTCAGAATTTGTATTCAACTACCCTGATCCGGACTTAGTGAACATTTAAGATTTCACGAGGACGGTCATATTTGGAGACTAGTTTACTTTGGGATTTCACAACTTACGACAGGGGAAATTACAAAGTATGAAGTATGAAACACAATATAACATTGTTAAAAATAGTAGTGTGATCGTGGATTTTAAAAACTATTGCAATTTCTTGGTAGCATTTTCATTGTTTTTTTGTACCTGTTGACATCATACTTGCTTAAAATTAAAAACAGAGAATGTCATCTTGTAGCTCTCATTGAGAGGAAACAGAATCTATATAATTTTTTTTGATTACTCCAAATATGAAGCAGGGAGAACCGTCCTTGGCCTAAAAAAGCAACTTTTTCGGGACAGGCATTTTAAGGACTAGTATAATATTTCAATGGTTGAACTGACCATACCATTAAAAAAAACACCAAAAGTGGTATACATATACATACTAGAAAAATAAAGAATAGGGAGGGGAAGTTTGGTCTGTCCTGCTTCCTAGGGGGATGAACAGAATCACTGGTTTGCTTCCCTTGTCGGTCCCCGCGGCCATTAAAACTCACTATTACGTATATATTACGTGAAGCATCTTCTTCGCAAATCGGGAGTACTCAAGTTAATATAAGTCCAGAATGGAGCATTTAAATCTTCTCCAATTTGGAAGGCGGCATCTTGCATGTACTGTCATCATATATTGGGGGGGAAACAAAAAAAAACAAAAAAAAATTTTTTTAAGGGTAGTAAACCCCCTTAAGTGGAGGATTGGTCTGTTTCAATCTGCAAGAATATTACCAGTTAAGTGGAGGGTTGGTCTGTTTCAATCCTGTAAGACTATTACCAGTTAAGTGGAGGGTTGGTCTGTTTCAATCCTGGAATATTACCAGTTAAAGTGGAGGGTTGGTCTGTTTCATCCTGCAAGACTATTACCAGTTAAGTGGATGATTGGTATGTTGAAATATTACCAGTTAAGTGCAGGGTTGGTGGGGAACCATAACCATAAACTATAGTAAGTAACCGTTCTGGTTACCACTTTATAGCTCCATGGATTGTGCAAACTTCATGGTATGGACTTAATGTATAGCTTAAAAGATAGGTCTCTCTTTTGTGCTCTCTTGTTACTACTAAAACATTTTTCATTATACCCAAGGTACTGGAGCTCTAGTCCTCAAAACCTGAGTGCCTGATTTCTCTGCATAAATATCTCCAGATTGCCAAGTGCTCGAGAGCTGAAATTAGCACCAGTGGCTAGAAGAAGCCCTACTCTACAACAACCTTATTGGGCGATGCTAAAACTTAAGTATGTGGTCAAGTGCCTGGTTGAAAAATAAAATTTAACGAAATTTTTTCACCCCTATAAGAGGACGTACAAAATGGTAACCTGCTCTACCTAGTCAGCAGCTTTCCAATCAGTTCACAGAATAATTAGTGCCCACAGCTCCCATTACAGAATCACTGACTGCATTTCTAGAAGTGAGGGAGGGATAAAAGGAAAATAAAATAAGATGGATGAGACTTGATGCAGCTGCTTCTGTTTGGTCCCCTTGGCTGAGGAGTGCAGGTACAGTCCAGATCTGCGCTGGACTCAAGGACATGAAGATATTCAAACCCACCCAGTCTGGATTTAAAGGTACATATATAGTGACATCTTTACTGTATATGCTGGGATGACAGGGAACAATTTCTCTGTCCTCTCTCCATTGTCTCTTCCTCTCCCCCTCTTCCACTCTCCCTCCACCTCCTTTCTCCCCTCCCATCTCCTCTCTTTTCTCTCTCTCTGAGTCTCTTCTCCTCCTCTCCCTCCTCCTCCCTCCTCCTCTCCCTCCTCCTCTCCCTCCTCCTCTCCCTCCTCCTCTCCCTCCTCCTCTCCCTCCTCCTCTCCCTCCTCCTCTTCCTCCTCCTCTTCCTCCTCCTGCCCTCCCCTCTCCTCCTCTTTCCCTCCATCTCCTCTCTTCCCCTCGCTCATCTCTCCCTCCTCCTCTCCTCCCTTGCATGTGCTGCCACATAGTTCATTGTGTAAGGTATTTCACTGCAGGGTTTGTTCGGGATCAGTTCACATCTTTGCCAGATGTCAATGACCGGGCATTCTGCAGCAAGGTGTACCTACACTATGACATAGGTTCTGCTGGTGATGGTGCTGAAGTGGACTACAACGATGTCTGGTGAGCATGTGGGTGGATACATGTAGGTGGGTGGGTGGAGACATGTACATAGGTGCATGGATGGGTATATGTAGGTGGGTGGATAGATAGGTGCATGTGGGTGGGTGGAGACATGTTGGTGGGTGAATGGGTAAGGACATTAGGTGTATGGAATGTATAGGTAGTGAGTAAGTGGGTGGTTTGCAGTTGATGAACCATGATTGGTGTCGTGTGCAGGGAAATGGTGAAGAGTGCTGTGCTGGACGTATTTGCAGGGCCACCTTATACGGGTGCCTTCTCACCTTCAATAAAGGTACATAAATGTGTCATGGTGACAACATTGTTTAGATTGTACATCAACCATCCACCCTTGTGTTTTTCCCCTTCACTCGCACATGCTCCCCTTCGTACGTCAATTCCCACATGGCTCGTTACTGAGGCATCCACACCTACACATGTGAAGCATGATGACAGTCAGTGAAATATGTTACTAAGCGAACCCAAAAGTATTCATTCGACAATTCTTTTCTATGTGTGTGCGGTGCATCCAAGTACATGAAAGGTGGTTAGCGAGAGAACCCCTCACTCCCTCCGTGAAACAAGAGAGAATTGACATGATATGGCCAGGAGAGAGTAAAGTGTTGCACGACAAGGAGAGCAGGGTGTGGCCAGGAGAGAGTAAAGTGTTGCACGTCAGGAGAGAGGAATGGCAGGGTGTGGCCAGGAGAGAGTAAAGTGTGCACGTCAGGAGAGAGGAATGGCAGGGTGTGGCCGGGAGAGAGGAATGGCAGGGTGTGGCCAGGGGAGAGGAATGTGTTGCACGTCAGGAGAGAGGAATGGCAGGGTGTGGCCAGGGGAGAGTAAAGTGTGCACGTCAGGAGAGAAGAATGGCAGGGTGTGGCCAGGGGAGAGTAAAGCATTGCACATTGAGGAGAGGGAGGGGGAGGAGCTCAGGAAGAAAGAGCATGTGTTAGCATAGAGTGAGAGTTACAGGGAGAGGGAGTGGGTACGATGAGGAAGGAGGTCCACATTATTATTCCTTCCATGCCACTCCTGTTTTCATGTGCACACAGAAAACCATGTACGATATAGCTCAGCTCATCTTCAACAAAATACCGGAGATTACGTCCGTGGACATCATGATGCCCAACCTTCATTACTTCATGGCAGATTTAACAAAGATCAACATCCCCCAAACGAGAGAGGTAGGTCTCCAAACTTTCAGTCAAATATCTTGTTAATGCTGTCATGTGCTTGTAAATTAAAAGGTGTGGCAGGCATGCCCTTAAGGCTGGTATTATTGGCAGGTCTATTTTTGAAATTAGTGACAAAATTAGCACTGCACCACACAGGTCAAAGGACATGGTTAAGTTGCTCTTGTCGTAGATATTGCATGTGATCATTAACCTGGCTGCTGGGGGGCCACTCTCAAGAGCCTGAACTTGAAGCCATGGCAACCATATTTTCATTTATTTATCATCGTTTTGTGTTATATTATAAATTGTTGTTTCTTTATTATTGTATATTATAATTTTTTTCTTCAAGTTGATTATTGAGAAGGTCATTGTGACTGCTCTTGTGGTGGTCACTGAGAGGCTCTGGCCCAGCCATGAGGGATCTCATCTACTATGTATAATGTCCCCTATACTTCAAAGTATGCCACAAATTCCCAGATATTCAATGTCTCTCTCTCTCTGTATGTGTGTATGTGTGTGTGCAGCTACTATTGCCCTCAGACACTCCTTATGGGAGGATAGCAGCTAAGTTTACAAGAAAGACCAAATCTCATCTCTAGTGTATTATTCTATATACTGTGTTTTATATATATATATATATATATATATATATACAGAGACAGTGTCTACTGAGTAATAATTCTTGCCTTCCATACATGTAGTGTTGCCATGGTTGTAGGAAGGGTGTGTGGTTTGGGGTATAAAAAATAAGCAGAAGTAAAAAAAAAAGTGGGAAGTACTCATGTGCTTGGACTTCCTGTCAGGTGATGTTAATGTTTGTGTTTCCTGTAATGCTCAGTGACTGAGGTTGTTAGCAGCTCCGGAGTAACCACGCTGCAGTTCCAGCATCTTTCTCAAGTACCGTTCTCCTCGATCCAACTCTCTCATTTGGATAAAGAGTGTGCCTGGAAAATTGAGGAGTGCAGAAGTTAAGCTCCGTATAGATGAGAGTGAACTTCCCGTGGCTCAAGGAACTTGCTGAATTCCTTTCCACAAGAGTAGCAAATGAGCGAAACAACCTGGAACAACAAGGAATCATTGAAAAAATCGACGGAGCAACTCCATGTCTTAATCTCAAATAGAATGGTGATATGCGTTTGTGTGTTGACATGAGAAACGAAAAGAAAACAATTAAACGATAGAGACGGCAGATCTCATTCACAACATGAATGGTGCAACTTTCCCCCCCCCTCAAGACTGGATTTCCAACAAGGATACCATCAAATAATTTAGCACCAGAGACTCCGGCAGAGAGCAGGTACATAACAACATTCACTACACACAAAGGGATTATAATGATATACCTGACTAAACTTTGGAACAACTTCAGCAAGTGAAATTTTCCAAAATATCATTGGTGAACAGATACGTAACATACTAGAAACAATCAACATTAGTGATAATGTCCTAGTATTCGGGAGATCTCAAACTGACCAGGACAAGGCACTTCAAGCAGTGTTTGAGTGATTCTCCTCTGTTGGTTTATTCCTGAACAAGAGTTTAACAAGGATTCCTTGACATTCTTTGGTTTCATGTTTTCCAGCAAAGGAATCAGATCCAAAGAAAGTTCAAGACAAATCAAAAACGATGTTCAATTCACAAGGACAAATGACCATGAATGCTTTTAAAAACTTCAAGAAGCTATTGCCAGTGACAGTGTCATAGCATATTTTGATCAACATAAAGAAAGAGAGCTGATTACTGATGCATCACCAGTGTATTTATCGGCAATTCTATTTTTTTTTAACTTGAGAACAGAATAACAGGAAAATAGTAGTAGCCTATGTAAGCATATCCCTTTCAGTTGAAAGCTGGTGTTGTCAAACAGAAAAGAAGAACTGGCAATAGTGTGGGTTATAGAAAGGCTCCATCTGTATTTATAGAGAGGGCATTTCACGCTTTACACAGACCTGCAAGCTCAACCAAATGATATTTGAAGGATACGAGTTCTCAACTCCCAAAAGAAACTTTCCAGACATCTGCATGAAAATGAACCAAAGAAACAGAAACTATGGCAGAGGATTATTTCAATTTTCACTCCAGACATGCAGTGCCAAAGGGTCTGACGCTGCCTGAGGTTCAGCATGCAACCAGACCCTATCAAATGTCATAACAAATGATTGCTACGGATCTGTGGGATCATCAGACAACTTCTTAAGTAGATTTAGCAGAAATTAAACTATTCAGAAAAGTTCAAAACTTGCTCACTGTAAATTAGACAGAAGTATGATTCTACGTGGCAATAGCATTGTGGTACCATCTTTGTCGCAAAAGAGAGCGATGTTGTTGGCTCATGAATGTCAACAAGGAATTGTTAAATTGCTCAGAAAGAAGGTTTGGTTTCCCGGAATAGAAATAAAGCTGATAACTCCATCATTTTTCAGGCGAATGATCTTCCAGTACTTCTCCAAATGTAAATTTTGCCTCCAGAACCATGGCACACTGTGCATCAATTTCCGTAGAACTGGAGAGTATCAACTTGTTGTTATTGATGGCCACTCATATTTTCAGAAACAGAAGTAGTCCACTCTACAGCAGCTAAACGACCTTCCAAACCAGGTCGAATTTTTGCCACCCACGGAATTCCAAGGATTTTCAAATTGACAATGGTCCCCCTTTTTTAGATGAGTTTAAATCCTACATGCAAGAGAATGGAATATCTCACCCCCCAAAAACACTCCATTGTGGCCACAAGCTAACCTAGAAGATGAGAACTTTACGAAACCATTCATGAAGGTGATTCGCTCATCCCATGCTGAAGGAAGAGATTGCAAATAAGATCTATATAAATTACCAAGCGACACCACATTGTACAACTGGAATTCCATTATCTTAGGAATTGATGATAATCTGTGAGAAACAAAGTCTAAGATCAAACAAAAGGATAACATGCTACTAGAGTAAAAGACAAAATGAAGAGGTATGCAAATAAAAGCATGAACGAGTTTCAGATACCAAAATTGGTGAAACAATTCTCCTCCGTCAAAGCAAGAAGTTTACCATGAAGTTCGACCCATTACCTTTCCAAATAGTAAGATGAAAAGGGATAATGATCAGAGCCACCAGGAATGGTCACTCGAAATGAATTCGGTTCAAGAAGATAGATTCACAGGCTGCAAGACCAGACATTCTAGATGCTAATGACTTTGGAAGATGATGAACAAAATAACGTCCCCTCACAAGATATACTACAACAGAATGTGCTACCAGTGGATCCACAATTAGGCCCTGGCGGATTATGCTAGCATAATTTTGGGGAAAATAGGTGGTTCAGAGAATTGAGAATAATGCTCGAAAATAGGCAAGCTTTCAGGAGAAATCTAAATGATTTCTTAGATTAGACATAAGAGTGACTGAATGCATCACAGTAACAGCTTATCCACACCTCTCAAGTCTCACTTATTGAAATTGTGACACACTTAGCCAAGTCAAGCATCTTAATTAAAAAGCATGCAGGATATGGGTGGGTAAGATTCTTGCTGGTACCAGTTGTGAAATAACCACAGTGTGGTCATTTCACAACAGTCACTGCAAGCAAGTATTGTCTACTGGTAAAGGGTTAGTCTGCTTGGCAGTTAATTACTTTACTGTGTACAGACCGCATGGCCAAGTCATTGTGCACTGAACAGTTGAGTTTGTAGCTAGCTATTTGTAGCTGAAGTATAATTATGATGCCGAGACAATAGAGGCAGGACTAGATGGTGACACTGACAATGTGTGTGACATCAATGAAAGTACCAGCTCAGACTACACAGAGTTGCCAGTCACCAATCTTGTAGATTGGCTCAAACCTCAGTTAGCCGGAAAAAGGAAGATTGGCATCAACCTTCCTCCTGTAGGAAAGAAGAGAGGAAGAGGCTGTACAAACAATGATCCTAAGTCAGTTTCTCCAGCTGAAAGAGTGAAGGCTTACAAAAATGAACCTTTGACAGTGAGCAATGGCAAACTGTTTTGTTCAGGCTGCCGGGAACAACTCTCTGTAAAGAAAAGTTCCTTAGAGTTTCACATCAAGTCTCTGAAGCATGTGAGGGGCAAGGAACGTTTGGTATCGAAAGAAAAGCGTCAATTAGGCTTAATGAGGTCACTCCGGCAATTTGATAAAGAAGTTCATCCATCAAGCGAAACATTACCCGATTCTACCCGTATGTACAGAGTGAATGTAGTGACTGCTCTACTAAAAACAGGTGTTCCTCTCAGCAAGTTAGATGCCTTTAGGGACCTACTTGAAGAAAATGCATTTACCCTATCTGATTCATCACACCTTCGTCGTCTGATACCATTCATCTTGCATGATGAAATCAGTAAACTGAAACAAGATATTTGCGGGAGACATGTAGCAATCATTTTTGATGGAACGACCCATGTGCGTGAGGCCTTTGTGATTGTTCTACGTTACATAGATAAAGAGTGGGCTATCAAGCAGCGTGTTTGTCGGCTGATGCTTTTAGCTAAATCCATCACTGGAGAAGAATGTGCTAGGCACTAATAACTGCTTTGTCAACTGAGCTGTCAATTGCTTCTAATTTGATTATAGCTGTGCATCAGTGAATGATGTGGCAATGAGGACCATATCTGTGATCTATAATAGGATAATGGATATTGGCTGTTTTTCACACACTCTGGATCATGTTGGAGAAAGAATGAAAGCACCTATCTTAGATAATTTGAAGTTATCCATAAATTGCATGACATGTTTGGAGATGTGCCTGATTTTCTGCATGGCAGTGATTTACCTCCATGTACAACTGGAAAACTACTGGAAATCATTGACGATCAAACAGCATGTAGGAAACTGAAAATGGAGCTCGCTATAACAGTAGATGCAATGGAACCGTTTGTCAAGGCAACATACTCATTGGAAGGTGATGGGCCATTAGTGTTAGTTACCTATCAGCGATTAAGTCTTCTGTTTTCCAATGTCTCGTCACAATACTATCCAAATATGGCTGCAGTGTCTAAGCATCTGTCAGGAGGAAATTCTAGACGTGAGTGCCAACTGAGAGCTTACGCCAAAGCTTGTTGTGTCCCTGCCTACTCGTACTTCAAGGAGAAGTTTGACAGGCCTATTGTACTTGCCTTTAAGGCAGCACGTTACTTTTCACCTTCAAAAGTGAATGAACTCAAGCCAACTGCTGTTGATATTGATTCACTTACTGTCTTCCCATTCTTGAACACAGAAGTGATTAATGGCTTAAAGTCTGAGTTACCTGAATATGGTGCAGCAGCTGGGGATGTTTCGGATAGCGTAGACCCCATTGAGTGGTATGAGGAGAATGGTATATTGCCTAACTGGACTCACACGTGTAGATTAGTATTATTGGTGCAGCCTTCGTCAGCTGCAGCTGAACGTGCATTCTCAATTTTGAGCAATACCTTTTCTACGAAGCAAGAAACTTCTTTGGAGGATTACTTACAACTTTCTGTTATGTTACAGTACAACTATAGTCTATAGATAATTGTAACTGTTAAAATGTCTCAAATCTTGAATGCTTGATTGCCTATATTCTCTTTTTAAATGATGTAACAATTGTTTGTCAAAGCATAATGAGTTATATTGAAAGAAATATAGGTGATTATTAGGAGCATAATTTCATAAAAGGAAAGAAAAATAGGTAGAATGAAAAGAAAAATAGGTGAATATTAGGAGCATAAAAGGAAAGAAAAATAGACAGAAATTTGAGCATAATCCGCCAGGGCCTATCCACAATGTGACAGATGATATTCTATATACCAGGATAAGACATGCATGTCATCGGTATGGCCAGAACATATACGAACAATCTCTTTTAGATAGAACAAGCTAAATTTATCACTGTAATATTTAAACGAGATAAAAGGTTTAAATATTTATTATTCATGTTGATACATCCGCAATATTCGCATTGATTACATCATTTATATATTGTATTGCATATTGGAGATGCATATGAGTAAAGAAATTTGACAGATAATTAGCCACCATTACATCGACAACCTCCATCTCGGCGATTTGTAATGGATAAATAAAGAAAAGTACAGTGAGGTATATATTTCACCATTTAATATATTATACTATCCAAGGTCTTTGCAATTTTCTTGACCTTGGCATTTTTTGCAGCCAAGAAATATTTGGCTTGGTAGTATCAACTTTGAGGTTCACCAGGGCACCAGTAGCATTCTCTTGATCTTGCTTCATATTTTTGTTAAATCTCAAACAACACCTCTCATGCCAATTATTATGAGGTGGCTCTTTAACATCTGTAACTGATTTGGATGCACACTCAAAGAATTTGCCTTAGAGCTTCAGCACATTTTCCACACACCCTGCCAAGGTCACTTAATTTGTGAGAAACTTGCACACAAGAACAAAACTTTCTTCTAACTTGGAAGAAAATGCACTTATCTGATATTGCAGTCTAGTAGAAGATACCATTAGCCAAAATGTCTAGTGAATAAATTTAATTGAGTAAATAACTATGTTAACTGAGACTTTGTTGAGATTTACCTAGTGATGAAGATGGATACTAAATATAGTTAGGAATAAAATAGAGGATGATACCATCTCAGCTTGGAAGGAAGAGTTAACAGAGCAGTGGAAATATGGAGTGGAGCTAATACAGCAAAATGTTGAGCCAGACTGGAAATCACATTGAGAGTTGTACTTCGAACTAGTGCTAACCAGGAGAAAGATGTTTTTTTGCATCATAGAAAGATATATGTCAAATGCAACTTTTGGGTGGATAACTTACACTAAAGGCTTGTCGCCAACAATTTATGTTGCAGATGTTTCCAATTTGGGTAAACTACATATATTCATCCTTCTCCACAATTACTTCTCCATCATGGCTGTAGAGATGTGGGCGAGAAGGAAAGACACCATTGCAATTCTGACTACACAACTCCCACAATCCAAATATGTCTGGAGGAAGGTTAACAACTGATTTCTACACTGGCAGAATGATCAAAGAGCAGATTGTCTAAAACTCTATCTATACCACAAAGATAACTGCTCTGCCAAACTGTCATATATCTATCTTTCTCTTGAGTCTAAGGGAGACTTTGCAAGCTCTTCTAAAGTCAACATGGTTTTGCCACTATTTCTCATAGTTCAGATGAGATTCGATACAACCCACATTGCTCCAGATGTATTTTGGAACTTTGTAATAGTTTAGGGCTGGATAGATCGTAATGACATTCTTGTACCTACATAACTAGAAAACTTCTCAGATAGGGTCGACACTCTAGATGTCAAGTTGAATGTAATCAAATACGATGATCCTTTGTGCCTCGTCCAGTTCCATGGCAAGTGTGATAGCATCTACAGGAGGTCCTCCTTCCCAATTGAAGCATAGAAATCTAGGAGCATATTTTTTACGCTCTTACCATTGCCCCTTTAACATAGTATTGATTATCACTCATTGTGATCCACCCACCTCCTGACTAGGTACATAAGTAGACACCCAGTGGAACTCATGATCAGATCGTGGGAATCTGGTAGAAGCTAGTGGTGATAAAAAATTCCCCCATCTTTTTTTCTACACTCCTTAGTATACTATGTTTAGGATGAGTATTGTCAAGAAAAGATATAGTAAAAATCCTGTGGATATGCTAAGTTGTTAACATAAAATATACCAGAAATGATAAAAAGAAAATTGTGCTTATTGGGATCTGCACAGTCAAAAAGACTGACTTATCATGTGTAGCTAGCTAGAAAATTTGGCAGAGAGTAGCCTGATCTATGTTTTGTTGAAAAAGGACAGAATACCCGTGAACAATAAAGATCAATGCATTATAGTGACAGTAATATGAATCTTTTGTTCATAATAACTTACTATTTACAGACCAAATGTTTTTAAGCAATAGAACCTGCATCAAATGCAAAAAGAACTGTTTAAGAAGTAAAGTTTTGGTTGCATACTCCAAACTAGGTCTCACTAGAAGCTCCCACACCATTCTTCCTCTGTCTATACTTCCACCTGCCCATTTACTCTACTCATCCATGTCACCCACTCTTCTGCCTTCTTTGCCGTCTTCTCCAACTGAACATTACCCCTTAGTTTTTCCTATCAAACGCTACTTGAATTCTTTGACCTCTTCCAATAACTTTCACACTAATCCTCCAATTCACTTCTGCTTCCTTCTTCCCTACTACCATGACCTTGCTCTTCTTGCTATTAAACTTCATCTTCCACCTTAAACATATAAGCCTGTACCACATCCAACATAGCTTGCAGTTCACCCCTGAGTCCACCAGAAGAGCAACATCATCTGCATACATAAGTGCTCCACACCAAGAGCCTTCCACCTTGACTCCTAGATCAGCTCTCTCTCTCCTCTGCCATTCCCATCAATTGAAAAGAAGTGGAGACAAAGGACATCCCTGCCTAGGTCCATTCTCCACAGCTAACCTCCTTGACCTCCTTCCGTTCAATATCACCATCATCTCCACCCCACTATACAATCCTACACATGTCCTCACAAGTTTCTCCTCTACTCCATACTGCCTCAACTTCTGTCACCTCCACACACTGTCATATACCTTACTTATGTTCAGTAGAGCCAGACATGAATTTTTCATCTTGCTCTCCCTTCGCAAACTCCTCTTAACACCAACCACTGGTCTGAATATCTCCTCCGACTCCTAAATCCTCCTTGTGCTTCCATCAAAATCCTATCCTCAGCAAAACCTCCCAACCTCTTCGCCAACACTCTCTCAAACAACTTCACCACACTACAACATAATGTAATTCCCCTACTTCATCCTTGTCGCCATCCTTGTGGAGAGGTACAAACTCCACTTCCAGTCCACTGGGCAGCACTCAATCCTCATCACTGCATTCATCACCTGCACCATCACCTCCACCAACCTTCTACCTCCATACATCAGCATCTCATTCAACATTCTATCAGGACCTGGTACCTTTCCTCTTCCTCTCTTCAAACATTTCATAATAATAATTTAATTGTTCTGTTGAGCCTTGATGTAGGCCATCACTAAGTACATACAAACAATAAATGACAATGACTACTAGAAAACAACAACATGAATTAACAATAATGAATGAATCACAAAGAGTTTGTTTGGGGATGACGATGGGGGGGGGGGGGGGGAGGTGCCAAAGACATAGGACCCTAGGTGCCAAACATTAAGTATTTCCTCTTCTCCCACCTTTTGAGCACATTTACCATTACAATTCTGTCTACCCTATCCAACACCTCTTCCCTTCCCCTGCTACTGATCTACCCAACATTAGGCCTACTCTCCCTTCTTCATATTCATTTCTCCATTCTATCACCCACTCTTCAGACCCTTCAATGCCCTCAACCATATCCAATAATCTTTCTTGATCACCAGAAAACTCCACAGTATGACATATTCCACAACACCTTCATCACATGGCTCACATCTACCATCCTGGCACATACCACACCTCACCTTGTCACCCAAAAGTCCCGCTGATGCCATCCTTAACCTAAATCTCAGCCTCACTTCCCCCGTGTTACTGAATCCTCTTACATATCTTTCTTGTCCAAACTCTAACTTATATAACTGACAAAACATAATTATTTTTTAACTAGCAAACATAAAACAATATGATGAGGTGTCATAAAAATATGAATATAAAAAATTAAAAAACTTATATAACTTGATTTTCTCTCCTACTTCTTCCCGCCACTCTTCCTTATGAACATCCCTTACACAATTTCTCCATGTCGCACTTGAGCCTTCTCCAATGCTCCTTCCCCCCAAACGTCCTTTTTAGCTCAAAAACTCTGCCCACCAACCTGGACAATCACTTATACAGCCACAACTTTTTTCACTAGCCCATCTTCACTCACTCCCTGCAACCTTCATCCAAATAACACTTTCTTTTCTTCCCTTCTCTGCTCCAGTCTCCTCCAGCCCAGGTCCCCTCTTACTGCCACCCTGCAACTGTATTACTCCCTCCAACCAGTTTCCTCCCAACGCTCTCTAGAATTCTTTCCAAATTCTTGCAGGCTGTCTTCCCTCCTATCCACCATACTTCAGATGCATGCTCTAGACATGGCCTAGCTAGCAACTCCCACATTAGTTTACCTCTGTCTGTCTCCATTTCTCCGTTTACCCTGCTCATATAACCAATTCTTGCCCTCCATTTCTCTGCCTTTTCCTTCATCTTCTCCATTTCCTCTCATCCCCATCAAACCACACACCAAGATATTGGAAGACTTCCACATTCTCCATTCTCCTCATTAATCTTCCACTCTCCTTCACTGCACTTTCTGCCAACTGTTATTAAATCTACATTTCATTGCATACTCCTCCACCACATCCAACATCACTTGTAACTCCACCTGACCTCTCGATAACAGTACAATATCATCTGCATACAGCAACCCACCACACCATGTTCCTTCAATCTCTAACCTTTTTCCCTCCAAATCCTTCAACAATCCCATGACATATAATTATACACACTATAGAGAACTGGTGACAAAAAGGACACTTTACCTCTACTACTTCTTTCCAACTTACTTCTTCACATATACCCAACTCACATCTCTTATCTCTAATTCTGGTACTATGGCCTTCTCTTTTTTCCTCCCCAGACCTCCAACACCTCGTCTTCCTCCTCCACCATTCTTCCCTCATCATCTTTCACTCCTTTTATCCCTCTGAGTCTCTCCTTTCTCTTTGCTCATTCCCAAACAGCTTACAACCACCCTGTTCTCTATAGTTCTCTTCCTCAATTCCTTCTTCTCTTTCCTAATAGTCTTTTTCACTTCCTTTCTTGCTTCTCTATAATCATCCCTTAATTAACCCTCTCCCCGGTGACTTTATTTTGAAGAAGGGGGGGAAAATGACATGCATGAACATATGACATGCATGAACATATGCCCTTTTATCTCAACAAGGGTTGACTAAAGTCCATAGCAACCATAGTGTATCCAATAGCCCTTGTTATAAACAACATTGTGGTTACCAACTGTTGCCATAGATACAAACCACAATGTGGTGAATCCAATTATAAGTTACGTAAGAGTGGAAATAGCCACAGCTACAGTTAAAAATTAATATAAAATCAGGAATGCAATAGTCCCTAGCAACCATATATTATGGGATAGCATTATTGTTGATAAACATGTGGTAAGTTTTCTGAAAAACACACACTGACCACAACGAATGAATATGATTATGGATTTAATCAATATAAGAACATTGATTATGATGCTGAATATAATTTTTGCCTAAATTTTGTTGTATTTCAAACAATGTGGTTAGGATGCTGTGACCACATGCTGACCACATCAAATGAATATGATTGTGTATTTATATAATATTGCTTCTAACGTTTCTAACGTTTTTTTAACATAAATAAATATTTTTCTATTACTTGAAACAATGTGGTCAAATGTTTGTGACCACATTCTGACCATAGCATATGAATATGATTTTGCTTGTTTATCAACATAAAACATTGTTTATGATGATAAATGCATTTTTTAATTATTTTTTTATATAATACTCAGGTCAAGATTATGTGACCACATGCTGAATACAACTATGAATATTATTATGCTTATTTATCAATACAACAGATCCCAGTTGAACACGGACCTGAGATACAATGCTGCCTCCTCCAGGATAGCAACCCAGTGAGCATCATACTCCAAGAGACATTTTAGGTGCACTGTCTCCATACCATAAGAACATTGCTTATAATCCTGAGTAAATTGTTTACATACATATTCTTTGCTATTATTTGACACAATGTGACTATTATTATATATATATGACACACTGTATAATGGATTTGGCTATTGAGAATGAACATAATTCAATAACTTATAGCCATTTAGCCAAGGAACTAGCGTCTCTTGTTACCATCGAGCACCACGAGGAGGTATGGCTATATTGCCCGACACACAACACACACATAAAACACATAAATCATATCACAACAACAAAAAAATAAAAAAATAACACTACACATTGTGTTCAGAAAAGCATGTTGCTGCAACATGATGCCCTTTCAATGTGCGACACACAATGTGTAGACAAAGAATAAGACAATAAATATAACACATATAACAGTTGGAGATGTAGGACCTGGTATCTTTGTGTATGTGTAATGTGTTGCACATGACTCCTCTCCTGACCAACTACCATCCACTGAGTCCAAGTGGTATCTACCAGATGGGTGCGCCAAAGAAGTAGGTGCAGGACATGTAATGGAGCTATGTGGACTGAATCGAGGAACAGCAGAAGAAACAGAAGAAACAAGAGCAGCAGTACTGGCAGCAGAAGTACCAGGAGTGGAAGCACCACCAGCAGAAGTACCAGAGGTTCCAGCAGAAGTACCAGCAAAAGTACCAGTAGAAGTATATCTAGTCACAGGCATACGTAGACGACCTTCACGACTACGGCGAGTAACTGGTCGCAAAGGAGTTATGGCACTAGACATTGTAATTGAAGTTGTTAGTATTGGAGGGTTGGTTGAGAGTGGGGTCAATGGGGAAGCAATATCTGAAGTCGTAGAAATTGCTGGAAACAGTACAGTACAGGTACAGTTGTCGAACTCACAATGAGAGAGGAAGAAGCTGCTGTACGTCTATCACACTCCAAATATGCTTCTTCATCTAAACACAAGCACACCAGCTATAAAACACTAAGCCATACTTTACCCCTATATACCCGCCCTCTAATTTATACATGTATTATATTTCCAAGGAACTATCCAAGAAAAACAAGCTACAATTGTATTTGCAGATCATCCTCTACATACAAACTACACAACAGACTATGGCTAGACTCACTGTCAAAGCCTTCCTCGTAACTAGAACACTCTATTGCATTCATAACTTCCAGTTCAGTGGAAGCGCGTTCGCCAGAAAATAAGTCAGGCGCCACCTCTCTACCAATTGAACGAACGGCTTCAGGATCGGTCCTGCTCTTCCCAAGGTAAGAATGAATGCCTTCATCATCTTCATCGCTTGTTTCATCCTCAGGTAAGCCGAAATCGTCGTCAAAAAGTCGAGAAAATACTTCGTGCCTGGAAAACATTTGCACGGTCAGCTTTCAAACATTATTTTACCTTAGTTACCGAAAGTCTTAGGACGGTTAATTTGGTACGCGCGTAGAGGGCTATTTAATGATAATATTTTAGTTCAATGAAAACTTCTCTACGATGTTTTATATAGAAATTTATGCCTTTGACGTCTATAAACGCTTACACCAGCGAGTGGGTTAATGTAGCTTCTCTCTTCCCTCTCTTACTTGCTTCCCTCAGCCTCTTACGATATTTTGTAAACGATTTTATTTTTTCACTATTTTCTGCAATTTGATTTTTTGCTAACCATTTTTTCTGCACACTATTTCGCATTCAGCGTTCCGTACTAGTGGCACTTGATCTCTCAGGTGAGGGTGTGGCTCGCGGGACTAGTGTCCCGCTTGCTTTGCAAAAATGGCGGAAGTTTCCTTCTCTGGCTATGGGAAGAACGATATCAGGTTGATGCGTGTGAGGCGCGAAGGGAAAAAATACAGCGTCACTGAATTGAAGGTGAACGTGGAGCTTCAGCTGGGAAGCACTAGGGACTACTACGCGGGTGACAACAGCGATGTCGTGGCTACAGACTCACAGAAGAATACAGTCGTTGCTCTAGCCAAACAGAACACGGTATTTATTAGGCAGTGCCTAGAGAACACGTAAACGGTTTGGCTTTAGTGCTAGCCATGTCCCAGCCCATGTCTTGGCCATTATCAAAATTTCCTTACCTCCTACTGTGCAGAAAAAATTTGGGTGCCAATAGTTTGCACAGATGCAGCCACAACTTACTGGCTCTTAGTAACGATGAGTGATGTGATTTAGTCTGTTTCCAAAAATTGACAAAACTATATCCTAATCCTCTTGTTGGTTATGTTAACCCCAAGATGGTCGAGGATTTTCATTGGGAAGGGCTATTAGGTGGATATGGAAAAACTCAGAAGGGATGCCCCCTAGGCAATTTAATGATCTTAGCTCGGTGGGGAAAAAGTTCATAAATGTTCTATATTGTTCAAGGAAGTGGTAGGTTTTCTAGAGCCAATGCACTGGAAGTCACATGGTCACACACGACTTGCAATGAGAAGTCACATGGGAAGGCCTGTCAAATCACATGCACTGCCCATGTGACACGGATTTGACCCCCTTCACATGCAGAAAGCACCAAGATGGCAACAATCTCACGGTATTGAGCAGAGCAGGCTACGCCCTAAAATGTGCACGCCAAGCTTAGCACTTTAGGTCAGAGAGTAGGATATGTGTAATGTAGCGATGATGTGGTCCTCAGTTGCTAGTTCCAACAGTTCACTGTCAAATTCAGATGGAGAGGAAGAGTGAGGGTGTCCAGGGGCTTACGACTGCTGTTGTGCAAAGTCTTACATGTTTATGGCCAGAGTAAACTAAAGAATTGCCACTTGTCACCGAAAGTTCCACCGTAGATGATGTTTCCTACTCATGAAAGACTGGCACAGATGAGTAATAATTCACACAATCAAATATACCTCACAGATCACGTACATAGGTCTAGGGCTAGGGGTTTTGTTTCAGAGGTGTAGGGCTGGGGATTTTTGATGAGCCCTACACTAGGCCTCAGAAGTAAAACTCCCTAGCAGAACAAGATTGACTTTAGTTCTCTGTCAGAGGATGGCATACTAGTTAGTCGGGTTTAAATGGCTAGTGAGGAACAATGTTACAAGTTTGAACAGCTGAGGTCATTAAGTGTTCCAAAAAGGCTGCCAGGGAAGGCTGCCAGGGAACACAATAAAAACACAGCAAGATATGAACAATATTCATGAAATCCTGTATTCTGACCATGTCCCTTCAGAAGTGGTCAGTTTTACATGTAGTAGGACACAAGATAGGCTTGTTCTTTTCAGTGGCACATACATGTATGTAGATTTCACTCATTCCCATATTCAGAACTTGTCAGCAATGACCTGCTCACACACAACTTGCAATGAGAAGTCACATGATCACACAGGAAATCACATGGTAATACAATTTTCAATAAGAAGTCACATGGTCTCACAGATAGTTCAATGTGAGTCACAGCAAGAGTGCAGAACTAAATGTATATTATAGCTAGGTAGGCCTCATCTTACACAGCATAATCTGCCTGCATGTATCGGAAGGCGTCTCTCTAAATGTGGGTGTGGTCTTTACTGTAGTTAAAGAATTAGTTTTCATATGGACACTTTTCATGTGTCCATAGAGTTGTGGTATTGTTTGTAAATGGGGTGTGGTCTATTGGGTTGGGTGTTAAACTATTCCCTGTAGTTTTAGTGCTGCATGATTTTGTTTTCTTGTTGTGGCAGATCAAATCTCCGGAGCAGTTTGCTTCTCTTCTCTGCCGACACTTCATGTCGACCTACCAAAAGGTAAGTGGTGGTGCATCGACATGAACCTCTTCCCATTAGCCTGTGTTGTAGTGACCATGTGGGAGGACCTGATGCAGGACTGACAACCTCATAATATTTGGGCAGATGATGTGTGTCTCCCCACTTTAGAGCCCCTTAACTTCCAGCGTCATAGAGCAGCGAAGTCAGTCTTCGTGGGAAATGGACATGGAGTTTGTATTCCTCCACATGCTCTTATTTCCACTGTAGCATTCTATGACTATCTAAGCATTGTATATTCACCCGCACAGAAAGGGCCACTAGTTTAAAGGCTAGGAGACTACAGGAAGTACTATAACGGCATTGGAGGGAAGGAAAAGAGCAACTAAGTCCATCATCCTTCTCCTGTCAGCTACTAACCATGCATCCCACTCTCAACTGCCTGTGCAGCAATTTTTAGTTATATATATGGTCTATGGTGGGGAGGGGGGGCAGGGGGAGATGGTTTTTGGAGGGCTTCTGGTTAATTAGGGTCTTGGTTCATTGGTTTGTCCTATTCTAGGCTGGCTTGTTCTGTTATCTGGTAAGGGGGATATCAGCTATTAACTGTGCAGCCAGCTGCCGGCGCTCGCTAATGGTTCTCTTCATTGTGACGACCTTTCTCAGTTCATTTCAGCCCACATTCTTTAAGGCGGGTGACCTGTTCATGATTTTTAATGGGTGAACGTGCGGTGCATAGTTACATAGATATGCCATGCATGGCAATACCAAGATTTCCATCCAACTCCACAATATAAGGGCTTGCTTCGCTCACCAATGATATTCATAGAGTAATAATCCCACTAACTTAATTAGTACACTCCCAATGTTTGTAATTTGCCTATTGATTTTGAGACGGGCCACCACAGAGCATGCTGGTGAGAGTGGAGTTCAGCTTTCTGTTGGTGCAGAGATGGCAGCTTATGGTCAAGCAGCAGCCACAAGATAACAATCTTGCTACAAGTCTAGGCAGAAGCCAAGCAGGAAACCTTGTGATTGCCAACATAGAGTGGTACAATTGACAGGGTCAGGCAGAGGTCCCTTCATGATTAGCAACTATTTCATGTTTTGACTAAGTACACGGACAGTGCGAGATAGATTTCAATATTTAGTTCCTTTAAATAGAACAGTGCGACTTGGTGAAGAGAAGAGATGGCTACATAGTCTGTAAAGGACTGCAAACTGCCAGCGTAGGTAGTAGTTGCTCTAGCTACACACTGGGGACCCTGGCCCCCCTACTTCAAAGAAGATCCATCATGTGGAATTCAGAAGCAAGCTGACTCTATTGTAGCAGCAGTCCTCTGAGCAAAGTGTGTACTCTCTTGTGCTAGGTTTGTAGTATAGGTATAGTGAATCCAACAAGTCATGGGAACTAGGTCTCTGAGTTGTAATGACTGTAGCAGCACTAGACCACTGTATAGTTGGAGCTAGCAGCTCTAGGCCACACAGCACAGCTATCATTGATGGCAGCACATAAACAGATTGATGTTTAGGATCTGGTGACCTCACAAATATCTGCATTTATGCCTGTACTTTGGGTGCAATTTAGTGTTGGCATGGTTATGAGTATACCTACAATTTTAGTGCCAAAATAAAGCACACTGACAGAGCTATTTTAAAATATTAATATGAATGGTTAACTATGGACCACGTGGAAGTTATGGAGCTCTAAAGCAGGGACACACCCTTTCTCCTCACAGTTCTGATTATTTATATGCTCCCTCATGTTCTTGATGAGCTATTTGTGTGATATTATTTGTGTTGACTTGTCCTGAAATTTAAACTTTTCCTGTCTGCCCTGCACATGGCCAGGTGGTGAGAGTGAAGGTGTATGCAGAACAGGCTCCATGGCAACGGATAAAGCAAGGAGGCGTGGAGCATTACCATGCCTTCATCCTGGAGCCGTCAGTTATCAGATTCTGCACCGTATCACAACTGAGAGGAGGTATGACAAGTGCTGAAATATGGGGAGGGAGGGGCGTAGGGGGTTGCTTCTTTGCATATTGTAGTAAGTGATAATCAATGCAGGAACTATTTTTCTGTAGGACGTGTCCCTACAGCATATACCCTAACAACAACAACAACAACAACAGTGTTCTATACCTGACCCCTTCACCTTCACCACACCCCCTTTCCAGACTATGGACTCTATTTAACCGACTCCTGAATTTTTATAATATATAATATACACACACAAAATGAACCTGCAGTATCTATACCTACACATCATTTATAATATATACACACAGGGTTGTATACAGAAATTTTGCCAAGGGGGGGCGAACTTGAGATATGGAAAAATAAGGGGGGGCGAGAATGATACAATGATGGTGTATGTAATGTATAAGGGTGGTGTCTAATTTCAAAGGGGGGGGGCGAGAATGATACAAGGGGGGGCGAATGCCCCCCCCCGCCCCCCCCTAAATACACCCCTGTACACACACACAAAATGAACCTGCAGTCTCTATACCTACACATCATTTATAATATATACACACACACAAAATGAACCTGCAGTCTCTATACCTACACATCATTTATAATATATACACACACACAAAATGAACCTGCAGTCTCTATACCTACACATCATTTATAATATATACACACACACAAAATGAACCTGCAGTCTCTATACCTACACATCATTTATAATATATACACACACACAAAATGAACCTGCAGTCTCTATACCTACACATCATTTATAATATATACACACACACAAAATGAACCTGCAGTCTCTATACCTACACATCATTTATAATATATACACACACACAAAATGAACCTGCAGTCTCTATACCTGCACATCATTTATAATATATACACACACAAAATGAACCTGCAGTATCTATACCTACACATCATTTATAATATATAAATACACACACAAAATGAACCTGCAGTATCTATACCTGCACATCATTTATAATATATACACACACACAAAATGAACCTGCAGTGTCTATACCTACACATCATTTATAATATATACACACGCACACACAATGAACCTGCAGTATCTATACCTACACATCATTTATAATATGTGATAGGATCTGAGAAAAGGGGTCTTATGTACAAAATTAAAAAACTGAGTTATTGATATATACCAGGTGAAAGAACAAAACAATGCCTATATTTTGGAACTCAAATCATCACTTATTTCCATTCAGAAGAAATGTTATGAAAGCCTGAATACTAGAGGCTTGAAGCATTCATTTTGAGTTTTAAATTTTAAACGCTTTGTTTTGGTAATTTCCGCGCATGACGGTCGAGGTGTGAACTCGTGCAAATCTGAGGTGGGAGAAAGAAGACTAGCAAGGCCGAGTTGCTACGCTAAGGTTGAAAAGAAACACTTCTTTGCTGATAGGACAACCAGCTATTCTTGGATGAATCTTGTGCAACAGAAAAGGTAACTTTTAGACGTTTAGATCAATGGAAGTATGAGTAACAATAAAACAAGGATAAAAGTGAGTGAAAAGAGATTAGAGTTAGCTCTCTAATGATAACTATAACATTAGAATATTCATAAAGGTCTCTAGTGTAGGATAGATATAGATGTCTGCTATAATTACAAAGTGATTAAGGATTATATTTCTTTGTTAGGGCAGGATCTGCTGTTGTGTCCGGTTTTCTTGCAGGTTCGACACACCCTAGCACGCTTTGCTGGAGGGCTGTTACTGGCTGTGATGGCATTCCAGGATCAGGGGTTGCTTGCCTGCTGACTGGTTTGGGAACTGTTGGAAAAGGGCAAGTAATATTCCTGTCATTCTCTGGGCAGAAAGGGCCGATTTGATGGTGCAAATACCACTGTCATTCAGGAGACAAGCCATTTGGTTGAATGATGGAAGGAAGCTCACTCCCATCAGGCATCCCAAGGTGACTTCAAGAGCTGAATCCGAGTTGTTCTTCTTGAGTGTCCACGTCTCGAACGTCAAAATCCACTGATGAAACTGCAGACAACTGCATCATTGCTTCCTGGACCTGTTCGTCATTGGTCAGCTCTCGAACGTCCTCCAGATCATCATCACTCTCTTCACTCCCTTCAGTTTCACTATGAGGTGGCTCAAGTCTGTCAGCATCAATCACATAATTACCTACAAATAAATGCATCCATTAATTATTTGGTAGTGTATGTATTATACCTGCTTGTTCGTTCTCTGAACTGTCACTATCACAACCATAGTTTGAGGTAAAATAGTAATCAATGACTTCTAGGAGAGACTGCTGGTCTCCAGGAGAGAATTTCATTAAGCAATTAATGGCTTTTGCAGCTTCCTGTGCACTTGAAGCCATTCCTTTGTTTGTTAACCGCGCGATCATATAGCAGCTAGTAGGAAATCCCCCGTTTTGTGGGAGTTTCCCATCTTTACGCATACGCGCGATCATATAGCAGCTATATATTTTTTTTGATATTAAACATAATTATTGTATTAGTATTGAGTTCATTGTATTTCACTGATGTAGTGATATTCGACCTTCACTCATGGCAAGGTCGATCGGTGATGTTTCATGAATGGGGTGGCCTGAGGTAGATCTAGCACCCCTGAGACAAGTGATGGTTGACCTCAGAAGAGAGAAGCTGAGAAGGACACGCAACCAGGCCATGACAGTGCTGTAGTGCTGATCTCTTTTTGCTGCAATTAGGGAGGCAAGCCTTTTGTAGGCTACTGTTGCAGACTTTGCCATTCCCCCAGAGGTTGAGAACACTAGGGGGGTGAATGAGCCAAATTCAACATCTCGTACTCTTTGTTCGTATTTCCTCCTTTTCTCTCTCTCTTGATTTTTGTAAGCTGCTCCTAACTGGAGTTGTCGGTAGCTGCGAGCGTTAGGGTTAAACACCTTCACATCAAAGAAAGCCCGCTGGTACCTATTCCCCCAGAATCCCTGTGCACTTACATCTAGCCGGGCTCCATCTTCTGTCAGGGTAGAAGCTAGGTCCATAGACTCTCCAGTGAGTGGCTGCAGTGGTGGTTCTACTCTGACATTGTGACATACCTCTGACATCAGTTTGGCAGTGATATCTCTTAGTTCATTGTGACGTATAGTCGGATAGCCTCCTGTCGGGCAGTTGAGAGCGTGATCAACGGTGAATGATCTGCCACATATGCAACTAGTTGGTAGTTGAGATGGGAGCCAGTTGTAGCGTAAACACAAGGCATCCCGGAACGATCCCTTGTGCAACGCAAACCCATGCTCCTCAACCGGTATTGCAGACAACCAGGATGATGCACCTTTCTCGCTTGCTAATTCCATGGATCGACGTAATGAATCTGTTAGTCTTGGTTTTAACTTGGTCATATAGCAGCTAGTAGGAAATCCCCCGTTTTGTGGGAGTTTCCCATCTTTACGCATACGCGGGCAGTATTTTCTCCGCGTTATATCTTTTTTCCTGGTTGCCAACTTTTTTTTTTTTGAAAGCAAATCAATCAATACAAAAGTGGATGAGACAAAAGTGCAACGCAGTTCCGTTAGACGCGTAGCAAGCTTCTTGACCACCAATCTTCTAACCCCACACTTGCCTACAAAGAAGCAAAGCAGAAGCCTTGAGACTTCACACAAAGGTAAAGGAAAGGTTGTTGATGCCTGTAGTACAAAAAAAGAAAAATAGTCGAACTATAACTTTGAGCTTATTTTGGTCATAACACAAAACCATTTTTCTCTACATAAGACCCCTTTTCTCAGATCCTGATACATGTATATACACACACAAAATGAACCTGCAGTGTCTATACCTGCACACCATTTATAATATATGCACACACACAAAATGAACCTGCAGTATCTATACCTACACATCATTTATAATATATACACACACACAAAATGAACCTGCAGTGTCTATACCTACACATCATTTATAATATATACACACACACAAAATGAACCTGCAGTATCTATACCCGCACATCATTTATAATATATACACACACACAAAATGAACCTGCAGTATCTATACCTGCACATCATTTATAATATATACACACACACAAAATGAACCTGCAGTATCTATACCCGCACATCATTTATAATATATACACACACAAAATGAACCTGCAGTGTCTATATATACCTGCACATCATTTATAATATATACACACACACAAAATGAACCTGCAGTGTCTATACCTACACATCATTTATAATATATACACACACACAAAATGAACCTGCAGTATCTATACCTGCACATCATTTATAATATACACACACACAAAATGAACCTGCAGTCTCTATACCTACACATCATTTATAATATATACACACACACAAAATGAACCTGCAGTATCTATACCTACACATCATTTATAATATATACACACACACAAAATGAACCTGCAGTGTCTATACCTACACATCATTTATAATATATACACACACACAAAATGAACCTGCAGTATCTATACCCGCACATCATTTATAATATATACACACACACAAAATGAACCTGCAGTGTCTATACCTGCACACCATTTATAATATATACACACACACAAAATGAACCTGCAGTATCTATACCTGCACATCATTTATAATATATACACACACACAAAATGAACCTGCAGTCTCTATACCTGCACATCATTTATAATATATACACACGCACAAAATGAACCTTCAGTATCTATACCTACACATCATTTATAATATGTGATAGGATCTGAGAAAAGGGGTCTTATGTACAAAATTTAAAAAACTGAGTTATTGATACCAGGTGAAAGAACAAAACAATGCCTATATTTTGGAACTCAAATCATCACTTATTTCCATTCAGAAGAAATGTTATGAAAGCCTGAATGCTAGAGGCTTGAAGCATTCATTTTGAGAAAAACGCGTTTTAAATTTTAAACGCGTTGTTTTGGTAATTTCCGCGCATGACGGTCGAGGTGTGAACTCGTGCAAATATGAGGTGGGAGAAAGAAGACTAGCAAGGCTGAGCTGCTACGCTAAGGTTGAAAAGAAACACTTCTTTGCTGATAGGACAACCAGCTATTCTTGGATGAATCTTGTGCAACAGAAAAGGTAACTTTTAGACGTTTAGATCAATGGAAGTATGAGTAACAATAAAACAAGGATAAAAGTGAGAGAAAACAGATTAGAGTTAGCTCTCTAATGATAACTATAACATTAGAATATTCATAAAGGTCTCTAGTGTAGGATAGATATAGATGTCTGCTATAATTACAAAGTGATTAGTGATTAAGGATTATATTTCTTTGTTAGGGCAGGATCTGCTGTTGTGTCCGGTTTTCTTGCAGGTTCGACACACCCTAGCACGCTTTGCTGGAGGGCTGTTACTGGCTGTGATGGCATTCCAGGATCAGGGGTTGCTTGCCTGCTGACTGGTTTGGGAACTGTTGGAAAAGGGCAAGTAATATTCCTGTCATTCTCTGGGCAGAAAGGGCCGATTTGATGGTGCAAATACCACTGTCATTCAGGAGACAAGCCATTTGGTTGAATGATGGAAGGAAGCTCACTCCCATCAGGCATCCAAGGTGACTTCAAGAGCTGAATCCGAGTTGTTCTTCTTGAGTGTCCACGTCTCGAACGTCAAAATCCACTGATGAAACTGCAGACAACTGCATCATTGCTTCCTGGACCTGTTCGTCAGTGGTCAGCTCTCGAACGTCCTCCAGATCATCATCAATGACTTCTAGGAGAGACTGCTGGTCTCCAGGAGAGAATTTCATTAAGCAATTAATGGCTTTTGCAGCTTCCTGTGCACTTGATGAAGCCATTCCTTTGTTAATTTGTTAACCGCGTAGCAGCTAGTAGGAAATCCCCCGTTTTGTGGGAGTTTCCCATCTTTCCGCATACGCGGGCAGTATTTTCTCCGCATTACATTGCAACGCAGTTCCGTTACATGCGTAGCAAGCTTCTTGACCACCAATCTTCTAACCCCACGCTTGCCTACAAAGAAGCAAAGCAGGAGCCTTCAGGCTTCACACAAAGGTAAAGGAAAGATTGTTGATGCCTGTAGTATGAAAAGACAGAAAAATTCAAACTATAACTTTGAGCTTATTTTGGTCATAACACAAAACCATTTTTCTCTACATAAGACCCCTTTTCTCAGATCCTGATACATGTATATACACACACAAAATGAACCTGCAGTATCTATACCTGCACATCATTTATAATATATACACACACACATAATGAACCTGCAGTATCTATACCTACACATCATTTATAATATATACACACACACAAAATGAACCTGCAGTGTCTATACCTACACATCATTTATAATATATACACACACAAAATGAACCTGCAGTGTCTATACCTACACATCATTTATAATATATACACACACAAAATGAACCTGCAGTTTCTATACCTGCACATCATTTATAATATATACACACACACAAAATGAACCTGCAGCGTCTACTTACACATCATATACACACACAATTAGTGCCCACAGCTCTCATTACAGAATCACTGACTGCATTTCTAGAAGTGAGGGAGGGGTAAAAGGAATAATAATAAGACTTGACGCAGCTGCTTCTGTTTGTTCCCCTTGGCTAAGGAGTGCAGGTGCAGTCCAGATCTGCGCAGGACTCAAGGACATGAAGATATTCAAAACCACCCAGTCTGGATTTAAAGGTACACACATGATGGCCGACATGTATGCTTGGATGAGACCTCTACAAGCTCCATTGTCTCTTCCACTCCTCCCTCTACTCATTCTCCTCCTTTCTCCCCTTCCCCTCACCTCTCCTTCATCCTCACTTTAATTCCACACTCCTTCCCACCCCTCTTCCCTATGCTGCCCTTCTTCCTTCATCCCTCTCCCATCTCCCTCCTCCTCTCCCCTCCCCTCTCCTCTTCTCCTCCCCTCTTCTCTCTGTCTTCTCTTCCTCCTCTCTCTGCTCTCCTCTTCCTCTCCTCTCATATCCTCTCCTTCCTCCTGCCCTCTCCTCTCCTCCTCTTTCCCCCCATCTCCTCTCTTCCCCTCGCTCATCTCTCCCTCCTCCTCTCCTCCCTACCACATAGTTCATTGTGTAAGGTATTTAACTGCAGGGTTTGTTCGGGATCAGTTCACATCTTTGCCAGATGTCAATGACCGGGCATTCTGCAGCAAGGTGTACCTACACTATGACATAGGCTCTGCTGTTGACGGTGCTGAAGTGGATTACAATGGTGTCTGGTGAGCATGTTGGTGGATACATGTAGGTGGGTGGGTGGAGACATGTACATATATAGGTGCATGGGTGGGTATATGTAGGTGGGTGGGTGGGTAGTTGCATGTAGCTGGGTGGGGATATATGGGGAGTTGGGTGGGTGAATGGGGGGACGTTAGGTGGGTGGAACACATATAAAGATGTTTTACATTTGATGAGCCATGACTGGTGTCGTGTGCAGGGAAATGGCAAAGAGTGCTGTGCTGGACGTATTTGCAGGGCCTCCTTACACAGGTGCCTTTTCACCTTCAATACAGGTAGGTATGTCATGGCAACAATATTGTTTGAATTTGTATGTCAACCATCCACCTTTGTCTTCTTCCCCTTCACTCTAGTGTGCTCTCCTCACTCACTCCCACTCTCGTGTGCTCTCCCTCATTCACTCCCACTCTCGTGTGCTCTCCCTCACTCACTCCCACTCTAGTGTGTTCTCCCTCACTCACTCCCACTCTAGTGTGCTCTCCCTCATTCACTCCCACTCTAGTGTGCTCTCCCTCATTCACTCCCACTCTAGTGTGCTCTCCCTCATTCACTCCCACTCTAGTGTGCTCTCCCTCATTCACTCCCACTCTAGTGTGCTCTCTCCTCATTCACTCCCACTCTAGTGTGCTCTCCCTCATTCACTCCCACTCTAGTGTGCTCTCCCTCATTCACTCCCACTCTAGTGTGCTCTCCCTCACTCACTCCCACTCTAGTGTGCTCTCCCTCATTCACTCCCACTCTAGTGTGCTCTCCCTCATTCACTCCCACTCTAGTGTGCTCTCCTCATTCACTCCCACTCTCGTGTGCTCTCCCTCATTCACTCCCACTCTCGTGTGCTCTCCCTCATTCACTCCCACTCTAGTGTGCTCTCCTCACTCACTCCCACTCTAGTGTGCTCTCCCTCATCACTCCCACTCTAGTGTGCTCTCCCTCACTCACTCCCACTCTAGTCTGCTCTCCCTCATTCCACTCCCACTCTAGTGTGCTCTCCCTCATTGCACTCCCACTCTAGTGTGTTCTCCCTCACTCACTCCCACTCTAGTGTGCTCTCCCTCATTCACTCCCACTCTCGTGTGCTCTCCCTCATTCACTCCCACTCTAGTGTGCTCTCCCTCATTCACTCCCACTCTAGTGTGCTCTCCTCATTCACTCCCACTCTAGTGTGCTCTCCCTCACTCACTCCCACTCTAGTGTGCTCTCCCTCATTCACTCCCACTCTAGTGTGCTCTCCCTCATTCACTCCCACTCTAGTGTGCTCTCCCTCACTCCCTCCCACTCTAGTGTGCTCTCCCTCATTCACTCCCACTCTAGTGTGCTCTCCCTCATTCACTCCCACTCTAGTGTGCTCTCCCTCATTCACTCCCACTCTAGTGTGCTCTCCCTCATTCACTCCCACTCTAGTGTGCTCTCCCTCATTCACTCCCACTCTAGTGTGCTCTCCCTCACTCACTCCCACTCTAGTGTGCTCTCCCTCATTCACTCCCACTCTAGTGTGCTCTCCCTCATTCACTCCCACTCTAGTGTGCTCTCCCTCATTCACTCCCACTCTAGTGTGCTCTCCTCATTCACTCCCACTCTAGTGTGCTCTCCCTCATTCACTCCCACTCTAGTGTGCTCTCCCTCATTCACTCCCACTCTAGTGTGCTCTCCCTCATTCACTCCCACTCTAGTGTGCTCTCCTCATTCACTCCCACTCTAGTGTGCTCTCCCTCATTCACTCCCACTCTAGTGTGCTCTCCTCATTCACTCCCACTCTAGTGTGCTCTCCCTCATTCACTCCCACTCTAGTGTGCTCTCCCTCATTCACTCCCACTCTAGTGTGCTCTCCTCATTCACCTCCCACTCTAGTGTGCTCTCCCTCATTCACTCCCACTCTAGTGTGCTCTCCCTCATTCACTCCCACTCTAGTGTGCTCTCCCTCATTCACTCCCACTCTAGTGTGCTCTCCTCATTCACTCCCACTCTAGTGTGCTCTCCCTCATTCACTCCCACTCTAGTGTGCTCTCACTCATTCACTCCCACTCTAGTGTGCTCTCCCTCATTCACTCCCACTCTAGTGTGCTCTCCCTCACTTCACTCCCACTCTAGTGTGCTCTCCCTCATTCACTCCCACTCTAGTGTGCTCTCCCTCATTCACTCCACTCTAGTGTGCTCTCCCTCATTCACTCCCACTCTAGTGTGCTCTCCTCATCACTCCCACTCTAGTGTGCTCTCCCTCATTCACTCCCACTCTAGTGTGCTCTCCTCATTCACTCATCTAGTGTGCTATCTCCACACTAGTGTGCTCTCCCTCATTCACTCCCACTCTAGTGTGCCTCCCTCACTCACTCCCACTCTAGTGTGCTCTCCCTCATTCACTCCCACTCTAGTGTGCTCTCCCTCATTCACTCCCACTCTAGTGTGCTCTCCCTCATTCACTCCCACTCTAGTGTGCTCTCCCTCATTCACTCCCACTCTAGTGTGCTCTCCCTCATTCACTCCCACTCTAGTGTGCTCTCCCTCATTCACTCCCACTCTAGTGTGCTCTCCCTCATTCACTCCCACTCTAGTGTGCTCTCCCTCACTCACTCCCACTCTAGTGTGCTCTCCCTCATTCACTCCCACTCTAGTGTGCTCCTCCCTCATTCACTCCCACTCTAGTGTGCTCTCCCTCATTCACTCCCACTCTAGTGTGCTCTCCCTCATTCACTCCCACTCTAGTGTGCTCTCCTCAGTCACTCCCACTCTAGTGTGCTCTCCCTCATTCACTCCCACTCTAGTGGTGCTCTCCCTCATTCACTCCCACTCTAGTGTGCTCTCCCTCACTCACTCCCACTCTAGTGTGCTCTCCCTCACTCACTCCCACTCTAGTGTGCTCTCCCTCACTCACCTCCCACTCTAGTGTGCTCTCCCTCATTCACTCCCACTCTAGTGTGCTCTCCCTCATTCATCCCTCTAGTGTGCTCTCCTCCTCACTCCCACTCTAGTGTGCTCTCCCTCATTCACTCCCACTCTAGTGTGCTCTCCCTCATTCACTCCCACTCTAGTGTGCTCTCCCTCATTCACTCCCACTCTAGTGTGCTCTCCCTCACTCACTCCCACTCTAGTGTGCTCTCCCTCATTCACTCCCACTCTAGTGTGCTCTCCCTCATTCACTCCCACTCTAGTGTGCTCTCCCTCACTCACTCCCACTCTAGTGTGCTCTCCCTCATTCACTCCCACTCTAGTGTGCTCTCCCTCATTCACTCCCACTCTAGTGTGCTCTCCCTCATTCACTCCCACTCTAGTGTGCTCTCCCTCATTCACTCCCACTCTAGTGTGCTCTCCCTCATTCACTCCCACTCTAGTGTGCTCTCCCGTCACTCACTCCCACTCTAGTGTGCTCTCCCTCACTCACTCCCACTCTAGTGTGCTCTCCCTCACTCACTCCCACTCTAGTGTGCTCTCCCTCACTCACTCCCACTCTAGTGTGCTCTCCCTCATTCACTCCCACTCTAGTGTGCTCTCCCTCATTCACTCCCACTCTAGTGTGCTCTCCCTCATTCACTCCCACTCTAGTGTGCTCTCCCTCATTCACTCCCACTCTAGTGTGCTCTCCCTCATTCACTCCCACTCTAGTGTGCTCTCCCTCATTCACTCCCACTCTAGTGTGCTCTCCCTCATTCACTCCCACTCTAGTGTGCTCTCCCTCATTCACTCCCACTCTAGTGTGCTCTCCCTCATTCACTCCCGACTCTAGTGTGCTCTCCCTCATTCACTCCCACTCTAGTGTGCTCTCCTCTTTCACTCCACTCTAGTGTGCTCTCCCTCATTCACTCCCACTCTAGTGTGCTCTCCCTCATTCACTCCCACTCTAGTGTGCTCTCCCTCACTCACTCCCACTCTAGTGTGCTCTCCCTCATTCACTCCCACTCTAGTGTGCTCTCCCTCATTCACTCCACTCTAGTGTGCTCTCCCTCATTCACTCCCACTCTAGTGTGCTCTCCCTCATTCACTCCCACTCTAGTGTGCTCTCCCTCATTCACTCCCACTCTAGTGTGCTCTCCCTCATTCACTCCCACTCTAGTGTGCTCTCCCTCATTCACTCCCACTCTAGTGTGCTCTCCCCTCATTCACTCCCACTCTAGTGTGCTCTCCCTCATTCACTCCCACTCTAGTGTGCTCTCCCTCATTCACTCCCACTCTAGTGTGCTCTCCCTCATTCACTCCCACTCTAGTGTGCTCTCCCTCATTCACTCCCACTCTAGTGTGCTCTCCCTCATTCACTCCCACTCTAGTGTGCTCTCCTCATTCACTCCCACTCTAGTGTGCTCTCCCTCATTCACTCCCACTCTAGTGTGCTCTCCCTCATTCACTCCCACTCTAGTGTGCTCTCCTCATTCACTCCCACTCTAGTGTGCTCTCCTCACTCACTCCCACTCTAGTGTGCTCTCCCTCATTCACTCCCACTCTAGTGTGCTCTCCTCATTCACTCCACTCTAGTGTGCTCTCCCTCACTTCACATCCCACTCTAGTGTGCTCTCCCTCATTCACTCCCACTCTAGTGTGCTCTCCCTCATTCACTCCCACTCTAGTGTGCTCTCCTCATTCACTCCCACTCTAGTGTGCTCTCCCTCATTCACTCCCACTCTAGTGTGCTCTCCCTCATTCACTCCCACTCTAGTGTGCTCTCCCTCATTCACTCCACTCTAGTGTGCTCTCCCTCATTCACTCCCACTCTAGTGTGCTCTCCCTCATTCACTCCCACTCTAGTGTGCTCTCCCCATCACTCCCACTCTAGTGTGCTCTCCCTCATTCACTCCCACTCTAGTGTGCTCTCCTCATTCACTCCCACTCTAGTGTGTGCTCTCCCCCTACTCACTCCCACTCTAGTGTGCTCTCCCTCACTCACTCCCACTCTAGTGTGCTCTCCCTCATTCACTCCACTCTAGTGTGCTCTCCCTCATTCACTCCCACTCTAGTGTGCTCTCCCTCATTCACTCCCACTCTAGTGTGCTCTCCTCATCACTCCCACTCTAGTGTGCTCTCCCTCATTCACTCCCACTCTAGTGTGCTCTCCCTCATTCACTCCCACTCTAGTGTGCTCTCCCTCATTCACTCCCACTCTAGTGTGCTCTCCCTCATTCACGTCCCACTCTAGTGTGCTCTCCCTCATTCACTCCCACTCTAGTGTGCTCTCCTCATTCACTCCCACTCTAGTGTGCTCTCCCTCACTCACTTCCCACTCTAGTGTGCTCTCCCTCATTCACTCCCACTCTAGTGTGCTCTCCCTCATTCACTCCCACTCTAGTGTGCTCTCCCTCATTCACTCCCACTCTAGTGTGCTCTCCTCATTCACTCCCACTCTAGTGTGCTCTCCCTCATTCACTCCCACTCTAGTGTGCTCTCCCTCATTCACTCCCACTCTAGTGTGCTCTCCCTCATGTCACTCCCACTCTAGTGTGCTCTCCCTCATTCACTCCCACTCTAGTGTGCTCTCCCTCATTCACTCCACTCTAGTGTGCTCTCCCTCATTCACTCCACTCTAGTGTGCTCTCCCTCATTCACTCCCACTCTAGTGTGCTCTCCCTCATTCACTCCCACTCTAGTGTGCTCTCCCTCACTCACTCCCACTCTAGTGTGCTCTCCCTCATTCACTCCCACTCTAGTGTGCCTCTCCCTCATTCACTCCCACTCTAGTGTGCTCTCCCTCATTCACTCCCACTCTAGTGTGCTCTCCCTCATTCACTCCCACTCTAGTGTGCTCTCCCTCACTCACTCCCCACTCTAGTGTGCTCTCCCTCATTCACTCCCACTCTAGTGTGCTCTCCCTCACTCACTCCCACTCTAGTGTGCTCTCCCTCATTCACTCCCACTCTAGTGTGCTCTCCCTCATTCACTCCCACTCTAGTGTGCTCTCCCTCACTCACTCCCACTCTAGTGTGCTCTCCCTCATTCACCTCCCACTCTAGTGTGCTCTCCCTCACTCACTCCCACTCTAGTGTGCTCTCCA